>CM055063.1:54632477-54689977 GCA_029204045.2 Tillandsia leiboldiana | reverse complement strand
TAAAATAAAAAAATGATATATTACAGAAAAATTTTCTATAATTTAACCAAAAAAAAAATTATTTGAAATTTATCTTAAAATAATATTCTAAACCTGTTAGGATAAAGTAAAGGAGTCATTTGGTCTCATTTTATAAAAGAGTAATGCTACATGTACACCCCGAAGGGGTGTACATCCTACACCTCCACCCTTTTAATGGTGTCGATATTTTTTACGGGTCACATCAAGTGACCACTCATCACACCCCCACCCTTAGATGGGTGGGGGTGTAAGATGTACACCCCTTACGGGTGTACAAGTAGCATTTTCCTTTATAAAATCAAGGATGAAGTGGACACAATATTTGATAACTTGATTTATTTATTTATTTATTTATTTTTTTGATAGTTTTTGATAGTGACAAAATAAAATATAATATATGTGGAAGTTAAGAAACTAGGCCACGTTTGGACATCATTATAAGATAATCAATGATGTACACCCATCAATGATATCATGTTAGGTTATAAGATTTTTTTTTTTTTTTTTTTTTTTCATAAAATGATCAGAACATACGTAAAATATGGGCCGCTTTAAGTTGCCTATTCAATTTTTTAAAATTTTAATTTTATTATTTTATTTTTAATATATTTAATTTTAGCTGAGTAGTAATATTTTGAATTCAAAATATCACTATAATAAAATTATGTTATAATCATATTTTTAAATATTTTTAAAATTTTGAAAAATATTACTGATAAATATACCGACAGTTATTATAGTGTCGCTATATGTGCGGTGTAGAACAACATATTATTGCGATGTTTTCCAACAATATATCCATATAATCTAATTTTGAATATAAATAGAACACTTGCAAAAAAAAATACTTTAATTTGTGTCACCATAATCTAATTTTATTATAATGTATAAGCTACTTACTTGCTTTAATAAATTTATAATTATAAAAATTGCATGAAGTGTACTTGCAAAATTGATAAAGTTAAATAAGACATTCAAAATTTAAAGTCAAAATATCATCAACTCAAATCAAACAGATTGAAATATTGAATAGTAAACTTAGAATTTAAAAAAATAGGACAACCAACTCAAAATTATTCATAATTCATGTAAGTTTTGTACATTTCTACCAATTTCTTTTTTTTTAGGATAACTTATTTTTTCTACAATTATTTTTTTAAAATAAATTATAGAAATACGAGTCACCATAATACTTACTTGCTTTAATAAATTTATAATTATAAGAATTACATAAAGTGTACTAGCAAAATTGATAAAGTTAAACAAAACATTCAAAATTTAAAGTCAAAATATCGTCAACTTAAATCAAACAGATTGAAATATTGAATAGTAAAATTAGAATTTAAAAAAATAGGACAATCAATTCAAAATTATTCATAATTTATGTAAGTTTTGTACATTTCTACCATTTTTTTTTTTTTAGGATAACTTATTTTTTCTACAATTATTTAAAAAAAAAATTATAGAAATATGCCGTATAAAATATTCCCGTATTTAAAAAAGACCTAAAATTTGTAAGTATAGAAACAAAGTAAACAAATTACAAATGGGACACAAACTATTTATTCCTTTTTTTTTTTTTTTTTTTTTTTAGTATTGATTATGTAAATGTGGCTTTTCTAAAAAATTATGGTTATTGTGCATCTCTGTCAACAGTTTTATTTTTAAAACTAAATAAATAAATTAAAAAAAAAAGCATAAATTATTTTCTCTCCCACTAACTAATCCATGTCAATTTTTTTTAGAGTTAAAATATCAAAATAACTGATAATTTTTTATAAAATTTAAATGATCAGATATATTACTTCAAAAAAAAATTAGTTTGTAGTATCCCTTCAAAAATTCTGATTCATTTATATATATTTCTGCCGTTTAATTCACTATTAATTTTATAATAGTTGATGTATAAAATAATTATTATTATTATTATTTTCTCTCTCCTCATCTTCGTAAAAAATAAAAAAAATGAGGAAAATTAATATTGAAATACAAATTATATATATACATGGGATAAAAATACCATTTTACCTCTTAACTAATTATGGTTAATTTTTTAACTCCTAATTATTTTAAAAAAATCCTTTAGAGGAATAAATTTTGATATCTTTACAGAAAATCATATGCAATTATTATTATTATTATTATTATTATTATTATTATTATTATTATTTTATCTCTCTACTCTTTAATCATACAAAATCATGTTGCCATTTGTCAATTTGGGCATAAATTTTTAGGTGATGAGGTTATGATGGTGTTGTTTACAATATGAAATAATTTCACTGATTTGCTTTAGCCTTTTTCAGAATTTCCAGTAGTTTTAGGGGCTGAAATGAAATAATAAGAAAAATGCCTGGGAAGCTAAATTTGAAAATTCCATTTACCAATTTAAGCATAAATTTTAGGCCAGAAAGAAGTTATGATGCTGTTGCTGCTTGAATTAGTTTCAATAATTTCAAGGACTAGAATCTAATTACAAGAAATAAGTAGCTAAATTGGTAATGAAAAGTACATGATGAATCAGTATCAAACTTATAACTTATAATAATAACTTCACTAAGTTACCTAAAAAATTTACTTCAAAAAAAATTGTACACCATCTTATGTAAGTTCATGCTATAAAAATTCGCTTTTTCACTTTCAAAAATCTATATTTTACCCACTTAAAATTTCAAAAATATGCCCTTGTTCTACAATAATTTTTTTAAAAAATATTTTTTTATCGTTTTTATAAATATTTTTGCTTTAAATTATAAGAAATGAACGGAATAGTATCGAAACCCTACCAGAAAGTTTTGAGAGGATAAAATTTAAATTTTTTAAAGTCGGGAGGAGAAAGTGAGAAATCAGATATTTACAGAAAAATTTTCTATAATTTAGCCAAAAAAAAAAAAAAAAAAAAAAAAAACAATTTGCAGAGCTACTAGAAAGCAATATGATGCATGCATGCATCATATTCAAGATCAAAATTTTGGCACCAGGAAAAGCTTCATCCCAAAGATGGTCTATGCATGTAACACAAAAAGAATGAGTGGGTACAAATACAAGAGATGTATACTTCTATTTTAAGAAAAAAATGTTATTCAAGTAGAGCAGAATCAAAGCCTATTTCAGCTTCTTACTGTGACACCTCCGGAATTTGGATTAGTCTTATATATAAATGATATAATAAGACCAAATCTCTTAATCCGGCTATAGCATTTTGGATGGTAGCAAGATCCAAGAGATTGAGAGAGCTAAGCGTGCTAGAGCTAGAGTAGTTCTAGGATGGGTGACCCCCTGGGAAGTTGGGGCGTCACAGTTGGTATCAGAGCTATTCACCAGCCGGAAATGTGAGATGAGTCTCGACTGAGCCAGGGTTATATAGCGGGTAAAGCGAGGCTCCCCGGCTAATGACCGTTGTGAGTGGAGTGCAGCTCCTCACAAGGTCGGCTAAGGCTAGCGAGACGAGTCTCACATCGCCTGGTGCTTGTGAGTGTGCTTGAGCCTGACGTGGACATCAGGGCTTAAAGGGAGGAAGAATGTGACACCTCCGAAATTTGAATTAGTCCTATATATAAATGATATAATAGGACTAAATCTCTTAACCCGGCTATAGCATTTTAGATAGCAGCAAGATCCAAGAGGTTGAGAGAGTTAAGCGTGCTAGAGCTAGAGTAGTTCTAGAATGGATGACCTCCTGGAAAGTTGGGCGTCACACTTACTCCAGCAATAATTAACCTCCAGATGATGTCGTTATCAAATGCTTAACTTTTGCTTCTTCTGCTTCTCGAGTAAAAAAAATCATTTGCGCCAAAAAAGCATCTTTCATTTGACATGACTGATGTTGCCAGATCAACCTTCTGTACTAATTTAATTTGCAAAAAGATGTCTGTACTTCTCTAAAAAAGAAAGAATGAAATCTTCATTTGTAAATCTAACAACCATATTGATCTCAGGCTCCTCAGTTAGACAGCAGTGAATAAACCTTCCTGTTTTGACGCCTTTTCGATGAATTTGCATCTTTATCATTAGTTTTTTGGTATGTTAACTGTCCAAGTGTTACGATGTAATGACGAAAATCATGAATTGGATCATAAACAGAGGACAAAAATCATGCATGTACTGCTCTGCTACCTAAAAGCAGATGCTGAATTGCCATTAAGATCTTAGAAACAACACTCAACTAATTTATGTTCAGTCTAAAACAAAGGGAAATACCATGATTCAACAATTCTATGTAATAATTACCTAACAAAATCATATTTAGCAAGGAAGGGAGGATCTCATCTTACCCGCGTGCGATCGATCATTGATTGATTGCCGGTTCTGATTCTGTAGATCAGGAACTACACGGTTTCAGATTAGCTGACATTGGCAAAACACCTGATGCTCGTCGATGCTCCAATCATCTGATCACGCTGACGACGGATAAATTGTTTTTTTCTGGATCTGGGCTGGTAAAGCAGGTCATGTAAAACAGGAAGGGCGATAAAAATATATACAAGTTCTAGCAAATAACAACTCAAAACAGCAGCTCGAAGGGAGAAGAGGCGGTAAATCATACCTGGAGTCCTCGATCTTGCATGGTAGTTTTGGTTTGGTTCCTAATTTTTACATTTAATTTAAAGGGGCAAGGGGCAATTTCCTACGTACCCCTAAAAATTTTCCTGTTTTCAGATTTACCCCTCTTAGAAGGCTAATATTAAAACTACCCTTCTTACGTTCCAACTTCTTTCCAAAATACCCCTGAAGTTAAACTCTATACCGTTTGGAACTGCCGTTATCTATGTGTAATTACTATTTTACCCTTTCAAATATACCCTAAACTCTAAAACCCTAAACCCCTAAACCCTAAACCCTAAAACCCTAAACCCTAAACCCTAAAACCCTAAAAAATCCTAAACCCTAAACCCTAAAATCCTAAACCCTAAACCCTAGAACCCTAAAAAACCCTAAACCCTAAACCCTAAAACCCTAAACCCTAAAACCCTAAAATCCTAAAAAATTCTAAACCCTAAAACCCTAAACCCTAAACCCGGACAAATAGATATATCTGATAGTTTTCAACTCCGATTATTATTTAACTCTAGTTTAACCCTAGTTAACTTAACAAAGGGAAACGGTAGGGTATTTTTAATAACGGTGGAACGTATGAAGGGTATATTGGAAAGAAAAAAATAAGAGGGGTAAATCAGATATTTCTTCATATTTCAAGGGTACACAGGCAATTATCCCTAATTTAAATATCACCCTCATAATCATCATATAAATGCTCTCATATAATAGTTACACGGATAATTCAAAGACTAGATTTTTAATCGTTACAAGTGAAATATTGAGATCGAACTAAAACCACCCTAAAAAAGGTCTGACCACGGTTTTGGTGCAATTTATCATTAAATATTATACAATTCACTTTCTTTTTCCCTGAATTTATAAATACAATAGAAATAAGTAGCGATTTATAGCCGTGTTTCTAAATATGTCTACCAAACAAAATGTTTGAACCTTCGCCATGATACAAAGCTGAATATAAATAAGCGCCCGCGTTGTAAAAGCAGAAGCTCTAATTTGAAACTTTTATTTTCACTGCAACAAAAGGTAGTTCATTGTCAACAATGTCCTCAATATTTCAAGCAAATATTTAACGGCTGCGACAACAATAAGACATTTTCCATATTCTAACATCAACGTACGGCATAAAAAAAATCCCCGTCATAAATATAAAGAAAACATGAAGTGACATGACATAATCGTGATGAAAATAATATATTCGTTAAGATTAAGGTCACAAACAAGGGAGCATGATCATAAATTCAAACTGACTAAAATGTGTTATGAATTTCCAACAGAACACTACAATATCGTGATTAGTTTTCCGTATCTGGTCATGGCAAAATTTTGTTGGTCATTCTCCATTAGATATATAATTTCATCTACTTCAGTTGAGCGTCGAATCAGTATACTACTAAAAAAATTGCCGCTAGGTCTTTGGAGCCTCTTCGAGGGCTTCTCGGATAAGTTTCTCTGTGAGAGCTTTCGGAAGCCCCATTACGCTATCTATCGTCCCAACCTAGAAAAGAATATAGATTAAAACCTTCAAATGTGCGATTACAGAAAATACATATACATATATATATTAGGAAAAACTCACGATTGCTTCGACAAATGGTGAGGTTAGAGGATGTTCAACCATCAGGCCACCAGCAACATAAAGGACACTCCCCTCCTTAATCTGAAACAAGTATCAGAAAGCTTACTTAATATTAGTTTGTTCGCTTATTTACTTATATCACGGAGAGAATATGCAATTTAAAATGTAGAATTACCAGATTCTCAATAACCTCATCGGGTATTTTGTGAAAGTATATCTGCACATCACCAATAGGAAGAAATAACACATGGTTAAAATCATGAAGCCGCAGAGAGAAAAAAGGAACAGAGTAGCTGGTTCTAAGAAACATGTACAAGCCTCCTTACTGCTTAGCTTTATCCTTACGTAGACGTCACGGACACTGACATGGGACACAAGACACGACACGACTCAAACACGGCGACTCGACAGCTTCCAAAAAATTAGGACACGGTATGGACACTGCTAATAAAACATAATATTATTATTATTATAATATATACTTATTATATATAAATAGTTGATTTTATTAAAATATTATTATATTTTTTATACGAATGAAAGTTAATAAAATTTTCATTGATAGTTTATATATTTTAAGGAAAGAAATTCTCTACCATACATAATTTATTTTTATTGTCAAAAAGAAATTGTATATGTTTATTAAATAGTCAAAATATTTATTATCTTATATATATATATATATACCGGAATGCGCTATGGATCCACGTCGAACACGCTCATGGCGTGTCCGCATTAGACGAGTCCGACACGGACACGCGAGACTTATAAAAGTATCCATGATACAGATTCTTACTAAAATCAGGTGTTCAATTTATATCTACAAGAACTTGCTAAAAGATAACGCATACGAATGAACTTCTAATAGGTTTTTTTTTATTTGATAATTGATAACTATTTTGATGATAGAAAACCATTTACAAGGTTTATAATTGCGAAAAGAAGTCAAGATGAGAAGCTATTAGTGAAAGATCGACCATACTTCAGCTATATCCAATCCTCCCTTTTGGATACCAGTCTTCAGATTTGTAACGAGCACAGATCCGACGGTTGATGTATGACTTCCAGAGTAGCCTATTAGTTGAGTATCATGTGTAATGGAAGCATGTTAAGTGAAGGTTAATTTTAACAAGACAACTTAAAGAGAGAGAGAGAGAGAGAGAGAGAGAAAATTTGCCAACCTTTGATAAATTCTCGTGCTTCTTCTGCGCTACTCGGCTTTTCTCTAATCGCCCCTCCATGGACCACAACCTCCACAAAGCGCAAAAAAGATCATCATATATATTTCTCCTAACATAATTAGATATTCCCGCCAATAGAGAGCGATACACAATCAGAGGAATACAACAACTTCTTACATTTTTGAACTATCAACATAAATTAATTTTTAATGCGAACAGATGATTTTTTTAAAAAAATTTCGAGCTATCAAAAAAAGCATAATGTTGGACACTGCAATGAGCAACAGCTATTCTCGACTGCGAGGTGAAAAATTAAGAGATAAGTGTGAAAATTAAGGATCGGATGTCAAGAGATCCTCCGAAGCTTGTCGCCGTATTTAAGTGTTTACGCCATCTTGGTTTGAGTACGCCATTGATGCTTCACGTATAAGAGACGACTAAAAATTCCAAAATAATTTCAATTTCGCAAAGATATATATCGAAAACTGTTTGAATACACCAGCAACAAGCTCTTCTTAAAATTGGTTTCTGTTCTTCGGTTGTTGTTCTTCGACTACCACAATGTGTTTCTCTTAAATATCTATAATACAAGCAATACTCTCGAAACATAAATCGAAACAAACAATAATAGTATTTTATTCTATATTTATACGAATAGAAAATGTGGACATACTTGGTCAGCAGTAATCAAGAGCGTCGGCTCAGAACCACCTTGATCAAAACCATTGCTCCGAAGCCTTGATATTATTGCATCAGCCTGCAATTAAGCATTACAAAAACGCCAATTCACAAAGTTTTACATTCCCCCAGAATAGATAAATGCTAGAATAGTATTTTCTGTCCGTTTTGTGATTTTGTTTCGCCGACAGTGGAGAGGGGTGAAATGGTTTTTCAGCGGTACATGCCCGCCTCTGTTGTTTGGTTCATCGTTACTTCACCTTCCGTCGAAACTCGAGACTCCCTAAAATACCGTAGTAGACTTCGGTCACACCTCCAGTTCTTTTTTTTGAGAGAAAGGCAGCATGATGCCGCTTCATTCAAGACGAGATTGAATTTAGCAGGAGGGTGGGCAGCCGATTACCGCAAAAGAGCGGGCGGGCCCAAGAGGAAAAAAAAAAAAAAAAAAAAACTAGATACAGAATCTGGACCAGTGAAATCGGTAGATTCTGATGTCGGCGAGGATCTCTCGGCGTGAGCGACTCTTGTTTTCGAAAATCCTTCTGTTCCTTTCCAGCCAGATGAACCACCACGTGGCTACGATAGTGATTAGAGCTCTTTTACCCGAACCCCCTTTCTTGAGTGCAAGCCCCTCCCACAGGCTGTCGACGGTTGAGCTGTTGCAGATTTCCGAATAGTTTGGCAGTAGAGTCTCCAGCAGCGTTCGTGCTGAGGTACAGGAGACAAACAGGTGGTTTGCAGTTTCCTCAATTCCTAGGCAGAAGTCACAGCAGGTGGGCCCATTCTAGTTCCTTTTGAGAAGGATGTCTCTAGTCAGGACCCTCCTTCTGAGTACTAGCCAAACGAAGATTTTAACTTTCAACGGTGACTTAATCATCCAAAGTTTCCTAGGCATAAGTCACACCTCCAGTTCTTACGCCATTCATTTTCAGTCAAACAAACAACTGAACTGACGGAACTTCAGTTCTACAACTATACATACAAAGAGCGGAAATGAAGTAATTTTCACTTGAACCGGAATTTCGCATTCGGTGAAACAAATGCTACACAAAAAATTCTGGAGAATTGCCTACAGCAAACCTATGAAGTCCATCCAAAATTTTGAGTAATCAGATCTATTCCTCTAAAAAATTGAACTTTGCAAAAAGAAGTTTGTATTAAAATACTTTTGCCACCATTTTTCATTTCTAACATCTCTATTCTCCAAACCCTAAACACTTGAACAAAAATCTAAATAAAAATATAAATTTGCAGGGACAAATTATGAACAACCAAAATAGTCGAAATCACATGAATTTAACAAATTAAAAAAAAAAAAAAAAAAAAAAAAAAAAAAAAAGGGTGGTTCCATTACCTTAGCTTTGGCCAAAACCATCACCAAATCCTCCGCTTTTTCACTCCGAATCTCCTTCTCATCAATATCCGCGGTCTAAAATCGAACACCCAAATCACCAAATCAACAATTTTTGTTACAAAATTAGAGCATGGCACCCAAAAAATTCAAAAAAAAAAAAGAGAGAGAAAAATTAGCACACCATGATAGAGAAATCGTAGCCCATCTCGGATAGAATTTGTCGCCGCGACGCCGATGATGAGCCCAATATTATCTACAAATTCTCTTTCTCAGAACCCTAATTTTGAACAACAGTAATTGATAATAATAATAATAATAAAAAAAATTCTTAATTTAGAGAAAAAGAGGAACCTTGAACACAGAAGAGGTGAAGGAAGAAGAAGCCATTGCCCACCCCTTTTTTTTTTTTTTTTTTTTTTTTTTTTTTTTTTTTTTTTTTTTTTTTTTTTTGTGGGGTGGTTTGAGTTGGGTCGAGCTAGGGTTTATGGAACTCCGCACGTGCGCGCACGTGCCGAAATGTCAAATCCCTATAACTATTTTTCTCTGGACCAGCTCTAGTGGAAAGGATTTTGTGTGGGTGTGTGTGGGTTTAGCCGCCTATCCTCTTCCTCAAAACCTCCATAATTAATTAATCATTTTTAATCTTCGAAAGATTGCTAACACAATTAGAAGATTAATTTATCCTTCTTCTATCGACGCAAGAGTTAATTCGTGATCGGATCGCGAATCAAGGCGATCGACTATTTCGAGATCGGGCAAATTTGAAGCGGGTTAATTTTAATTTTATTTTTGGTTCGTAATTATCGTTTTATTCAGAGTGGATCGATGCGAGCGTAAATTTTTAATAGAATTTTACGAATCACAATGGATTAACAAAAAAAAAAAAAAAAAAAGTCTTTTGCCTTCTGCTCTATTTACTTGACAGATCGAAAAAGATTCGAAACGAATTAAAATAAGTACTCCAATCCAAATCCATTTACATTTCTAGTGGTGTGAGAAAGAAGAGTATGAGATTCTAGTTGAAAAAAATTTCTACAAAAATAAAAATAAAAATAATTATAATTTGAGATTGGCATATTCGTTGTTTACATATACTCAAGTAATAAATTATAAAATAAATTTATCTCCTGTAATTTTGAATTGCGTGATTAATCACGTTAAATATTTAATTCTCAAAATGCTTTAGTTTGTGTATTTTATTTTATCCTTTATCTCTATCACAGTTCACATTTTTTTTTATAAAATATTAATATTACGCCAAAATTTGAATTATTAAAAATTATTATAAACTACAATATTTGCAAAATTTAAGAACCAAATTGTTCAAATTAAAAATTTGAAGACTAAATCGCACCGTTACAAAACTAAAATAATAGTCACATATTTTATTTTTCAAATAATATATAACTATTTCAAAATTTATCATGAGTGATTAGTAAGTAATTGTATATGACACTTAAATTTTCTGCGGACACATATTTATTTATTCATCAGCGATATTTGAGGTGACCTTATACTAAAAATCTTAGACTCACAGATGACGTGGTAGACATGGTCCAAGGAATTAATTTCCCAAAGAGGACCTTATAAAAAAGAAGCTTTTGCTACTCCTTTCTCCCAATTCCACTTCTCTTAATTCTCTCTCTAACTCCACCCCTAATCCAAACAAGGTATTATGCTAATCCTATGCATCACTTTAATTCTTAAAAAAAAAAAAGTTTTTTTTTTTTTTGCTTTTTATTATTCTAATTTAAGTAACCAAGAAAAAATTAAATTTTGTATTCATTGGATATTATTATATATATATTGGAATATATATATATATATATATATATATATATATATATATATATATATATATAATGTATCCTACCATGTTGGGGGGATTTTTTGGCCCTTTTTTTTGTTGCATAAATAGAGTTACAGTGTTTGGATTTTGCAAAATTTTGTATTCATCTTTTTTGTTTTTTTGTTGTGAAATTTGTTGTTCTAAATCTCAATCTTGCTAGTTATTGTCAACATTTAATTAAACCATTAATGTGGTTAATAAAGTTTAATCTCATCAGAATTGCATCTCTATATGAGTTTGATTTTAATTTCTAGCCCATTTTCAACAATCACGAAAAACTATTTTCCTAGTTTTTGTGTTCTAGATAAAAAATTTTCCGGAAAAGCTACTTTTCGAGCCAGAAAACTAATTTTTTAAGAATATTTTGCGGGAAACCAATTGCCACTTAATCCGTTTGGTAATGGGATAAGACAGAACTAGCTATTCCTCGTTCTCTCTTTACGTTCTCTCTGGGTTTTCACCTTCGTTCCCAGAGTTTTAGACTGTGGACATAGAAGAGGACTCTGGTAGTCCTCTTCGCATCCGATCTGCAACCAGGAGATTCGTGGAGAGTCAAGAATCACCAAGACAAGGACGATCCAAAGAAGACTGGTAAAACAAGCTAGCTGATCCAATTTCGGTTCCTGGATACGTTGGCTATCCAGTTTGTAAGTTTCCGCTGTCCTCTAATTTCAACACCAGGGATAGGTATAAAGTACGGAACTAGTATAAAAAAGCGTTTGGGATGGTTCCAGGGATAAGAAATTTTGTGTTTGGTATGAGAATAAGGAATAAAGAGTTTTAATTAGGGTAAATTATCTTTTTGCCCTCAAACTTTATGTAATAATGAGTTGAGAGATGGTGCCTCGGTAGACGTGGAAGGATATTTAAGGAAAATGTAAGAGGGTGGTTGGGAAGAGTGAGAACAGTAATTCTCACTTATTCTAGTTGTGCTGCAACAAACTATACCAATTGATTCCTAGTACGTTTGGAAGAATAAGAGGAATATCCCTCCTATTCCCGGTTCTATACCGAATCCAAACGCAGCCTAAGGGCTGAGATTCAACTGTACAATTATAGTTGATTGAACCAAACCAAATTTGGGTATTTTGGACTGATAATGATAAACTTGTGGAATAATAAGTGTGTAGCTGTTCCTTTTCTTGCTGATGATGATAAACTAATACACACTCATGAATGCTGAAATTGCACTTAACTTGTTGTTGGATTTGTTGTTTTCTTCGCCTGCGACGGAATTTACAGATCCAAGTTGAGAAGTTCCTTTCAATCTTATCAGTTTGCTGTTACTGCAGCTGTAGAAGGCTGGTTTAGTTATGAAACAATATACAGTTTTGGATGACAGGGGCTTCTGAGCTCCATAATCAGATCTGCTGCAGCATGAAGCTGTTTGGGGACTTAAACAGCAGTTCTACAGAAATTCTGGCGATTCTACTGTAATCAACGTACGTATTGCTCGATATCACATGATTCTTAGTGATTTCGATCTCTCTCTTGATGTATCATTGATAGGTTACTAGTGAGGAAGGAATTTTAGTTACCCCTGAAACCAGAAGATGGAGGGAAAGTTGAACCCTACTCCGTCAGCAAATCCAGCCATGGCCTCCTGCCGAAAGAAGAAATCGGAGAGCGCCAGAAGTTGCTTTCAGAAGACCATCCAGAAGGTACAGTGTTCATCTTAACACCGCAGGCCAGCATATTTTCTATCATCTCCAAAATTGGGTTATTGATTTAAGGTCAAAAGTGCTGCATTTCATGTTTCAGATGTTTGGAATGTCGAAAGTGGTGGCGGAAAGAGCAGAAAGAGCTTCGGAGACGAAGGAAGTCGAGAGCTCTCTGCCCCGTCAGACAGCTGTTTCTCAGTAGGAAATTGATTAGGTTAGTAACATTTTGCAGTTCTGCATTTCATGTTTCAGATGTTTGGAATGTCGAAAGTGGTAGCGGAAAGAGCGGAAAGAGCTTCGGAGACGAAGGAAGTCGAGAGCTCACTGCCCCTTCAGACCGCTGTTTCTCAGTAGGAAATTGATTAGGTTAGTAACATTTTGCGAGATCTCATCAAATCATCAATGCAATAATACATGGAATAAATGGGGATGTCACAATATGTGTATTTATAAAGTGCCTGATGCTATGATAAGCGAATAATGTATGCAACTTTGTTTGTTTTAAGCGACGAAACTGCGATAATGCTTTGCTGACCCAAATAATTAATGTGATTGTAACCATTTACTGAGATTCTGCAAGCATTTGCAGTACTGTCCATGTTCAGCTGAAGGAAATTGAATGCTTCTACTTCTACAAAGATAACTATAAAATCCAGAAATTGGTAATAGCCATCGAATTCGAACACAAAATTATAAAATTTTGTGAAAACAAGCTGGATGATGGTGATAACACTCAGCATAATACAATCATATAAATTTATAAAGTTACGACGGTGATAGATTACGGCCAGAGTAAATCTCTACAAAAAAAGGCCTCAGTTCTTGAAACAAGTTGAACAGCCATGCAAAAGTGAAAACAATAACAAGAAACTCACTTTTCAACTACATTATGTACAAATATTGCAAGACTGTTTCACAGATTCGGTTCGAGTTAGCGCAGATTAACCTAAGTTAGTAACAGTGCACCCAATTTGTCACCCAAAGCCAGGAGGAACATCGGGATCCTCGTCGATGACACCTCCAGGTAAAGCGCCCTGATCACTATGAGGACTGAAGCCAGGTGGTGGTTCATCAGCCATCTCCTCCTCGCGTGATCGTGGCTTCTGCTCATGAGGAAGCCGTGGGCTCTCTGATTTACGATTCGAGCCACTTTGCTGAACACTTGGAACAAATCCCGGTGGTTCATTTAGTTCATTCTCATCCGATACATTTGGTTCACAATTAGAAGGTTTTGCCGGTGAATCGCGATTCTCTTGGTCAGTGATTCGGTGCTTTTTTAGCGGAGAAGCATGAGCTTCTTTCTTTTCTATTTTCTCTTCTGGATTCGCTAACCTATCGTAGACCAGTTCCACTGTTTGTCTGATCTCTGTCTCGCTCGACTTTATAATGTTCCACACCTCATCGGAAATTTGGCCCATAATTTTGCTCCTGTGTGAAGTGTCCAAAAATCAGTGGAAATGAAACCAGTAGGAAAAGAGATAATCTAGTTGAGATTTTTACATAGACATATCCTTGCCGCATCTGAATCTTCATATATGCCCATCAAATCTTAACTTCTTACACATACAGGCCCTTGAACTTAAAAAAGAAAATGCTCCTCCTAAAATTTCTAATACAAAACCCACTTCGGTCGATGAATTGTGGACTGCCTTAAATAAGACATGGTATTTCTGTAGAAATTGCGCTTTTGAGGGGTCCATAGCAATATAAGAAAACTCAGATTTTACAGCAGAATAAATGTACATAGATGATTTGCAGGAATAGATATGTAAGAGCCCTTGTTTAGAATCGGACTCACCCAAGTTCTTGATATATAGCATCTGAAAGCTCTCTCATTTTCATTTTCTCAGAGCCTTCATCATTTAATACCACCGATTGCTTAACCTCTGCCACTATGCTGTTCCGCAGTTCTTCCTGAGGCAAAATTAACTTCTTTACTGACATTATCCTCCAAAGAGAAAAAAAGAAAAACAACAATGTTACAAACATTGGAAGCTACAGGCCCAGACCTCTAAACATCTAGAAAAACAACGATATAAATTGAAATATACTAGACTATATAATTTACTTCTTTGAGTTTGTGTGTGTGTGTGTGAACGCGAGTGTCGGTTAAATTTAGTGCAGATGCACCGAAGAATGGCTTGTGGATCCCACTTTGCGGCTTGAGGGCATGGCACAATCTTAGCCGTCCAACTGAAGATTGATGAGGCCAGTAAATGACGAAGCCGAACTATTAGGGGCCAATTTTATACGGTAGCGGGAGAGAAACAGGCTCATCCAGACGCACGGGTAGACATGGCTGCTCCAGTAATCGTCCCAGCCGTTCTATAAGTGGCATACTCATAAAGTACAACACCAATCAGTTAACTCTATCCTAGGAGTAGTGCTAGTGTAACTTTAAGAAAGGGAGAACATAATCTTAGAAGTAATGTAGTCTCCTTCCTCCTATGTTCACGCTGTCGTGCTTCATACTAATTCCACCTCCACCACCGCATAGTTGGGCCTCGTCTGCATCTCCGTCGTTGCCTGACCCACACCCTCACCAACATTGCATCCCACAATCCGCCTCAATCACAACCATCCTTGTTAGACGGGCAATCCCTTCTCTTTGCATTTTGGATTTCTCTTTAATAAAAGATACATTGCCTTTCTTTGGTTCTCAAGTGCACAAGCTTCTTCCCTCCCCAAGTGGACTTGGCATTTGATCACCACAAACTGCATTCAATTCCCTCACGACTCGCTTGATCATTAGATTCACCTTTGTTAGGCGAACATGTAGCACACGCTGACGCGCATCATCAATACCCTTTTCACACCAATAGTTTAATATCAGAAAGTTTCTTTTTTCCATTTTAAAGTTTTCAATTTCGTTGAAAAATCAGCAACAATTTGTAATCAACTAAGATACTTTTCTCATCAATCAAAAGCACACGCAATATGGTTAAAAACAAGTAATTAAACCCTAAATCCCTAATTGTCTCATCCAACTTCTCCAACTGTATAGCAAATTCTAGCATTCATGCACTCGCAACGAGAATCGCAACAAAATGATTCATACTTAAGATCAAATGGATGAAGCTCTAATGGAAATTTGGTACACAAAGCTAACAAGTAAAGCTGGAGCAATAAAATAAGATGCCCTTCTCATCAATCAAAAGCACAGAAAATATGGTTAAAAGCAAGTGATTAAACACTAAATTATCTCACCCTACTTCTCCAACTCCATAGCTCCTCCCACTACTACCATCAAATAGCACAATTCAGGTATCAAAATGTAGCAAATTCCAGCATTTATACACAAACAAAGAGAATCAACAAAAAAGCTTCATACTAAACATCAAATTCGCAGAAAGGAATGCAGGATCTTACATTCTCCTTGACCTTGCGGGTGATCCTGAGGCGGAGCGAGTCGAAGTCGCCATCGTCCCTCAGCTTCGCGATCACCTCCTCCGCCGTGGGGCGCCGCCGCCGCCGCCGCTGCTCCATCCCCCCTCCTCTCCCGTTCCCTCTCTCTCTCTCTCTTCGATCGAGGTGGAGGATCGAGGACGATGAGGAGGAAGAAGACGAGGGGTCGGACACTCTCGGAGAAACCCTAACCCTAACCCTAACTTTGTTTCCACGCACGCTCTCTCTTATTAACGGGTCGGATTCGTTTTGCCTCCCCGCCCGGTTTAATATGCGTTGGGTCGGGTCCGGACCGGTTTAACTGGGCCGGGTTAGATCTAAACACTTCGGCCCAAAAAAAAACCGAACCAGGCTCGAATTTTCTCTTTTTTTTTCATTTATTTTATTTAATTTTCACAAATTTATTTACTGTATTATTTTTTTGGATTAATTGCATACGGCTCTCTGTAAACATATCGAATAGCAAATATATTTCTATAAAATTCAACTTTTCATATTTATTGCTTCAAAAGTCCAACGTTATTCATATATATCCCTCCGGTTTATTATCGTTAGTTTACTGTTTATTTTTTAACAGATTATATGTGAAATGACAGTTTTGCCCTTTCAAAAATGTCTTCCAAAAAATAATACAGAAATATCTGGAAGGGTAAAAAAATAAATTTACCTCACTAACTAACTAAGATTAAGTATTTAACCTATGATTAACTAGAATTTTCTAACAGAGATAGACGGTAGGGATATATATGAATAACGTTGGACTTTTTTAAAGGAATAAATATGAAAAGTTAAACTTTGTAGGGATATATCTGCTATTCGATATGTTTACAGGGAATCGTATGCAATTAACCCTATTTTTTTTTCTACACTAATTAAATAATCGACTTTAATAACAAATAATTAAGAAACTAATTATGTACAAATAAAATCTATCAAAACTATGATATTTAATGCTTTGTACCAAGAGTATAAATGCTTGTGCTCCTTCCCCATATTAATTAATTAATTAATTAATTAATTAATTAATTAAAACAGGAAGGTGACTATCCCAATATTAATTTCTGGATCCTGTCCAACACTGTTGTACAGTGTGGTACAGCTTCTTTGCTCTACATGAGGCCGGAAAAAAGAAACAAATGGGGGCTCTAGGGTTGTGTTTGGTAATGGGTATAAGGGGATAAGGGGGTTATTCTTTCTCTTATATTCAAACTAGAGATATCAACGGGTCGAATTTTTAAAAACTCGAATCCGAATCCGAACCCGAACCCGACTACCAAATCCGAACCTGAATCCGAATCCGACGGATTTTAAAAATTCATATTCAAATCCGAACCTGACTAAAAATCTAAAATTCGAATCCGAAACCGAACCCGAAAATTCAAATCTGAAATAAATTTTTTTTATTTTTTTTTTATAATATTTCAAAATATATTATATTAAATTTAAATTTTTAAAATATAAATTTAAATATAATATCAAATATTTTTATACATATATATTATATAACGTAAAATTAATTCGGGTTCGGGTCAGATTCGGGTCGGATTCGGGTTCGGGTCGGGTATAATCAAAATCCATATCCAAATCCAAATCTGTCGGGTTTTCATTTTTTATATCCATATCCGTTTAACATCGGGTAAATTCATCTCGTTCGGATTCGGGTTCTGATAAAATTTTGGGTATCCGTACCCATTGACATCCCTACTCCAAACGTGAATTTGGATGGGAGGGAACAGATAGGGGAGAATAGCTGTTCCCCTCATACCAAGTTATCTGGTATAAAAGTGGAACAGGTGGAATCTTTTTTTTTTTTAATTAAATTTTTTTAAATTATAAGATATTTAAATTTATAAAATTTAATTTTTTTTTATATATATATAAATTTTAATCCCCTCTATTCTTCTTATTATTCTTTAATTTATCAAACATAACTTTTCTTATTCCCGGTACAACTTCTATACTCAACTAAATACAAAAATTACTTTAATTTCTGCTTGTATCGAAAAATTATACATATTTCAGAAATAACTAATTTTTTCTTACATCTCTAGAAGTAAATAAAGGCCACTTGCTCATGCATGTGCTTTATTTGGATATGGATGGATATGTCCTATTCTTGCTATCTAGCTCGTAGTGTAGGTGCATTGGAATAATTGCATGGATAAGTGCCCCCCAAACCCCTCTCAGGGAACTTATTCAAATATGTCTATGTATTTGTTGAAATATATAGTTTATAGGTAAAATCTCTCTCTCTCTCTCTCTCTCTCTCTCTCTCTCTCTCTCTCTCTCTCTCTCTCTCTCTCTCTCTCTCTCTCTATGTACTATGGAACATATTCGAACACGTCTATGTACATGTTAAAACATACAGATTTATCAACCAACTATGCTAATAGTTAGAATATAGGGTTAATTGCATACATGTTCCTGTAAATATGTCGAATTATAAATATATTTCTGTAAAATTTAACTTTTCATATTTATCTCTTCAAAAATCCACCGTTATTCAAATATGCCTCTACCGTCCATCAATGTTAAAAAAGTTGATTTAACCCTAGGTTAAATACTTAACCTTGGTTAGATTAAAAATTGAATTTACATATTTACCCTTTTCATATTATACCTCAAAGAAAAGAAAAAAAAAAAAAAAGGGAAAAAAAGGAATTATTTTGATGATAGAATTTTATAATTTTTGGAGAGGGGCATTTTTGTAACAAGTATAATGATATTGCTTTTGGAGGGATATATTTGTAAGAGGATAAAAAGGTCATTTCACATCGAATCTGTTAAAAAATAAATATATTTACAATTCAACATATTTGTAGGAACATGTATGCAATTAACCCTAGAATATAAATAGATGACTCTCTCTCTCTCATTGTATGGAATATAGTTGGTCCCTGAGCCTACTAAAAATATATAGTTTTACCAACTACGCTAGTAGTCAGAAAATAGATAGGTGAAGTCTCATTCTCTTTTTAGTATGGAACATATTCGAACACACATTTCTATACGTGTTAAATCCATAAGCTGCATTTGATTCGGGGATAAGAAAAATTTAGTTATACCGGGAATAGATATAAGTTATGGTATAAACAGAAACTAGTGTAAATATTGGCTATTTATTTATGGGTTAAAAATAGGTTCAACTCCTGTCCGTGACAATAGGCCCAGGAGACTAATAAATTGAGTTGGGTGAGCCCAATAAGTTGAGTGGGGATGCGGTCCACAATAGACCTAACGGCAAGAGGCCCAACAATAGACCCAACGTCCAGGTGGGTTGAGTCCGGTCGAAACCCGTGAGCACTGTGTCTGTACGCTTTAAGTGAATTGGTTGCGTATTTCTAACCGCTCGAGCTTTTGGAATTAATGGTTAGCGCCAACGACCCTACAGTAAATTTCTGTTTGATTGGGTTTAAGAGTTATACCGGGTATAAAGAAAATTGTGTTTGGTAAGTTAAAGAGAAGTAAGAAGAATAAAGAAGACTAAAATTTTAATTTATGATTAAAATTTTACTGATATGATTTTAAATATTTAATTTAAAATATTTATTAAAAAAATTATTAAAATTTATATTTTACTTATATATAAAAAAATTATTAAAAAAATTTATCATATAATTTATTAAAATTATATGATAAATTTATTAAAAATTAAAATTAAAAATTTTAAAAGCTATAAAATTTAAATTTTAAAATTTTAAAATTTATAAATGTTAAAAATTTTAATTTTAATTGTCTTAAATAATTAGTTAATTATCTAAATACTTAAATAATTAGTTAATAAAATAATCAAATTAATTAAAATATTAGATTAATTAAAGAGTTAAAACAATAATTAAAATTATATTAATTTAATTAAGCTTATTCTTAAATGGGAACAAGTCTTGTTCCAGAAAAAAATTGGAATAGTAATTTCAGTCTTATACCAGCTTATTCCAGAATGACGAGAACAGCTGTTCCCACCCCTGCTAAATAGCGTTTGGGCATAACTGAGGATAAGTCCTTATCCCTTCTTATTCTGCTCACCAAACGGAGCCTTATTGAATATATCTGAGCAAGTCAAAAAAAATATATTTTACCGATAATTTTAGTAGTTAGGTAATAATTAAATACATGTGAAATATATTCGAGCAAATAATTTGACGATCAAAATTATAAATCTCATATTGAGGGGCTTGAATTGTAACTAAACTAATTAAAATACGAACCTAATCAACGAGGAAGCCTTCTAATTAAAAAAAATTATATCTATACGGTTAGATACAATATCTGTTCTGACAATAATAAATATTATTTTGACAATAAAATCATAACCAAAGTCAAAAAATAAATAAATAAATAAATAAATAAAGTAGATACTATTAATTACAAGTAAAGTACATGTCCATTAACATTAAGCTCAAAAAAAAGGTAATGAATTAAACAAATCATTACTAATATATAAATAAAGAAAAATCTTATATATTCTTCATCACATTTCCCATGTCCTCAATTGTTTATTTAAAAATAAAAAATAAAAAAAATAAAAGCTATTGAACATACAAGTTATGGGTGCATGATGGGGCAATGTTTAATGCAATTTTAATTTCCTCATGTAATTTGCACTTCTACATTCATATGATAGTGGTGAATTAAATGAAATGAAACCAAATATATTCATGTAATGGTGTTGTTTTATTGTATTTGAATTGAATTTAGGAGGGAACAAAATTTGAATTTAAATCTTAGGTGTCAAGTTGGTTTACAAGTGGATTAATACTATGAATTTTGAAATCAAATACAATTTTTAAATTTATGACTTTTTAAATTAAAGTATAATTGATTGATATCACGTTTCCAAAAATAAGCTCGAGCTGTTAAAAATATACGACCAATTTATTTAAAGGGTTAATTGCATATGGCTTCCTGTAAACATATCGAATAGCAGATATATCCTTACAAAGTTTAACTTTTCATATTCATCCCTTCAAAAGTCCAACGTTATTCATATATATTCTTCCGGTTTATTTTCGTTAGTTCACTGTTTATTTTTTAACAAATTATATATAAAATGACAGTTTTGCCCTTTCAAAAATATCCCTCCATAAAATAATGCAGAAATATCTGGAAGGGTAAAAAGATAAGTTTACCTCACTAACTAACCAAGATTAAGTATTTAACTTATGATTAACTAGATTTTTCTAACAGAGATAGACGGTAGGGATATATATGAATAACATTGGACTTTTGAAGGAATAAATATAAAAAGTTGAACTTTGTAGGAATATATCTGTTATTCGATATGTTTACAGAGAGTCGTATGCAATTAACCCTTATTTAAAAGTATATAGATACATCACTCACAGGTCTTTATCTCTGACTCTGATATCACATGTCGAATCGTTAGTACTAATTATTAATCTCGAAAGCTCGAATTATTAAAATACACAACTAATTCACTTATACAGATACAGTGCTCAAAGATCTCGATAATAACTCAATTCAATTAACCTCGCGTAATTTCGAATATAATTTGATCCAAAAATAACTTTTTATCATTTCGATTAAATCATATATGTGATATTAGTCAACTTTTAAGTACCACATACATGAGCCATCCATGCATGGATATATTTTACACATGATAATAAGAATTGACAATTCTACCCTTTTTTTTCTTTTATGGAAAAACTTTAAATGCACCTACCCTTCAAAACAATAATATGTCACACCCTTTAACTAACACATATTTAATAAATGTACAGCGTGATCAGTTATTACGTGCACCCGTTGTATGCGCATACTCTATGCACCATGCATTATATTTAATAATCAAAAATTAAAAATTTAAATATAATTTGATAGATATAATTTACAGTATTTAAAGAGATTTCGTATTAAAAATTATAAAATTTGAATTCATATTATCCAACAATCAAATAGTTTAAAAATCAATAGTAGAGAAATCAGTTTCAAAATTTTATACTTATTATATGAAGATCTTTTAAATGCCATAAAATATAACTGAAGTAAAAAATGTACGTACTTTTGTATATTTATTGTTCACCGATCATACGTAAAAGTATAAAAGTGTTCGTAACAAATTAGGTTTTAGAAATTTATGACTTATTTTATATATATATATATATATATATTTTAAATGTCTTAAAATACATTAAAGTCAAAAAAATGTGCATATTTAGAACTTTCATTTTGTCAGAAGTACCTTCACTTATTATAGAATAAGGTTAATTACATACAACTCACTGTAAACATATCGAATAGCAGATATATTGCTACAAAGTTTAACTTTTCATATTTATTACTTCAAAAGTTCAACGTTATTCATATATATTCCTACCGTCTATCTCTATTAGAAAAATCTAGTTAACTATAGGTTAAATACTTAATCTTAGTTAGTTAGTGAGATAAATTTATCTTTTTACCTTTTCAGATATTTCTGCATTATTTTTTTGAGAGATATTTTTGAAAGGACAAAATTGTCATATCACAAATAATCAGTTAAAAAATAAACAGTGAACTAACGGTAATAAACTGGTGGGATATATATGAATAACGTTGGACTTTTGAAGGGATAAATATGAAAAGTTGAACTTTGTATGAATATATCTGCTATTCGATATGTTTACAGGGAGCCATATGCAATTAACCCTGTAGAATATATTTTCTTTAAGTTATATTCTAATTTTGTGCCCTTATTTGTAATAAAATTTGAATAAGAACATATAAAAATTATCTGAATTATGAACTATTTTGAATTGGTTACTTAACTTTTTAAAATTTTGATTTTAATATTCAACCGTTCAATTTGTTAGATTTGTGCCCGTCAACAAATATTTTGATCTTAAAATTTAAGCTAATTATTTTTTAAAATAAATTTATAATTACGAAAATTATACGAATTATATTAATTAAATCTATAAAGAGCTAGAAATGGCTCATTCAATTTTTAAAGCCGAAATATAGTCGACTGGCTAAAATAAAATAAATTAAAAGATTAAGTAGTAAAATTAAAATTTTGAAAAGTTGGGATTACTTTCTAATTTTCTGTAATTCATAATCTTTTTTAGTAGTAATCTTAATTTGTAATCTCCAAATTAAAATTCTTAAAAAAAATAATTAATTCAGTTTATTCAGCCAAATCTTCGATCAGTCGAGTTCTCTCTTTGAGCTTTCGGCTCTTATCTGTATACTTACAACTCGGTTGAGCTGATCCTTTTTCAATCGAATCGCTTAATCGTGACGCACTCGATGATCAATTTAGGAATCAATCCCTACTCGAATCAGTCAATGACTTGACATGGTCAACATCTCGGCAAGGTTGGTTTGCGATCCAACAATTTTTTAATTCAAAATGGTCCATAATTCAAACAAATTTTGTATATATATATATATATATATATATATATATATATATATATATATATATATATATATATATATTTTTTTTTTTTTTTTTTTTTTTTGTGATTAGTACTTATGCACCCGGTGCATGCAATAATTTCCCACTGCGAAGGTCGTATGCTACTTTTGATTCGTCACAGAGAATCGGTGATGTGGGAAGAGTCGGCAACGAGACCACCAACGAGTGATAAAAGCGACAATGACGTCGCCGACTTTATATATCCATTAATAAAAAAAAAATGCATTTCCCACAATTTTTGGTGCATTTCCGAGCTCCACTTAAAAAAAAAAAATAATAATAAAATTATATAACTCTACGTAAACATAATAGATATATTTCTATAAAATTTAATTTTGTATATTTATTTTTCAAAAAAATTTAAATTATTCATATATGTTCCTAAGTGAGTAAGATAAATTTATTTTATTATCGTGTACTTAACTTTTGGATAGATATTAATGTAAGAACAAAATTAATATTTTATTTATATTTTGTTAAAAAATAAACAGTATGCTAACGATAACAAATCATAGAAACGTATATAAATAATTTATAATTTTATTTTAGGCTAAATTACAGAAAATTCCCTCTAATATTCCGCTTTTCTACTTTACCCCTGTCATTTAAAAGTCGACAATCTGCCCCCTCGTAATTTCAGAAATATCTTTAGGGAGCAACGACGTTGACAGAAATGGTAAATTGACGAAAATGCCCTTTCTTTTTTTTCGAAGTCTTTTTCTTTTTTTCTTTTTTTTTTTTAGGGAATATTTTCCAAGGGTATTTTGGGTATATGAAAATATATTTTCAAAAAAACTGACGGTCAACTGACGGTCAACTGACGGCGAGGAGGTTATTGCACAATTCGGTAATTACGAGGGGGCAGGTTGTCGACTTTTAAATGACAGGGGGTAAAGTGGAAAAACGGGATATGACAGGGGGGTTTTCTGTAATTTAGCCTTTATTTTATAAAAATATATTTGTTATTCGATATGTTTATAGTGAACTGTATAAAATTAAAAAAAAAATCATAATGCCGTGTCAGCAGAAAAAAAAATCATGAAACAATTAAATGTGATTTAAATTCTACAAATAGTAAAAAATTAAAATAGGTAATTATAAAAATTAATTTTATTTTTTACGTAAAAAAAATCTCATTCAAAATTGCTGATTTGGATAGAATTTATTGACCCAACCGTTTGACGTATGAAATAATCAAAATACCCCTCATGAAATGTCAGTGTTTGCCGTAATAGTAGCTAACTCCGAGGGTAATTACGGTAGAAAAAAATTGAATGGAAGCTTTATCACTCCTCACTCTTCACTCTTCACTCCTCCGTCAGTATCAAATTGCAATGAGACCCCTCAGCTATAGAATATTTTCAAATTTATCCTTCAATCCAATTAAATTCTTAATTTTAAAAATTATTGTTGCTAGTTTCATCAAAAATTTTATTAAATTTATCGACTCTGTTTGGTATTAGTTCTTTATAATTGTAATTTTTGATTGAATGAATAAAAAATAAAAAAATTTACATTAGGGGACCATTTTGTACAAATTTTAGCCGCCCCTCTCTATAATTTTGCAATTACACCCCTACAAAAAAAAGAAAGAAATAATTCCAGTGAGAATCTAAAAATGTTTCCTTAGTTTGGAAAATATTTAATGTTATGTTTTTTTTAAAAAAATAAAATCTCAGAGTAGTAATTTACCGGCTATTTCCGGTTACCCCCTTCTTTTATTGAAAATTTAAATAATTAATTTCCTTTTGAGAGAGAGAAAGGGGTAGTTGAGGTCAAACTTTTTTGCATTAATGCCCTCCTACTTGTTGTCTCTATCAAGTTTTAACCTTTTTGCCCTTTTTATTTTTTTATTTTTTTATTACTTTTAATAGTAAAAAGGCACGTACCACTATTTTGAGCCAACTATCTAATATTTTTTAATTTTAATTTTATTATCTAATATTTTAATTTATTTAATTTAAATTAGTTAACACAATTTTAATTTCAAAATTAAAATTTATTCTCATAAACGAAGTGAAGTAATTTTCGACAGTAAATATTTATTTTCTTTGCGTGGCTCACTATAATTTAACTTTCGATCGAAACACGAGCTCTCCAAAATAACAAAAAAAAAGTAAAAAAATAAAATATTAATAATTTTTGAAACTTAAAATAAGGACATGTAGTATAGGTGGCAATTCAGCTCGCTGTTCGCGAACCAGCTCGTGTTCGGCTCGAAATGAGTTCGAGATCGAATCGCTCGTTTAGTAAACGAGCCGAACACGAGCCGAATTTTTCAGCTCGATATTTAAACGAGGCAGCTCGTGTTCGGCTCGTTTATTAAACGAGCCGAACACGAGCCGACCCCCAGCTCGCTCGTGTTCGGCTCGTTGACATCCTAATGTAGTATATCAAGAGTCGAAAACAGAGTGTCTAAAAAGAAAGAAAATTTAGATGGAAACGTCCGAGCTATGAGGCGTAACTCGCGCGCGAAAATGATTATAGAGACGTAACCTGCACGATCGTGAGTACAACACTCTTCCGCTATGCGAACCAAATAATAAATAAAAAATTATTATAAATAGTAATATTGAAGCATTAAATAAGGTTCTTACACTCATACCTTTTACTATAATTTATAGCTTTTCTTAATGTAGCCTCTCTTTTTGTATTTATAACTTACTTTACAGTTTTTCATAAAAATGGTGGTTTAATTTGTATTTCAAATTTTTCAATTCTCAATATATCTGATTTGGCTCTTTCAGTAGAAGCTAAGGGGGCGGTATTTTGTTGAGTATTCTCGTCCAGACTTTGTAACACTTGCGTCGTTTGCGCGAGTGTCTACATTAAATTTGACTTTTGAGTAGTCGAATATTCGCTACTCTCGACTAGGGGTGACAATTCAGTTCACTGTTCGCGAGCCAGCTTGTGTTCGGCTCGAAATGAGCTCGAGATCGAATCGCTCGTTTAGTAAACGAACCGAACACGAGTCGAATTTTTCAGCTCGTTTAATAAACGAACCGAACATGAGCTGGGGTTAGCTCGCTCGTGGTCGGCTCGATAACCGCTCGAATATATATATATATATATATATATATATATATATATATATATATATATATATATATATATATTACTAATTAGATTTTAGGCTATTAATTTTTTATAAATTTTAATTATTAGATTAAAATTTTAATTTTTAAATTTTCTTTCAACTTTATCCCTAATAGTAGAAATGAAAATCAAATTTATTATTCGCGAGCAAGCTCGTGTTCGGCTCGTTAATAAACGAGCCGAACACGAGCCAAATTTTTCAGCTCGATATTTAGACGAGCCAACTCGTGTTCGGCTCGTTTATTAAACGAGCCGAACACGAGCCAACCCCAGCTCGCTCGTGTTCGGCTCGTTGACACCCCCACTCTCGACACCCGACTGATTAACACTTGTACCTACGGTACCATCTCCATACTCAGTCTATAACTTTTTTCGGATTGTTTGGTTAGAATTTGTTTGAGTCAATTTCTTCTCAGCTGAATCGCTTGATCTTGAACAATGCGGCGCATTCGAGGGTCAACCCAGAAGCAACCAATTCATTTGGAGAGCTTGATTCATGTCACATTGATAGCTATGAGAATAAATTGGGAAAGAGAATTAACTTTTGTGAAAAATTTAAGAACCGAATGGAAATTGACGGAAAGGTTAGGGACTATCGTGCAAACTTCCCACTTTCACGGTCCCGCCATTCCCGGTAATGGAGGAGTGAGCTATCACCACTTTCCATACGAAGAAGAAGAGAGAGAGAGAGAGAGAAGGTAGAGAGAGAGAGAGAAGCGGAGAAGGAGAAGATGACACGATGGATCACGTGACCCCACCACCGTCCCTCCGCCGCCGCCGCATCTCCGCCGTCCGTAATGCCACGTGTCCTCATCTCCATCCCCTCCTCCTCCTCCTCCTCCTAATCTCGTCGTCGTCGTCGTCGTCGTCGTCGTCGTCGTCTCCGGCGCCGGCGCCGGAGACGACGGCGACGGGGGAGCGCGCGGGGCTGCTGGAGCTGCGAGCGACGCTGGGGCTGAGGGCGCGTGACTGGCCCAGGCGCGGCGACCCCTGCAGGGCGTGGCGCGGGGTGTGGTGCAGCGGCGGGAGCGTGGTCGGCGTCGCCATCTCCGGGCTCCGCCGCACCCGCCTCGCTCGGCTCCGTGGCCCCGCGCGCCTCCCTACAACGCCGCTCCGCATCCTCCTACCCTGGCTCGAGTGCCTCAACGCCTCCTCCTTCCCCCTCCCGGGCCCCTTCCCCCGCCCCGCCGCGCTCCCCCACACCCTCGCCCTCCTCGACCTCCGTGGCTCCGCCATTAATGGCTCCGTGCCCTCCTCCCTCGCCCGCCTCCTCCCCTCCCTCACCGTCCTCGACCTCAGCTCCAACTCCCTCTCCGGCACCCTCCCCTCCTCCCTCCTCTCCCTCTCCTCCCTCCGCCTCCTCAACCTCTCCCGCAACCACCTCTACGGCCCCGTCCCTTCCGGCTTCGATTCCCTCCTCGCGCGGCTCGACTCCGTCGACATCTCGCGCAATTACTTGGACGGGGATCCGGGGATCGTCGGAACCCTCCGTAAAAATGTCGCCTTTGATCTCAATTGCTTCCGCAACGCTTCCAACCAGAGGACCCCTGCTGTGTGCGAGAGGTTCTACTCCTCTCGACGGATAAAACCCTACGATGGCCCTGTAACTCCCCCTCCTCCTCCTCCTCCTCCTCCTCCTCCTCCTCCTTCTTCTAGCAAGAAGAGCCACAAGAATTTGAAGTATATACTCACAGCAGCTCTCGGCGGGGCTTCGGTGCTCGTAGTTTCGGTCACTGCCGCTGTATTGTGTTGCACGTTATGCGTTCGACGAAATGCCGAACAGAGGAGCAGCAGCGCTGTGACCGCCGCCTCGGCCGCCCCAGCGGGCCCGATGGCCCGGCAACAAGCT
The DNA here is from genome assembly GCA_029204045.2 of Tillandsia leiboldiana. Lineage (NCBI taxonomy): Eukaryota > Viridiplantae > Streptophyta > Magnoliopsida > Poales > Bromeliaceae > Tillandsia > Tillandsia leiboldiana. The sequence goes on along the minus strand of CM055063.1, from coordinate 54,661,324 downwards.
CTGGTCTCGGCGAATCTCGCTGCGGTCGGAGACGCCTTCGCCTACGACCAGTTACTTCGAGCGACCGCCGAGTTCGCGGACGGTAATCTCGTTAAGCACGGGCATTCGGGCGACCTCTACCGCGGAGTTTTACGAGGGGGGAACCCCGTAATCGTGAAGAGAGTCAAAAACGGAGCCTACGTCGCAGAACTCAATCTGTTTTCAAGGGGACTGCATGACAGATTGGTTCCCTTTTTGGGGCACTGCTTGGGCAACGAAGACGGGAAGTTCCTCGTTTATCGGTTCGTGCCCAACGGCGACCTAGCGAGTGCGCTGCACAGGAAATCCGAGAAGGACGAAGAAGGGGCGCAGTCGTTGGATTGGATAAAGAGGTTGAAGATCGCAATAGGGGTTGCCGAAGCTTTGAGCTATCTGCATAACGAATGTGCGCCGCCGCTGGTTCACAGGTATCTTCTCGATCCTCTTTGCTGATTAGTAACTTTTGTTCACTTCTGTAACACTCTAAATTCTCACTAAAATGGTGTTGTTTATGCTCCGAATGCTCGACATATACCGCGAGCTAACCTAATCTCCGACATATCGCCGTTTCTTTGTCGAAGAATGTTAGTTCTCAAATGTTCTAAGAAGCATTCTGATACGGTTGCAGAGATGTCCAGGCAAGCAGCATCCTTCTCGACGACAAATTTGAAGTGCGGCTCGGAAGTTTGAGCGGCGCATGCCATCAAGAAGGTGAAGGTCACCAAAATGTCATCACGCGGTTATTGAGATTTTCGCAGTAAGTTTTGGTTCTAGTTTTTCCTTTTTCCTTGGCAACTTTCATGCGGCACTATTGTTGTTTGCGCGATTACATCGTCGCTCACCGATTTAACAATGTTTCCTTTCCTCGGTGTTCAGGGCACCTGAACAACAAGGTTCTTCCGGTAAGTCGACTTTCTCAAGCATCTAATCATCAGTCTAAGTGCTTGTTTGGCCGAGCTGCTAGAAGCAGCTTCTCTACTCTAGAATGCAGAAGCTTCTAGAAACTATGTGTTTAGATTTTGCTACACTGCGGAGCTGAAATAAGTTTTTGAGTTCCAAAAGTAGAAGCTCAATCAAAAGCTTCAGATAAACCAAACAACCCTTAGCTCTCTTTCGATCTTTCTCTTAATCTTCGTGTAGATTGCTTACATGTTCCACCTCTTATCGACAATGCTTAGGATCCCCTTCTGCGACATGCGCCTACGACGTATACTGCTTCGGAAAAGTATTGCTCGAGTTAGTAACCGGTAAACTCGGCATTAGCGGATCAACCGATGCGGCAACCAATGAGTGGCTCGAACGCACATTACCGTACATCAACATATACGAGAAGGATCTCATAGCGAAGATTGTGGACCCAACCCTAATCATCGACGAGGACCACTTAGAGGAGGTTTGGGCCATGGCTATAGTAGCCAAGTCGTGCCTGAACCCTAAACCCTCGAAACGACCTCCGGTGAGGTACATTTTAAGAGCCCTAGAGAACCCTCTCAAGGTCGTAAGAGAAGATCATGGTTCGAGCCTGAGGGCCACATCGTCGCGGGGGTCCTGGAACGCTACGTTCTGGGGGAGCTGGCGTCAGAGCTCGTCGGACATGCCTGCCCCGTCGAAGGATGATCGGATGCTAAGACGGTCCAGCACAACAAGGTCTCAAGGGAGTAATGGAGAACACTCTTTCTCCTCCCACAAGAGGGGGTCGAAGGAGATCTTCCCCGAGCCTTCGGGGGGACGGGATGTCGAAGATTGAAAAAGGAATCCGAGATTCTCGGGGTTTCGGAGGACAAATTTAAGGGCCTCGGCGAAAAGTGGTGTACTTGGAAAGCATGGGATTTGTTATTGATTCTTTCCTCTTCTTCTATAGATGTAACACGAAAACGGTTTGTCGAAGAAGAGGTGACCGAGGTAGCGGCGGCAGCGGCGCAGGGGTGAGTGTGCAATCAATGTTGTTCACTATCATTGAAGTTAATGGTTGAGAAAAATGCATGTGGCTCATTGTTTGCTCTACATGGTTTGCTTCTTTTTATGGAAGTTGATGAATCATTACTAACTCCTTACTTTCAACTTCACTGCAAAGATTACAAAAGTGTATGATCACACAATAATAATATGTTTCTCTTACATAAATTATATTTATCAATATAACACACAAGGTGCATGATACTGAGGCGAACTTATTAAATAGTTCCATTCAAACAGCACTGTCACAGCACCATACAGGCACTAAGAAATAAAATTAGAGAAAATGAGATACAACAATCTTCAACAAAAAACAGTCATTAACACAAGAAATATATGGGTTGTAAAAGAAAGTTATCCAAATTTGGAATCTCATCGATTGCCGAAAAATCAAGAGGCAAATCAGTTTTTATGATGGAAGATGCATAAGCAACTTAACTAAGTCGAAAGAGGCATTGCGCCGGTCTTACGTCGCGATCGTTCGTTTAGTTGCATATACTACCTACCAAATCTTCCCGAAACCGACTTCGGTACAAGGCTTATTGAACTTGAAGATTTCTCCACCCTCGAGATCTCTTCCACGGCCTTCAACACTTCCTCGGAATTGGTTTCGATCACCTGTCCCCCTAATATGATTTCGTCCAATATCGTATGCAACTGCATATAGAAGAGATGTAATGAACCAAAGAAGGACAAAATGAGATATGCTGCATCAGAAACATATATTCTAACACACTGAAGAATCGAAACCTGTCACAGTAAGTGAGGAGCTTGACACACAGCAGAAGAATTACGTGAAAAAAGCATGGAAAACATGTACCAAGTTAGCGTCTGTTTAGCATCGCTTATGAAGCAACTGATAAGTTAGCATCTGTACCAAGTTAGCGTCTGTTTAGCATCGTCTGAAAGCTACTGAGGCAATTCAGCAATTCAGTAATATTACATTAAACTGCCAAGCAACTTCTTATTTTCCTCTCCTACTTAGATCTCCTTAGCCCACATTGCATGAACTTAACTATTACCTTATTCCGAAGATTAAAGTTTTCATGTCCTTGTTCTAAGTTCCAGCTTCAGTCCCAATAAACCATTTATTACTCATGAATATAAGCGAGGGAAATAACAACAGAGTCCAGTATTACCTTGTTGAAATTGAATACTACGTCGAGCTCGCACACATTCTTGAAGCATCGGTCCAATGTTTCGACAAAGACTGTAAAGCCGCATATTAAAGGGAACAGTATTAGGAGTTATAAATTACCAAAGATGGATAATCTCGGCTATAAATCAAGAATACATTTACGTATACGAAAGATTCACATCAATAACTATTTGGTAAAATGTTGATTACCTTGTATAAGGTCAAGCATCGCGAGCTCGTTCTCGGAACTATCAAAAACAAAAATGAAATATAGTGTAGCCAAATGCTTGTATACCAGCTGAGCGCCCTACAAAAAAGGATGAACTCTTCATCATTCATGTCGAAACAAATTACAAGCAAGACGAACTTTTTATGGGCATTTTTGTCCCTCAAAATGTTTAAAATGTACAAATTTTGTGTTCGCCTCCGATACTTCAAAGTATTTTTGTAAGTGTTTTTTGCCATCACCTTTCATTTCTAACTTCTCTACTCGTTCTTTCATATCATGTTACGCGACCCCTACACTCTAAACCCTTCAAAAATCTCGAAACAAAATGTTTAATTTCAAGGTCATGACGTCCTAATAGTGAAAAGTTAGCAATAACAGTTATCTTCGAAAAGCTTAGGACTCAAACTCAGAACCTCCTACTCTAATATCAGTTCTAAAGAATGTGAACAATCGTTACCTTCGAAAAGCTCAGAACTCGAATTCAGGACCTCATGTTCTATGTTCTATGTTCTGATATTTTCGAAAAACTTAAGCTATCAAAGAACGGTATTTTTAATAGTGAAAAGTTAGCAATAACAGTTATCTTCGAAAAGCTTAGGACTCGAACTCAGAACCTCTACTCTAATATCAGTTCTAAAGAATGTGAACAATCGTTACCTTCGAAAAGCTCAGAACTCGAATTCAGGACCTCATGTTCTATGTTATGATATTTTCGAAAAACTTAAGCTATCAAAGAACGGTATTTTTAATATTTATATTCAACAAACAGTAGTAATATTTATATTCAACAAACAGTAGTGACAAATTTGCAAGGTTTTTAAATTGGAAAAAAAATAGGTTGATTAGTAAAATCTTCGAGGGACAAACGCAAAATTTCACTACTTTGCAGGGATGTGTGTGTGTGCAATTTTTCCTTTTTTTTTTTTGTCACATTTATAAAATCCGAGTGACAATTTGCATGAAAATACCAATTTGATGCCTAAAAAATCTCTCATTTTCCCCCCAATTTCACGTATTCAGCATCAAATTACTGGAAAAAGAGTGACAATTTGCGTCCAAGCCTAAAAACCTCTCCCTTGCCCCCCAATTTCACAGATTCAGAATCAAATTTACTGTAAAAGAAATAAAAAAAGGAGAAATTAAAGAGGAAAATTCACCGGGCCGAAGATCGAATCGGCGTTGACGAAGTTGCCAACGTGCTCCGCTCTCCCGGACAAAACTACACAGGCAAGATCAAACCCTAGAAACCGAGAAATTGGGCACCAATTCGCGGGGGAAAAAAACAAAAAAGGGGGAAATTACTACCCGAGAAGACGCTGCGGATGAGCTCCTGCTGCTTCTCCGGAGGCTACAGCGAATTCAAGCGGTGAGAGATCGAGAAATTAGGGTTCGAGAGAGAGAGAGAGAGAGAGAGAGAGAGAGAGAGAGGGGAATTAGGGATTTGGATTAGGGTTTAGGGTTTTGGGGAGGAACCTGGAAATCGTAGAATTTGAGGAGGCGGGGTTTGCCCTGCGTGTTCATCACGATCACAGCACGAATCATGATGCACGTGATCCGGAGACGAGAGGGAGAGGGGACACCGGAGCAGAGAACGAAGCTACATATGTCTAACGGGTCGGATTCGAATGATTCGAACCGGATTTTTCAAAACCCGAAATAATTATTCCTTTACCATATTTCAAAAACATTAAAATATACAATTTTAAAATATAATTACATATATAATATTATATATATATATATATATATATATATATATATATATATATATATATATATATATATATATATATATATAGTGGTTCCTATAAAATTGAACTATAATCTCATTTTCGATTTTAGAATGTTCAAATCAACGATCCACTTCATCAAAAAAATAATCTAAAATATTTATTTATTTTTTAAAAAAAATTATATTTTTTCGACATAGTTTATTTATGATCAAATTATTTGAAAATTGTTAATTTTTAATAGCTACTATGACAAGTTTGGAGTTTAACGGTGTAGAAAAATCTAAATTTATTCAAATTTTAATAAAATTTTTTATAAACTATCTAAATCAAGATCAGCATTTTTAATTTTGAATTCAAAAATCTTATCCTCAAATTTTTAAGATTATTTAATTTTTACTGTTCATTTTGACATAGTTTATTTACAAAGAAAACAATGTTAAAAAAAAATTAAAATTTTATTCCTAACAACTTCATAAACTCTATATTATATTTAACGGTGTGAATCGTCGATTTGAATACTCTAAGATCGAAAACGAGACTATAGTACCGGAACTCCGATCTCAATTCAGATTCCCATCATATTTAGATTTGGATTAGGTACCCGCAAAAGTTATATCCGGATCCATATTTGTTTAGTAAGAATAAATCCGCTTTGTTCGAATTCGGATTCGAATACAAATTTTAACTATTCTTACCAATTGACATATCTAATGGTGCATTTGCTCGGCTTAAAATATACCGAAAATTATTTTTCGTGTGTTTATTTAGTTGTACTTTTTAAAAAAAAAAATATTTTACTAAAATTTTTTTTTGATGAAAAATTAATTTTCACTATTTTACTTACAAGCAAACACTACATAAATAAAGCACATCTATTTTTATAGTTACAATTATAGTTTGGTCCCCCAACTATATAGGACCGCAAATTTTAATTTATTTTAATTTTTAACTCGAATTTTTTAATCCAAATATTGATGTATTGCTAATTATTTATTTTTAAAAAAATTGGAATTTGAATTCAATGGTAAAATCAAAATTTTGAAATTGTGAATAGTGAACTCAAATTGATCAATAAATTTAATACCTCATTTTAAAATATTTTAAATTTAAAAATTTAAATTCAAATTTAAATTATTGTAAGCGCCTGTAGCTCAGTGGATAGAGCGTCTGTTTCCTAAGCAGAAAGTCGAAGGTTCGACCCCTTCCTGGCGCGAACAAAATTTGATTAAATTTTTTAAATTTTTTACGATCTCTCCGATTTTAACATTTTTGTGTAAACAAATCGTTAATTTTTTAGATTTTGTTATTCAAAATTCCTTAATTCTGTGTTTTGCATTTTTGCATAAAAAAATTGTTAATTTTTTGTTTTTGTAAAATTAGATCATGTATTTTAGATTTTGATTTTAAAAATTTATTAATTTTGTGTTTTGCATTTTTGTATAAAAAATTTGTCAATTTTATGTAAAATTAGACCCAATTTTGTATTTTTTTAAATTTTTTACGATCTCTCCGATTTTAACATTTTTGTGTAAACAAATCGTTAATTTTTAAGATTTTGTTATTAAAAATTCCTTAATTCTGTGTTTTGTATTTTTGCATAAAAAAATTGTTAATTTTGTGTTTTTGTAAAATTAGATCATGTATTTTAGATTTTGATTTAAAAAATTTATTAATTTTGTGTTTTGCATTTATGTATAAAAAATTTGTCAATTTTATGTTTTATGCAAAATTAGAACGTGTTTTTAGATTTTGTTATAAAAAATTCATTAATTTTGTGTTTTGCATTTTTGTATAAAAAATTTGTCAATTTTGTGTTTTTACAAAATTGGATCAATTTTTTTAGATTTTGTTATTAAAATTTGTCAAATTTGATTAAATTTTTAAAATTTTTTACGATCTCTCCGATTTTAATATTTTTGTTGTGTAAACAAATCGTTAATTTTTTAGATTTTGTTATTAAAAATTCCTTAATTCTGTGTTTTGCATTTTTGCATAAAAAATTTGTTAATTTTGTGTTTTTGTAAAATTAGATCATGTATTTTAGATTTTGATTTAAAAAAATTATTAATTTTGTGTTTTGCATTTTTGTATAAAAAATTTGTCAATTTTATGTAAAATTAGACCCAATTTTGTATTTTTTAAAATTTTTTACGATCTCTCCGATTTTAACATTTTTGTGTAAACAAATCGTTAATTTTTTAGATTTTGTTATTCAAAATTCCTTAATTCTGTGTTTTGCATTTTTGCATAAAAAATTTGTTAATTTTGTGTTTTTGTAAAATTAGATCATGTATTTTAGATTTTGATTTTAAAAATTTATTAATTTTGTGTTTTGCATTTTTGTATAAAAAATTGGTCAATTTTATGTTTTATGCAAAATTAGAACGTGTTTTTAGATTTTGTTATAAAAAATTCATTAATTTTGTGTTTTGCATTTTTGTATAAAAAATTTATCAATTTTGTGTTTTTGCAAAATTGGATCAATTTTTATAGATTTTGTTATTAAAAAATCATTAATTTTGTGTTTTCTATTTTTGTATAGAAAATTTGTCAATTTTGTATTTTTTGTAAAATTAGACCCTTTTTTACATTTTGTTATTAAAAAATTATTAATTTTTTGTTTTGCACTTACGTATAAAAAAATTTGTTAATTTTGTGTTTTCATAAAATTAGATCACTTTTTTTAGATTTTGTTATTAAAAATTTATTAATTTTGTGATTTTGCATAAATATACTGTTTTTTAAAAATTTTGTTATAATTTTTTTTTTTTAATTTTGTGTTTTGCATATTTGTATAAAATATTCGTTTATTTTGTGTTTTTGTAAAATTAGACCTTCATTTTATATTTTGTTAAAAAAAATAAGTTTTCATTTTCCAAAATAAACTCTTCTTTTTTCACTTTTTTTTTTTTCACGCAAAGAAATTTATTATCGGATTCATGACGGTAATCATTAATTCCAAAAACTCGAGTTATTAAAAATATATAATCAATTTATTTAAAGCGTACAAAAACAGTTCTTACGGGTCTCGATTGTGACTCAGCTTAACGAGCCTTCCGCCATTTTGAAAATGACTTGGTACAATCTAATCTTCCGCCATTTCGAAAGTGAATCAGTCTAATCTGGCTTTCTGCCACTTCAAACATAACTCAGTTTAACTTAATCTCCTGCCATTTCAAAAGTGAATCGGTCCAATCTGACCTCCCGCTACTTCGAACATGACTCGGTTCAACTTAATCTTCCGCTATTTCGAAAGTGAATCAGCCCAATCTAGCCTCCATCTACTTCGAACATGACTCAGTCCAACCTAATATCCCGCCATTTCAAAAGTGAATTTGTCCAATCTGGTCTCCTGCCACTTCGAACATGATTCGGTTCAACCTAGTCTCGCGTCATTTCGAAAATGACTCGATCTAATCTGACCCCCCCACCATAGAGTAGAATGCTGGCTCTTTAAGCCAGCACTTACTAACCTTCTTTTATACTTAAAATTTTGTGTAGCCTCTGTCGGATCATTGGCGCTAACCATTAATCCCAAAAGCTCGAGCTATTAGAAATACGCAACTAATTCACTTAAAGCGTACAGACACAGCGCCCACGGGTCTCGACCGGACTCAACCCACCTGGACGTTGGGTCTATTGTTGGGCCTCTTGCCGTTAGGTCTATTGTGGACCGCAGCCCCACTCAACTTATTAGTCTCCTGGGTCTATTGTCACGGGCAGGAAGTTGGACCTATTTTTAACCCATAAATTAATAGCCAACACAATCCCCCCCAACACCTGCACCGTGTGGGAATCGAACCCGTGCCACTGGCTCTGATACCACTTGTCGGATCATTGGCGCTAACCATTAATCCCAAAAGCTCGAGCTATTAGAAATACGCAACCAATTCACTAAAAGCGTACAGACACAGCGCCTACGGGTCTCGACCGGACTCAACCCACCTGGACGTTGGGTCTATTGTTGGGCCTCTTGCGGTTAGGTCTATTATGGACCGCAGGTCCACTCAACTTATTGGACTCACCCAACTCAACTTATTAGTCTCCTGGGTCTATTGTCACGAGCAAAAAATTAGACCTATTTTTAACCCATAAATAAATAGCCAACAGTCTCTTTTGTTTGGTTTTTAAGAATAATGCTTCAAAGCATTTTAGGCCTTTTGTTGTTGTTGTTGCGGGTTTACTAGTATACTGCGTTTACTTTCACGTTGTTCTTGAGCTTGAATCGAAAATAGGCTGGCTATTTAAATTTCTTAAAATTCGAATAGTGCGATTTTTATAGCACCATTTGCTTAGCAATCAAGTGATCTCAAATTCACTTTATATTAATGAAGATATACCCGCGTATTACGACGGGTAGATATTGTTGAATTAATCAAATTCAATAAAAATGATAAAAAGTTGATAAGATAAAAATTCAATCATGGATAATATTTTTGTGTCGCTTACGCATTTTAAATTTTCTAAATCATCGCTTCGATTTTTCAATTATAATTAATAAAATATTTAATTAAATTTTTATTAGACGAAGAAAATAAGAGTGGAGAGATGACGGGACATACAGTTAAAAAAAAAATGAGGATTTAAATAAATTATTATTATTTTTTCTACTTGATTTATATAATAATTAAAATAAAAAAAGGGTACTATTGATTTTAGAGGTTTTAAATAAAAATTTAGTTATTACATGTTTTCGTTGATAATTATAATATTTATTTAATTGGATGAGTAGTGGATCTGTATCAAACGCACGTTCGCAAAAAATTTAAATGCATCAATCAATTTCACAAAAAAAAAATTTATTTTATTTTATTTTATTTTTATTTAAAAAATGGAATTTCTCACAATATAATAATATATGCTGTTTTGAGGCCTCCATGTAGTCCTAATATTATTCGGCATTGTGGGCCCTACTATTCACCAGAAGTTTGACCAATTAAAAGCCCAGCTGGGTCCAGCTCAGCTGAGTGGGCCCCACCCCTTCCCTCTTCCTGTCCATGTTAGTAAATCACATGTCGTTTCCCCGACCCACCCACCCACCATGTGTTCGACGAAAAGCCCCAACGAAGAAGAAGCGCTCACCCACCACGCACAAATGGCGGAGTGCTTCTTCCTCTTCCGCCGCTTCCTCCTCACGGACTCCCTCTCCGCCGAGCTCGGCAGCGGCGGCCGCGGGCTCCCGCAGTACGAGCGCCTCTCGAGCTCGCTCAGCTGCCCCGCCGCCGCCGCCGCCGCCGCAGAGGCGCCGCGCGGCGTCACGGGCGCGCTGTGGAGGGTGGTGAGCTTCGCGTAGGCGAGGAAGAGCAATGGCCCCGCCGCAGCTCGGGATGGGGACGGGACGAAGAAGAGGGAGAGGAGGAGGAGGAGGAGGAGGAGGAGGTCGTCGTGGTTACCCGACCCGGAGCGGAGATGGCCCGTGCAGGGGTTGGTGACGAAGAAGGCAATTTTGCATGATAGTCCCTGTAATATCCCAATATTGTAACTTGGTCCCCTAAACTTTTAACCTTTACCTTTTTTGAATAATTATATTTTTTTTTGGACAATTTTCTATATATTTCTATAAATTTTTCTGTTTTTAGATTTACCCCTCTTAGAAGGCTAATATTAAAACTACCCTTCTTACGTTCCAACTTAGCTGCCGTTATCTGTGTGAAATTACTATTTTGTCTTTTCAAATATACCCTTCTACCATAACTAACTTTTTTCTTATGTACCCTTAAAATTTTCAATAGTTTTGGTAGATAGGGACAAAATAGATATATATGATAATTTTCAACTTCGATTATTATTTAACTCTAGTTTAACCCTAGTTAACTTAACAAAGGGAAATGGTAGGGATATTTTTAATAACGGTGGAACGTATGAAAAGTATATTGGAAAGAAAAAAATAAGAAGGGTAAATCAGATATTTCTTCAGATTTCAGGGGTACACAGATAATTATCTCTTTTTTTTTTATACTAAAAGACGAATTTTGATTTCCTGATATAGATATAAAAAATTGATCCCATAGAAAATAATATTTGCACGCCATTTTACTAACAATAACTAACAATAATTTCTTGTCCATTCGCACATGAAACTTTTTCGACGAAAAAATTAAATAATAAAAAAAGTAAATGCAAAAAAAAGAGATAATTAAAAAATTTGGCAATTGTCTGCGTCAACAAGAAAGAGATGTTTTCACTATAAAAAAAAAAAAAAAATAAAATTATATTTACACTTTATATCTTCTTCTTCTGATTAAAAATAAAGAGTTTTATGGCAAACTCCATATTTTATCTTATTCTAATAAAAACCTTCAAAAAAAAAATAATTAATTTTTTTTTTCATAAAATTGTAATAAAAAAAATATAAAATAGCTTTTACAAATTTTTTTTTATACTATTACTTCTAAAAATCCAAACTGCTGAAATAATTATTGTAGGCCTCATTAATTAACTTGGGCCCTAATTAATATATATATAGATAGATCTAGTCTGGTTATGTATAAATACCAAACATTAATTAATACTTATAAACTTTTTACCATTAAATCAATTTTTTTTGGCTAATTTTATTTTTTAGATTATTTTATTTGACTAATCACTTATTTAATTTAAGAGGTCCACTATCATTCTAATCACACATTTTTTTATCTAAGGGCTAAAAACTTACAAGTATCAATAACTTAATACTTTTAAAAATATAAACTAATCCATATTTGTAAATTTTTTATCATTAAATTTGTATTGGAATTTGTACAATTATACTTTCTCTCTCTTCTTAAATGCTTTTATAATAACACGAATCCTAATACAAATTCAATGATGAAAAATTTACAAGCATGAATGAATTTATACTTTTAAAAATATATTAGCTTTACTATATGTATATATATATATATATATATATATACATATATACATATATATATATATATATATATATATATATATATATATATATATATATATATATGTATGTATATATATATATATGTATGTATATATATATATATATATGTATGTATATATATATATATATATATATGTATGTATATATATATATATATACATATATATATATATATATGTATGTATATATATATATATGTATGTATATATATATATATGTATGTATATATATATATATATATATATATATATATATATATATATGGGGCTAAATTACAGAAAACCTCCATGTAATATCCCGCTTTTTCACTTTCTCTCCATATCTTTTAAAAGCCTACATTTTGCCCCCTCGTAATTACCGAAATATGCATTTACCCCCGCCGTCACCATTCCGTGAGTGAACCGTCAATTTTTTAAAAAATATTATTAGATATACCCAAAATACCCTTCAAAAATGGCAGGAAATAAGCTAAAACTCATTCTCTCCAATATAAGGTAAGAGCATTTTCGTCAATTTACCTCATCCGTTAACGCCGTTGCCCCCTAACGACAATTCGGTGATTACGAGGGGGCAAAATATAGGCTTTTAAAAGACAGAGGGGCAAAGTGAAAAAACGGAATATTACAGGGAGGTTTTCTGTAATTTAGCATATATATATATATATATATATATATATATATATATATATATATATATATATATATATTATATATATATATATATATATATATATATATATATATATATATATATATATATATATATATATATATATAGTCCGATTATTATACTTGTACAAGCACCAAGCAATTGGTGCTGATAAGTTTTCTACCGTTAAATTTATTTCTTTGACTAATTTCATTCTTTAGATTATTCTATTTCACCAACCATGCAACTACTTATTTAACCCAAGAGGCACACTATCATTCTAACCACATATCTTTTCATGGATGAATTTATACTTTTAAAAGTATATAAGCTTTACAAGCATGAATGAATTTATACTTTTAAAAATATATAAGCTTTAATATATATATATATATATATATATATATAGTCCGGCTAGAATACTATCGATAGCACCAAATAATTAGTGCTATCAAGTTTTCAGCCGTTGGATGAAAAGATATGCGGTTGAGATTATTGTAGTACCCTAAGATTTTTACTATTCAACCAACCACCTAGTAAACCCTAGGGGACCACTATAATCTCAACCGCATATTTTTTAATCCAACAGTTAAAAATTTGATAGTAACAATGGCTTGGTGCTATCGATAGTATTCTAGCCTAATTATATATATATATATATATATATATATATATATATATATATATATATATATATATATATATATATATATATATATATATATATATATATATATATATATATATATATATAGTCTGGTTATTATACTTGTACAAGCACCAAGCAATTAGTGCTGATAAATTTTTTATCGTTAAATTTATTTTTTTGACTAATTTAATTCTTTAAAATCAATTGATATATTTCATAAATTTAGTCTAGTCCATCTTTCATGAACAAGCTTAATAAGTTAATTTGACTCAATCCAAATTCAAAATAAGAAATATTGGTAACAACTTTAATTATCTCCACATTTGATAGTGATCTCACAGCATAAAAGCTGAGTTTAGCAACAAATTTCATATAATTAATCAACTGCGTCAGCTATATATATGCGCATAAATTTTTTGTCTATCGTATGAATCATAAACACTAACTATTTAAAAGCATATGATGTATCAAACTTAATTAGGGCTATATCAAAGTGCTCATGAGTTTCGATCTGATCCAATCTATCTGCATATTAGATCTATATATTGTTTGATCTTCTTCTGTTAGATTAATTGTGAATCACAGTTCTACTTAACTTATTAATCTCCTGAATCTATTATTCAGACGCAAAAAATTAAACATATTTCAACCTAGTAAACAACTCGATCCCTTACATAAGAGGTAGGAGATGTTAGTACTAATCGACTAATCCTTAGTCATTTCTTATAAATTATTCTTTTAAATAACATGATATCGAGCTTGTCTAAGTCGTCTATATATATGTTCTACGAGACTACGACTATGACATATATATATATTGAGCGATGATTTTTTAAATAACACTTAGATTCTCACATATGTCATTTTATGACTAATATTTTTGTTTTTTATTTTGTTGTCTCTTCTAGAAATAGTATTCTCTTATCTAATCATGCATGATCTATGAATAGTAGTTACTACAAGAAAAGTGGTCTTTAGCGACGCTTTTAGAATCATATAACGACGCATAAAAGCATCGTCAATGTGGTCGCCGACGCTTTATAAAGCGTCAGGATGTGGGTCGGTAAGTACAGTGCCGAGATAAATATGCCGGCGCTTACAAAAGCGTCGGTAAATATGCCGACGCGTTATTACCGACGCATGAAAACGTCGTCATTTTGATCGATAATAGAAATCTATTGTCGACGCATTAAAGCGTCGACAAATGATCATCGAAAAAAGTATATACTACCAAAGCTAAAATTTAACTCAATACAAGAGAAAACAAAAATACAAATATATTTTAGAGTTTGTTGAGAATATGAATGGACATCTCAACCACATTGACTTGCAAATCTTGTGATTATTTTCTTTCCAAGTGTTGTGTGATAATTAATTCATAGTATATATATAATAATAAAGCCAAATTAATTATCTGACTTTTTTGGTCCATAGGTTCACACATATTATAAGTACAAACTAATATATATGTGGCAACATCTTAATAATACAATAAACCATTATCTTTAAAGTTGAGAGAAATATTTAATGGTGGATTTGGAAGGTACCAGATTCATTGATGTCCATTTATTGACTCAAACCACTTTTCTTTTTTCTAAATAATTTGATAGTTTTTTTTTTTTTTTTTTTTTGTTACCTTGAACAAATAAATAAAAATAAAAATAATGATAATAAAATAAATAAATTAGAAAACAGTAATAAAAAATAGAACATAAGAATTTATGTGAAACTCTTTAAAATTTATTGCACCACAAAGCTCTAATATTTTTCATGATAGAATTAATATTAGCTACTTGTTTTTATGGAAGTGCGTGCGTAGTTGAGTGAGTGAATAGTGGATGAATAAGAGAAATATTTGAACTCAGCATATTTTAAATATTAAATATCATGTTATCTGAAAGATTAATTTAATAAAAGATATATTGCTGTATTTAATCATAAAATAGTTTTCTATATTTTTCCTCTTATCTTTTACATTTACTATTGTTGTTGTTTGCTTGTAAACCAAATGAAATTAGTCAATTTTATGATTAGCTTTAAATAAGATTGTTCCGTAGTTTTAGGAGTATACTTATCCTATTTTTTATAACTACTTTTATTTGAATCTCCTATATTTGTGAACCGAATGATAGAAACCTTATGTATATATATCTTGTATGTTATCAATAAAGAAATGAATGAGAATTATTCCTAAAATCTTATTCTTAATATGGTATCAGAGTCGGCTCTGATTACCTCTCCATTATCCTTGGAGTCAGAGTTTGGTTTCTTTTTGATGGCGGCTCTAGATAATAATAATTTTATGACTACCCTTCATATGCAGGAGTTGTCCTCTTCACTTACCCCTGAACGTCTTGATGGTACCAACTATACCGAATGGTACTTAAATGCAAAGAATAAGATCAGAGGCAGAAAACGTTGGGACTTCATTTCTGGCAAAAAAGCTACACCAAAGGATAAAGATTCTGAAGAATATAAAACTTGGGAGGACGAAAACTGCATGGTCAAGTCTTGGCTTTTGGATGCTATGACCAAAGATATTAGGTCACTTTTCATCCGCTTACCCACGGCCAAGGAGATCTGGGATATTGCAAAGAAAACATACTCGGTTAGTCAAGATGCATCTAAAGCATATCAATTATATTGTGAGATAACCTCTATTCGTCAGAATGGAGGATCTGTTATCTCTTATTTTGGAAAATTTCAAAGATTATGGCAGGAACTTGATGCTATTGAAGACTGCACAATGGAATGCTCAAAGGACATTGAAAAGTACACTACTAAGGTGAACTCTCAACGTGTGTATGTTTTCTTGGCTGGTCTTGATTCTCATCTGGATGGAGTTCGTGGCCGAATCCTTGCTACTATTCCTCTTCCAGATATCCAAACTGTATATGCAAATGTTTGTGCTGAAGCAAATCGCCAAGAAGCTATGTTATTTGGATCATCAAATGAAGGGGCTGCTATGATTGCAAAAAAAATCTCAAATCCTAAAAAAAGAATTCGCAAGTGTACTTAATGCAATGGTGATAATCACCTAATTGAAACTTGCTTCAAACTTCATGGATATCCTGAATTGCATCCCAAGGGTAAATCTGGATCAAAAACAGAAAGCTCAAAAAAAAATCCAGCTCCTACTACTGCTGCTGGTCTTGTGGTCAAGTCAGGTATATCTAACTCTACCTATAGTTCCTCTGTTCTTACTAGGACCAGTGATTGGATAATTGATACAGGTGCTACTGATCATATGACTTGTGATCGTTCCAAGTTCACAAATTTGTCATCTAATAATTCCAAACATTTTATTGTTAATGCAAATGGTATTTCTTCCTCAGTTACAGGAGTGGGTACTGTTCTTATACCACATTCATTATTCATTTCTAATGTCTTGCTTGTTCCTTCACTAAACTACAATCTTCTCTCAGTCAGTCAATTAACAAAGTCTCATAATTGTGTTGTCATATTTTTTCCAACTCATTGTGTCTTACAGAATATCCATACGAAGGAGAAGATTGGCAGTGGTAAAAGGAGTGGAGGTTTGTACTATCTAGAAGATACCTTTCAGTGCACAAATAAAGAAGCTCGGGCCCACCTTATGAGTGATCACTTACAAAATAAAAGTAAAGAAACAATTTGGTTATGGCATAAGCGATTAGGACATCCTTCTTTTGGTTATCTTAGGAAATTGTTCCGATCACTGTTTTATAATTGTAACCCTTCTGACTTCAATTGTGAAACATGTGTAATGGCCAAAAGCCATCGAGCCATTTTTTCCTTAAATAATACTAAGGTTACTACACCTTTCTCCCTTATACATACTGATGTTTGGGGTCCTGCCCCTCTGCCCACTCATAATGGAATGAGATATTTTGTTACCTTTGTTGATGACTGCACCAGGATGACTTGGCTGTATTTGCTAAAGCATAAGAGTGATGTGTGTAAAGTCTTCATCTCCTTTCATAAAATGGTTACTGTATAATTTCAGACTAACATAAAAGTTATTAGATCTGATAATATGGGGGAATATTTTCAGCAAGAATTAAAAAATTTCATGGACTCTTCAGGCATTATCCACCAAACATCATGCCCTACCACCCCCCGGCAGAATGGATTTGCTGAGAGGAAGAATAAGCATCTATTAGAGGTTACTAGATCATTACTAATTGGTGGAAATGTTCCATCTTACCTCTGGGGAGAAGCCTTAAGTTATGCTGTTTATTTAATCAATCGTGTTCCCTCGAGTGTTCTGAATTTCAGGAGAGCATTAGATGCCCTTTCAGACCATTGCACCTTGCCCCCAAATGCTCATTTGGAACCCCGCACTTTTAGTCGTGTCATATATGTCCACTTGCATTCACACGAACGAACCAAACTTGAACCTCGGGCCATGAAATGTGTGTTCGTAGGGTATAGTATGACACAAAAGGTATATCGGGCTTACCATCCGTCATCAAAACGGTTTTATGTCTCTATGGATGTTACATTCCATGAACATGATTTATTTTACTCTACAGGAGTTACTTGGATCTTTACTTCGGAGAGGGAATGAGAATGATGAAGTGCAGAACCACAACATCCAGGATATAATATCACTTGATATAGTAGCTAAACCCAAGGTAACTTCTGATGAATCTTCAATTGAACCTCATAATAATGATGGTACAAGACATCCCACTCCATTACCTCCAATACCACTGATCCAATCTCCTCCAATACCACTGATCTAATCTACACCAGAAAATTCACTTAAGGTATCATTTGATCACGATCTTGATCCCACTATACATGAAACTGATATTGCTCCTATACATGAAATTCTTGATACAACAAGTAGTACTTCCACTCCTGTCATATCTAATCTTCATGAGAATACTTGTGCATCTGACTCTACCTCTATAGTGAGTCAATACCATCTTCCACCTCGTTCTAATCGTGGACAACCTCCAATCAGATATGAACCCAATCTAAAATCCAAGGCCAAATACCCCATAGGAAATCATGTGTCATCTCACAAGTTGTCCAGATCATATGCATTTTTTGTATCTCAATTATCTACTATCTCTATTCCTAGTAATATGCAGGAAGCTCTAGCAGACTCTAGATGGACCCAGGCTATGGAAGAAGAGGTGGCAGCATTAAAAAGGAATACTACTTGGGAACTTGTCTCATTACCAACAGGAAAGAAAACTGTAGGATGCAGGTGGGTATTCACTATCAAGCATAAAGCTGATGGAACTGTTGAGAAATACAAAGCCCGGTTAGTGGCAAAGGGCTATACTCAATCCTATGGACTAAATTATCAAGAGACATTTGCACCGGTTGCAAAACTTAATACTGTGAGAGTGCTTTTGTCACTAGCAGCAAATCATAATTGGCCACTTCTCCAATTTGATGTCAAAAATGCATTTTTACATAGAGAATTGAGTGAAGAGGTTTATATGGACCCTCCTCCAGGCATTCCAGAATACTCAAGTACTCCTATGGTGTGTAAATTTAAAAATGCTCTTTATGGGTTAAAACAATCTCCAAGAGCTTGGTTTGGCAGATTTACCAAGTCTATGAAGAACTTTGGCTATAAACAAAGTAATTCAGACCACACTCTCTTCCTAAGGCAAAGACGAGGTAAAATTACTGTCTTGATTATTTATGTTGATGATATGATTGTAACAGGAGATGACTATGATGGTATTTCTAGTTTACAAAAATATTTGGCTTCTGAATTCGAGATGAAACAGCTTGGAGATTTAAAATATTTCCTTGGAATTGAAGTAGCTCGATCAAAACATGGCATCTTCTTATCTCAAAGAAAATACACTCTAGACTTGTTATTTGAGACAGGTATGCTTGGGTGCAAATCGGCTGACACTCCATTGGAACAAAATCACAAGTATTTTCTATGTTCAAGTGCAGCTAGTACTGACAAAGGGAGGTATCAGAGGCTTGTTGGAAAGTTGATTTACTTGTCCAATACCAAACCCGACATAGCATATGGAGTAAATGTTGTGAGTCAGTTCATGCATGACCCACGAAAACCTCATATGGATGCAGTAGAAAGAATACTAAGGTACTTGAAGTCTACTCCAGGCAAGGGGATACTATTTTCAAACCACGGACATCTCAAGGTAGAAGGCTACACTGATGCTGACTGGGAAGGTTCAGCTGACAATAGAAGATCCATCTCAGGATATTTTACCTTTGTCGGAGGAAACCTTGTAACTTGGAGAAGCAAAAAACAACCCGTAGTAGCAAGGTCTAGTGCTGAGGCAGAATTTAGAGGCATGGCATTTGGAGTATGTGAACTATTATGACTTAAGAATCTACTAGAAGATTTGGGAATTGGACCAAAAGAAGCAATGAAACTTCACTGTGACAATATCTCAGCAATAGAAATTGCTCATAATCCTGTCCAACACGATAGAACTAAACATGTAGAAATTGACATGCATTTTATTAAAGAGAAACTTGAAGCTGGGATTATTGCTTTTCCATTTGTAAGGTCTGAACATCAACTAGCAGATGTCCTTACCAAAGCAGTAGCTGGTAGTGTTCTTGATGATTCCCTTGTCAAGTTGGGTATGTGTGATATCCATGCACCAACTTGAGAGGGGGTGTTGAAATTAGTCAATTTTATGATTAGCTTTAAATAAGGTTGTTACGTAGTTTTAGGAGTATATTTCTCCTATTTTTTATAACTACTTTTATTTGAATCTCCTATATTTTTGAACCGAATGATAGGAACCTTTTATATATATATATATATATATATATATATATATATATATATATATATATATATATATATATATATATATATATATAGTCCGGCTAGAATACTATCGATAGCACCAAGCAATTGGTGCTATCAAGTTTTCTGTCGTTGGATGAAAAGATATGCGGTTGGGATTATAATGATTCCCTAACATTTTTACTATTCAACCAACCACCTAGTAAACCCTAGGGGACCACTATCATCTTAACCACACATTTTTTAATCCAAATGTTAAAAACTTGATAGCACCAATGACTTGGTGCTATCGATAGTATTCTAACCAATATATATATATATATATATATATATATATATATATATATATATATATATATATATATATATATATATATATATATATATATATAGATATATATATATATATATATATATATATAGAGAGAGAGAGAGAGAGAGAGAGAGAGAGAGAGAGAGAGAGAGAGAGGACATATACAAACATGTCTCTTTACCTTGAAGTATAAATAATGATGTATGGTCAACCAACCACTGATATGCTCAAGACATGTTTGAATTATCATTTCACAAAAAGGAATAAAATATGTAGTTTGTGTCATAAATTGTGAAGTTAGGAATCAGGAAACATATAATGTGAGGACCCGAATCCCCACTTTAGGGCTTACTGTTGGATTGGAGGTTTCAGGGTGTGCGTGTGTGCGTGCCGGGCCCCAGAATTGAGTTTCTGGTAAAATTGGAGCTTGTTTTCTTTTCTGGTAGTCCATTTTGGGTGTGTGAGGTGTTTGCGCGCTTATCGGAGCCAAGAATGTGACCCGGAACGGAAATTGGATCAAGTCTACTCTTCCGGGAAATTTTGGAAAATTTTAGAAGTGGAATTTGGCCGATCGGACCTCGGATTTGGATTCAGCGCGCGAAAACGAGCGAAATGGACTATTTACTTGAATTTTTCTGAGCCCGGACGCGAAAACACGGAAATCGAGGCTCGGGTTACTGTTCCGGCGGCCGGAGAAGCGCCGGCGGCGGCGGAGCGCGGCGGAGTGCGGCGGCGGAGGGTGGCGCAGGCGCGCGGTCCACCGCGGGGCGCGTGCACCGGGCGGAGGCCACGTGGAGGGCTGCGGTTGGCCGGCGCAGCGGGCGCGGTCCACGGGCCTTGGCGGGAGCACGGTGGACCGAGGGCATGCCACGTGGCATCTCGTGGTTGGTGCGGTGTTGTGCACGCGGTCCACGAATTTGTGGCTCTGGTGCACGGTAGACCGGTGGACACGTGGCGTTGTCTGGTTGGCGGGTTCTGGTGCACTCGGTCTACACGGCTGCGGCGGTTGAGGCGGTGCCTCGGGGCGCGTGCCCGACCCGGAGCCGGCGGCCACGCGGCCGCGCACGTGGGCGTGGCGCGGGGGTCAAACCGGCGACGTGGGGGCGCCACGTGGCGCCCCGTGGTTGGTCCGGCGCAGGGGTGCACGACGCCTGGTCGGGACACGTGGCATCACGGGATTCGTCGCGGGGCGTGCGCCGGGTGCGGGGAGCAGGCTTGGGACTCGTGGCGGCTTGTGGAGGTTTCGGGCGCGCACAGTAACGGGCCGGCCCGTTACTGTAGCAGCCCGAAAACTTTCGGGCGCCCGAATGTTGGGCCCGAAAGTGGTCAACTCGCCTTTTTGGGCTGTTTTCTCTTGTGGGCCTATAAATAGGCCATTTGGGATGCGATTTTCTGCCCTTTCCCGGGGGATTTAGCCTCTACTCCCTTCACAAGATTTCTTCCTCTCTCTCTTGCCAATCTTTCGGCCGAGCTTCAGATTTTCTGGAAGCCGCGACGACTGTGTTTTCTACCTCGTAGTGCGGAGCGACGTTCTACTGTTGGAGGCCCGTTATCGCCGCATTTCGGTCTAAAAATTCTACAGAGCTACCCCGACAGTCTTTTTCAGCGATTTTTGCGGCGTTGGATTCACGAGAGCACTCACTTCGCGGATTTTTATCTCCTCATCCGGACATCGGAATTCGACGATTCAAGAGCCTATCGACATCTACACTTCGCGAGGATCGCCGTGGATTTTGAACTTGGGATTTTTTGTGGATTTTAAGTGTAGAATTGGTTTGTGATTGTATCCAGGATGTTGTAAGCACTACTACAGTGTTGTCAGCTTGGAGGATTGTGTGCTTGGCTGTTCCTGGACTCCCTTATCTGTGTAACCCCGGACAGTTAGCGTGTTCAGGTGGGTGATCCTGCTTTCAATACCTATGGACTGCACTCTAATTCTATGATTATAAGTGCATGCATGATAGTATATGAGCTGTTTAATCTGTGCAAACTGTATGTTAGTACCCACAGTTGATAGTTGTTAAATCTGATGACCTCATTGAACCACTTGCAATATTTGAACTCTTACAACATGAAAACTAAACTTAGCTTTATTGTCAGTTAATTATTTATTCATGCACAATTAGACTACAGAAAATGTGAACATGTATTCAGATTTGCTCATCACCTTAGTTTTTCCCCAGTGGTTGTACCCTTGTCGTTCTGGACATAGTGATTTTTCCCCGAGTCGCGGGTTGGGAGGTTTATTTGTGATGATCCGGACTCCCGCAGGAACTGTGCAATATTAAACAGTGACTGTAGGGAGCTTATTCGGTGAAGCAGAGCTTGTAGAATCGAAATTGGACATTTAATATAGACTCTGCGCGAAAATCGGAGCAAATGGAATTTTCCGGGAGCTTTCGGCAAAATTTCGGATGAGAATTTGGCGAAATGGACGTCGTATTTGGACTCAGCGCGCGAAAACGATCAAAACGGTATATTCGCTTTATTTTTTCACACACTTGGTACTGTTCACCGGAACAGTAACCGCCGGCCGGAATTACTGTTCCGGCCGCCGGCGGCGACCGGCGAGCGGCGGCGGGCGGCGGCGCACGGCGGCGGGCGGCGGCGCAGCGGCGGCACAGCGGCAGAGGGCGGCGGCGCAGGCGCGGGCGGGGGCTCGGGTGCGCGGTCCATGGGCCTGGCGTGCACCGGGAGCACCGAATACCCCCCGTGCCACGTGGCGGCTCCCGATTGGCTGGCCGGCTTCTAGAAGCCCACGGGGACTGTGACACGTGGCGCACCCCGATTGGCCAACATTTTCCGGAAGACCCGGCGCGGGGACCGGGCCCGTGCTCCACGTGGACACGTGGCGTCTTCTGAGTGGCATTGCACAAGGCTGTTTCCTGTTTTGTCAACACGTGGCGCGTCCTGGATGGTCCATTCCGGTGTTTGCTGTTCTGCCCGGGATCTGGTGTGGAGCCTCAGCCCATTATAAATAGCAGCCCCCACCCCTCCTCATTTCCCACCTCGGTTTTCGAGCCTTTAGAGAGAGAACCAGAGAAAGTGCCCTCTACGAAAATTCTTCCTCTCTCTCTCCTCTCTCTCTCCTCAGAATTTTAGAATTTTTGGAGTTACAGTTAGTGAGTTATCTGCGACGCGGCGCACTGCGACGGTTTTCTTTTTCGGCCCATTTCCCGTCGCAGTTCCGTCGAAAATTCCCTGTGGGCTAACCAGGAGGAATTTTTGGACGATTTTTGCGACAGCGCGTTCCTAAGAGGTAAGGCTTCGATTTCCGTGTTGATCACTTTGCTCCATTTCGTACTTTTGGCACGTTTCCCGAGGTCTCTTTGACCCCCCTTTTTGCTGTGGAAATTTCTGGACAGTGTCAACTTCTCCGATTTTTATCTTGGCGTAGGAGCATCAGATCGAGGCGTTTAAAGAGTCGATTTTGATCTACTCTTCGCGAGGAACGCAACCGTAATTTTTCTGGATTTTTCTGAGCAATATACAGAGGTGAAAAACTCCTCTCTTTTCGTGCTATTTGAAAAACAGCAAAAGCTGTATTTTTATGAATACTATAGTTACACCCTGTGCAATGTGTGTTGCTGTAGGGCACCGTTTTCGGCAGACAGCAGTTCTAGGGGACTGTGGACAACCAGGAGACTACCTGAGGTGTAATTTGAGCTGTTCGAGGTGGGCGGTTGTTGCTTACCTCATTTTTGACAAGCTCACTGGGATTACTGGAACTCCCCTAAAATTTAATATGACAATTGATGAGAACAATTGGGACAAACTAAATTGATGAGAACAATTGGGACAAACTAAATTGATGAGAACTATTGGGACTACTAACAGGACTACTAACAGGACTACTAACAGGACTACTAACAGGACTACTAACAGGACTACTAACAGGACTACTAACAGGACTACTAACAGGACTACTAACAGGACAATTGATGAGAACCGCTGGGACAAACTCTCCTAAAATTTAATATAATTCCACAGATGATATGATGACTTATAATGAGACACTGTGATTGAGACAAAGGCTATAATCTCGCATGCAAATGACTTTTATTCAGTAAATCAATCTTTTCTGTTTCTTTCTTCTTCTTTATTTTGCAGAGTCGTCTGCGGGAGCTGCTAGGCTATCAGCGGCTGATAAAGGTAAGGGGATCGCTGAGTAGATAGATCTCCTGGGAGACTGAGAACTGTAGATAGACGTTGTACCCTTCACTCAGACTATGATATTCTCCTTTTATTTTTAGTTCCAGTCTGAGATACTATGTGGTTCTTCTATTTCAGCTCTGTATTATGCTCCTTTATTGTTCATATTATATCGGAGCAGGTTACCAGCGCTTCGTGTACTCGGGAAATCCCGTGTACACGGCGGATCTGTTGGCGAGCCCGGGTTCCGGGGCGTGACAGATTAAGTTGGTATCAGAGCTTAGGGATAGGTCAGTTGGGACTTAGAAAACCCTAGGCTTTTGGCAGACCCTAGGATGATAGGGTACGAGAGACGTGATATTTGCGAAAGTCGTTGATTTATTGTTGGACTCTTCCAGTGAGAGAAGAGAGATCGACATGCCTAATTTCTGGTGAACCGTTATGTTGGCTGCAGACAACATAAAGTCACAGAAATATGGGGATGTCTTTGACTTTCGCTAGATTGGGTCGTGTGGGGATATGATACTGAGTGTGGTTTCTTGTGATAGGATGCCTCCGCGACGTAGAATGTTGACGCGTTCTCAGCCTGAATCCCCTGAGCCCGAGCCGGAGGAGTCCGAGCAGGGCCAGCAGAGTGAGGTGCAGGAGCTTCAGGCTCAGATGGCCCAGATGGCAGAGGCCGTGCAGCGTCAGGAGGAGGCCATGGGTCGGCTGACGCAGATGTTAGAACAGAGGGCGCAGCCTGTTGTTGCACCCCCTGAGAGTTCTCCCGTACCACCCTCCCCTGCTGTGGCTTCCCCAGTTGGACCGGTGACCGCGGCATCCCCTGTTGCTCAGGGAGCAATCCGGCCTTTGACTCCTGCGGAAGAGCAGGAGATTGCTGACAAACTTACTCAATTCTGTAAACGGGGACCGCCCAGGTTTTCAGGGCGGAATACCCAGCCGTGGGAGATCGGGACTTGGCTTTCGTCAATGGAGAAGTTATTTCGGGACTTCTTCATTGACCAGAAGTACAGGGTACATATGGCTGTACACTGCTTAGACGGGGACGCTGATGCATGGTGGCGTCGGGTGGAGCCTCTGGAGTTCCAGATCACTCGACAGCTACCCTGGTCAGAGTTCAAGAGGATGATTCTGGATACGTACTTTTCCACGAGTATGAAGAAAAAGCTGGAAGATGATCTGAAGAATCTTCAGCAAAGCGAACGGACAGCTTTGGACTACTTTCAGGAGTTCACGCGGTTACTCAACTGCGTACCTTACGTCGCCAGGGACGGACCGCACCAGGTGGAGCTCTTTGAGTCGGGCCTGCGCCCAGAGATCTATACTCTGGTGCATGCCCAGAGACTACAAACCTTGGAGGAGGCAGCAGAGCATGCCCAGTGGGTTGAGAGAGGAGACCACGTCGTCGCCAGACGTGGGGGCCTGGTCGCTCAAGGCGCAGACAGAAAGCGACCAGCGCAGGACGACGGGAGACAGGCCAGTTCCTGGAGGCCGCCCCGACCGCCACCGCCTCAGTTTTCCGGCCAAGGACGGTCGGAGCGGCGAGGGCCTGGTGGACCCCAGAGGCCCCAGCGGCGGCAGCAGCAGCAGCAGAGATCCCAGCCGTCGCAGCGTGGGTCGCAGCGACAGCCTCAGCAAGAACAGCAGTCACGACAACCACGGGCCCCCAGCAATTGTATTTTCTGTGGAGGTCAGCACTTTTCCAACACCTGCGACCAGCGGTGGGGTCGCTGCTATAGATGTGGACAGTCTGGCCACGTCCGAGCTACTTGCCCTTTTGCGCCATCGACGGCTCCTTCTTCAGCATCTGCTCCATCTTCATCTCAACAGCGGTCGACGGCTCAGCGGCCATATGCTCCAGCAGGCAGGCCATCTTCTTCCCATCCCACGGAGTACCGCCCTCCAGCTCAAAGTGGGCGGGTGTATGCGGCGCAGGTAGAGGACTCTTCAGCCGCAGATCACATGGTGGCAGGTATCACCCTACTTTCTGGCATTAGGACTCGTACATTATTTGATACTGGAGCATCGCATTCTTTTATCAGTAGATCATTTGCATCATTACATGGGTTAAAGGTAGGACTTCTACCACGTGCACGAGAGGTTCAGATTCCCGATCACACTTTGCACGTGGAGGAGTGTTGTTGGTCCTGCCCGATGCAAATCGAGTCCTGGATTATGCCAGCAGACCTGTTGGTCCTGAGACAATTGAAGGACTTCGATGTGGTCCTCGGATGGACTGGCTGGCTCGGTATTTTGCGACCATTGATTGTGCCGCAAGGACCGTCACTTTTAGAGAGCCAGACCAGGAAATGTTGGTATACCGGGGATGTCAGAGTGCTTTCTTTGCCTCTATGGTTTCGACTTCCCGAGCGAGGCAGATGATCCATCGAGGATGTGTAGCCTTTTTGGCTAGTGTTGTTAAAGGGCCTACGGCGGCGCCGGGACTCGGGGATATCCCTATTGCCCGCGAGTTCCCGGATGTTTTTCCATCTGAACTGACAAGCATGCCGCTAGATAGGGAGATTGAGTTCGTGATTGACGTAGTCCCAGGAACTGCGCCAATCTCTAAGGCTCCTTACCGGATGGCACCGGCTGAGTTGCGAGAGCTTAAGGCGCAACTTCAGGATTTAATGGATAAGGGCTTTATTAGGCCGAGTGTGTCGCCTTGGGGAGCGCCAGTGCTATTCGTGAAAAAGAAGGATGGGTCACTTCGATTATGTGTGGACTATAGGGAATTAAATAAAGTGACCATCAAAAACAAGTACCCTTTGCCGCGCATCGATGATCTTTTTGATCAGCTGCAAGGGTCTTGTGTCTTCTCTAAGATAGATTTGCAATCCGGTTACCACCAGTTGAAAGTAAAGGCCGAGGATATTCCGAAAACGGCATTAGATCACGGTATGGGCATTATGAATTCACAGTTATGCCTTTTGGGCTAACTAATGCCCCTGCCGCATTCATGGATTTAATGAACCGGATCTTCCGACCTTACTTAGACCGGTTCGTGGTAGTGTTCATTGATGATATCTTGGTCTACTCCCGAAGTGATGCGGAGCATGAGGAGCACTTGAGGATTGTGCTGCAACTTCTACGAGAGAAGAAGTTGTTTGCCAAGCTGGTAAAGTGCGAATTTTGGCTTCGGGAGGTAGTCTTCTTGGGCCATGTAATTTCCGCTGCAGGTGTGGCGGTGGACCCAGCGAAGATTGAGGCAGTCCGTGATTGGCCCCGACCGACGACGGTTTCTGAGGTACGTAGCTTTATGGGTTTAGCTGGGTATTACCGTCGGTTTGTGGAAGGCTTTGCGAAGCTCTCCACACCCCTCACTCGCTTGACGCGTAAAGGAGTGAAGTTTATCTGGAGTGAGGACTGTCAAAAGAGCTTTGAGGAGCTGAAGAATAGACTAATGACCGCCCCTATCCTTTCCCTCCCTGTTATGGGAAAAGGATATGTGATCTACAGTGATGCATCACACAGCGGACTTGGTTGTGTGTTGATGCAGGAAGGGAGGGTAATTGCTTATGCTTCTAGACAACTCAAAGAATATGAGAAAAATTACCCTACCCATGACTTGGAGCTTGCAGCTGTAGTGTTTGCACTAAAGCTCTGGCGCCATTATCTGTATGGGGAACATTGTGAAATCTACACCGACCACAAGAGCCTAAAGTACCTGTTCACGCAAAAGGAGCTGAATTTGAGGCAACATAGGTGGTTAGAGCTATTAAAGGATTATGATGTAGATATTCTCTACCACCCAGGCAAGGCTAATGTGGTCGCTGACGCCTTGAGTAGGAGAGCGGTGCAAAGTTTGTCTATGTTGATCACAGACCAGGCGCCGCTATTAGAGGAGATGAGACGGCTCGACATAGAGGTTGTGTCCCCTGGGGTCTCTGCTAGACTGACATCTTTAGTCGTGCAGCCCACTCTGCTGGACAGGATCAAAGAGAAACAGATTGATTACCCCCACTTGGCCAGATTAGAGATCATATTCGAGTGATCAGTCTGGGGACTTTAACGTAGATTGCCCTCTGGGAGTACTGAGGTACAGGAACCGATGCATAGTGGCCAATAGATGTGTGGAGATTAGACACACGAAGACAGATATTGCGAGAGGCTCATTTACACCTTATACCTACTCCCTGGTGGACTAAGATGTATAAAGACCTCAAGGCACACTCAGGTGGAAGGCATGAAGAGGATATTTGGGACGATTTGTGGCTCATTGTTTAACTTGTCTAATCAGGTTTTTGGGGGGGAAAAAGCTGAGCAATCGAGTGCCACTGGCAAGGGTTAACAAAGTCTCCCATTCCGAGTGAAATGGTACCCACATTACGATGGATTTTCTTGGTCGGACTACCTAGGGCACAGGAG
>CM055063.1:54598910-54632377 GCA_029204045.2 Tillandsia leiboldiana | reverse complement strand
TCTTTGGCGTAGGAGCATCAGATCGAGGCGTTTAAAGAGGTGATTTTGATCTACTCTTCGCGAGGAACGCAACCGTAATTTTCTTGGATTTTTCTGAGCACTATACAGAGGTGAAAACTCCTCTCTTTTCGTGCTATTTGAAAAACAGCAAAAGCTGTATTTTTATGAATACTATAGTTACACCCTGTGCAATGTGTGTTGCTGTAGGGCACCGTTTCGGCAGACAGCAGTTCTAGGGGATGTGGACAACTAGGAGACTACCTGAGGTGTAATTTGAGCTGTTCGAGGTGGGCGGTTGTTGCTTACCTCATTTTTGGACAAGCTCACTGGGATACTGGAACTCCCCTAAAATTTAATATGACAATTGATGAGAACAATTGGGACAAACTAAATTGATGAGAACAATTGGGACAAACTAAATTGATGAGAACTATTGGGACTACTAACAGGACTACTAACAGGACTACTAACAGGACTACTAACAGGACTACTAACAGGACTACTAACAGGACTACTAACAGGACTACTAACAGGACAATTGATGAGAACCGCTGGGACAAACTCTCCTAAAATTTAATATAATTCCACAGATGATATGATGACTTATAATGAGACACTGTGATTGAGACAAAGGCTATAATCTCGCATGCAAATGACTTTTATTCAGTAAATCAATCTTTTTAAATCTTTGACACTATTTTACAACTTTTAAAAATAAGACAGTTGCATGCATGCCCGGACATCAGGTAGGGCCACTATTTATTGCTACACTATCATATTAAGACTTGACATGTTTTATTGCTCTCTTTTGCTTTCAGTTGCTTGTCGCTCGAATATGAGCAGGGGTTTGGAATAGTATAGCCAAGGTTATGTTAGATTATAAACTTGTGGGGTGTTGCGGTGACCGCGGACTGTAGGCGTCGGCCAGATGTTTATCCTTGCATCAGAATGGGGTTGAGTCTGGTTTATTTTTGGCATCAGCAGGGGATCGGGCTTTTCTTTAGTGGATGGTTTTTCCCACTTATTGAGTACTATGGCATCATATCAGGGTTTTCTTAGTGGATGGCTTTTTCCACTTTGATCATAGTCATGATCCAGTCCTGCTGTTTACGACACTTATGATACTTATTACTGAGGTACTTTTACTCGTGTGGGTCGCTCCCCTCGAGTGCCACTCCGGAGTGTGTTACAGGCAGGCTTGAGTCCTTGAGACTCTCATTCCCTATCGGTGTTATGCATTGGCCAGCATACCCGATTTGGGCAGGCAAGGCGCAGCAGGCAAGTACCAGTTTTACTGGTGGCATAAGATTGGGTTTATTCAGGCAGGCATGTTAGATACTGATGCATACATACAGTCATTCCTTTTGGCACTGCATTTAGAGGCATGCTAGTGGTGGTTTCCCCTTTATTCAGCAGTTCTGCTTACAGCTTTACCACTTTTTCCTTTCTGGCCTCTAGTAATCCTAGTGGGTGCATCAGAGTTGAGGTTTTGCCCACTAGGGAGGCTACTGGTTTATCTGGTAGTTCTCACCCCCATTATTCTTTTCTGTTTCTTTCTTCTTCTTTATTTTGCAGAGTCGTCTGCGGGAGCTGCTAGGCTATCAGCGGCTGATAAAGGTAAGGGGGATCGCTGAGTAGATAGATCTCCTGGGAGACTGAGAACTGTAGATAGACGTTGTACCCTTCACTCAGACTATGATATTCTCCTTTTATTTTTAGTTCCAGTCTGAGATACTATGTGGGTTCTTCTATTCAGCTCTGTATTATGCTCCTTTATTGTTCATATTATATCGGAGCAGGTTACCAGCGCTTCGTGTACTCGGGAAATCCCGTGTACACGGCGGATCTGTTGGCGAGCCCGGGTTCCGGGGCGTGACAGATTAAGTTGGTATCAGAGCTTAGGGATAGGTCAGTTGGGACTTAGAAAACCCTAGGCTTTTGGCAGACCCTAGGATGATAGGGTACGAGAGACGTGATATTTGCGAAAGTCGTTGATTTATTGTTGGACTCTTCCAGTGAGAGAAGAGAGATCGACATGCCTAATTTCTGGTGAACCGTTATGTTGGCTGCAGACAACATAAAGTCACAGAAATATGGGGATGTCTTTGACTTTCGGCTAGATTGGGTCGTGTGGGGATATGATACTGAGTGTGGTTTCTTGTGATAGGATGCCTCCGCGACGTAGAATGTTGACGCGTTCTCAGCCTGAATCCCCTGAGCCCGAGCCGGAGGAGTCCGAGCAGGGCCAGCAGAGTGAGGTGCAGGAGCTTCAGGCTCAGATGGCCCAGATGGCAGAGGCCGTGCAGCGTCAGGAGGAGGCCATGGGTCGGCTGACGCAGATGTTAGAACAGAGGGCGCAGCCTGTTGTTGCACCCCCTGAGAGTTCTCCCGTACCACCCTCCCCTGCTGTGGCTTCCCCAGTTGGACCGGTGACCGCGGCATCCCCTGTTGCTCAGGGAGCAATCCGGCCTTTGACTCCTGCGGAAGAGCAGGAGATTGCTGACAAACTTACTCAATTCTGTAAACGGGGACCGCCCAGGTTTTCAGGGCGGAATACCCAGCCGTGGGAGATCGGGACTTGGCTTTCGTCAATGGAGAAGTTATTTCGGGACTTCTTCATTGACCAGAAGTACAGGGTACATATGGCTGTACACTGCTTAGACGGGGACGCTGATGCATGGTGGCGTCGGGTGGAGCCTCTGGAGTTCCAGATCACTCGACAGCTACCCTGGTCAGAGTTCAAGAGGATGATTCTGGATACGTACTTTTCCACGAGTATGAAGAAAAAGCTGGAAGATGATCTGAAGAATCTTCAGCAAAGCGAACGGACAGCTTTGGACTACTTTCAGGAGTTCACGCGGTTACTCAACTGCGTACCTTACGTCGCCAGGGACGGACCGCACCAGGTGGAGCTCTTTGAGTCGGGGCCTGCGCCCAGAGATCTATACTCTGGTGCATGCCCAGAGACTACAAACCTTGGAGGAGGCAGCAGAGCATGCCCAGTGGGTTGAGAGAGGAGACCACGTCGTCGCCAGACGTGGGGGCCTGGTCGCTCAAGGCGCAGACAGAAAGCGACCAGCGCAGGACGACGGGAGACAGGCCAGTTCCTGGAGGCCGCCCCGACCGCCACCGCCTCAGTTTTTCGGCCAAGGACGGTCGGAGCGGCGAGGGCCTGGTGGACCCCAGAGGCCCCAGCGGCGGCAGCAGCAGCAGCAGAGATCCCAGCCGTCGCAGCGTGGGTCGCAGCGACAGCCTCAGCAACAACAGCAGTCACGACAACCACGGGCCCCCAGCAATTGTATTTTCTGTGGAGGTCAGCACTTTTCCAACACCTGCGACCAGCGGTGGGGTCGCTGCTATAGATGTGGACAGTCTGGCCACGTCCGAGCTACTTGCCCTTTTGCGCCATCGACGGCTCCTTCTTCAGCATCTGCTCCATCTTCATCTCAACAGCGGTCGACGGCTCAGCGGCCATATGCTCCAGCAGGCAGGCCATCTTCTTCCCATCCCACGGAGTACCGCCCTCCAGCTCAAAGTGGGCGGGTGTATGCGGCGCAGGTAGAGGACTCTTCAGCCGCAGATCACATGGTGGCAGGTATCACCCTACTTTCTGGCATTAGGACTCGTACATTATTTGATACTGGAGCATCGCATTCTTTTATCAGTAGATCATTTGCATCATTACATGGGTTAAAGGTAGGACTTCTACCACGTGCACGAGAGGTTCAGATTCCCGATCACACTTTGCACGTGGAGGAGTGTTGTTGGTCCTGCCCGATGCAAATCGAGTCCTGGATTATGCCAGCAGACCTGTTGGTCCTGAGACAATTGAAGGACTTCGATGTGGTCCTCGGGATGGACTGGCTGGCTCGGTATTTTGCGACCATTGATTGTGCCGCAAGGACCGTCACTTTTAGAGAGCCAGACCAGGAAATGTTGGTATACCGGGGATGTCAGAGTGCTTTCTTTGCCTCTATGGTTTCGACTTCCCGAGCGAGGCAGATGATCCATCGAGGATGTGTAGCCTTTTTGGCTAGTGTTGTTAAAGGGCCTACGGCGGCGCCGGGACTCGGGGATATCCCTATTGCCCGCGAGTTCCCGGATGTTTTTCCATCTGAACTGACAAGCATGCCGCTAGATAGGGAGATTGAGTTCGTGATTGACGTAGTCCCAGGAACTGCGCCAATCTCTAAGGCTCCTTACCGGATGGCACCGGCTGAGTTGCGAGAGCTTAAGGCGCAACTTCAGGATTTAATGGATAAGGGCTTTATTAGGCCGAGTGTGTCGCCTTGGGGAGCGCCAGTGCTATTCGTGAAAAAGAAGGATGGGTCACTTCGATTATGTGTGGACTATAGGGAATTAAATAAAGTGACCATCAAAAACAAGTACCCTTTGCCGCGCATCGATGATCTTTTTGATCAGCTGCAAGGGTCTTGTGTCTTCTCTAAGATAGATTTGCAATCCGGTTACCACCAGTTGAAAGTAAAGGCCGAGGATATTCCGAAAACGGCATTTAGATCACGGTATGGGCATTATGAATTCACAGTTATGCCTTTTGGGCTAACTAATGCCCCTGCCGCATTCATGGATTTAATGAACCGGATCTTCCGACCTTACTTAGACCGGTTCGTGGTAGTGTTCATTGATGATATCTTGGTCTACTCCCGAAGTGATGCGGAGCATGAGGAGCACTTGAGGATTGTGCTGCAACTTCTACGAGAGAAGAAGTTGTTTGCCAAGCTGGTAAAGTGCGAATTTTGGCTTCGGGAGGTAGTCTTCTTGGGCCATGTAATTTCCGCTGCAGGTGTGGCGGTGGACCCAGCGAAGATTGAGGCAGTCCGTGATTGGCCCCGACCGACGACGGTTTCTGAGGTACGTAGCTTTATGGGTTTAGCTGGGTATTACCGTCGGTTTGTGGAAGGCTTTGCGAAGCTCTCCACACCCCTCACTCGCTTGACGCGTAAAGGAGTGAAGTTTATCTGGAGTGAGGACTGTCAAAAGAGCTTTGAGGAGCTGAAGAATAGACTAATGACCGCCCCTATCCTTTCCCTCCATGTTATGGGAATAGGATATGTGATCTACAGTGATGCATCACACAGCGGACTTGGTTGTGTGTTGATGCAGGAAGGGAGGGTAATTGCTTATGCTTCTAGACAACTCAAAGAATATGAGAAAAATTACCCTACCCATGACTTGGAGCTTGCAGCTGTAGTGTTTGCACTAAAGCTCTGGCGCCATTATCTGTATGGGGAACATTGTGAAATCTACACCGACCACAAGAGCCTAAAGTACCTGTTCACGCAAAAGGAGCTGAATTTGAGGCAACGTAGGTGGTTAGAGCTATTAAAGGATTATGATGTAGATATTCTCTACCACCCAGGCAAGGCTAATGTGGTCGCTGACGCCTTGAGTAGGAGAGCGGTGCAAAGTTTGTCTATGTTGATCACAGACCAGGCGCCGCTATTAGAGGAGATGAGACGGCTCGACATAGAGGTTGTGTCCCCTGGGGTCTCTGCTAGACTGACATCTTTAGTCGTGCAGCCCACTCTGCTGGACAGGATCAAAGAGAAACAGAGTGAGGACCCCCACTTGGCCAGGATTAGAGATCATATTCCGAGTGATCAGTCTGGGGACTTTACGGTAGATGCCTCGGGAGTACTGAGGTACAGGAACCGAGCATGTGTGCCAATAGATGTGGAGATTAGAGAACAGATATTGCGAGAGGCCCATTATACACCTTATACCCTACATCCTGGTGGGACTAAGATGTATAAAGACCTCAAGGCACACTTCTGGTGGAAAGGCATGAAGAGGGATATTGGGAGATTTGTGGCTCAGTGTTTAACTTGTCAGCAGGTGAAAGCTGAGCATCGAGTGCCAGCTGGCAAGTTACAAAGTCTCCCAATTCCCGAGTGGAAATGGGACCACATTACGATGGATTTCGTGGTCGGACTACCTAGGGCACAGGGAGGAGCTGATGCTATCTGGGTAGTTGTAGATCGACTTACAAAGTCGGCGCACTTTCTGCCCATGCAGACTACGTGGCCACTCGAGCGACTAGCCCAGTTATATCTAGATGAGATAGTAAGATTACATGGAGTACCGGCCTCCATAGTATCAGATAGAGACCCGAGGTTTGTTTCACATTTCTGGAAGAGTTTGCAAACAGCCTTGGGGACTGAACTCAGGTTCAGTACAGCTTTTCATCCGCAGACTGATGGGCAATCGGAGCGGACGATACAAATCCTGGAGGACATGTTGAGGGCTTGCGTCCTGGATTTCGGCGGAGGGTGGATTCGGCATTTATCTTTGGCTGAATTCGCGTACAACAATAGCTTTCAAGCGAGCATTCAGATGGCTCCGTTTGAAGCATTGTATGGACGCAAGTGTCGATCACCACTTTATTGGAGTGACGTAGGCGAGAGGCGGACCTTGGGACCAGATGTCTTGATAGAGGCAGAAGAGAAGGTCCGGGTGATTCGAAAGCATCTTCAGACCGCCCAAAGCCGACAGAGGAGCTATGCCGATGTTCGGCGACGAGACTTAGAATTTCAGGTTGGAGATCATGTATTCCTGAAAGTCTCGCCGTCCAAAGGAATCAGGAGGTTCGGCATTCGTGGGAAACTTAGCCCCCGATATATTGGACCCTTTGAGGTATTGGGGCGTATCGGGCCAGTTGCCTACCGACTCGCACTTCCTCCAAGGCTTGCTGGTGTCCATGATGTATTTCATGTTTCTACTTTGAGGAAGTATATCTTCGACCCATCGCACGTCATCGACTTCACATCGCTTGAGATCAGCGAGGATTTGAGGTATGAAGAGCGCCCACTGCGAGTTCTGGATCGAGAGGTGAAAGAATTACGCAGTCGGGCCATTCCCTATGTGAAGATCCAATGGAGCAATCATGACGAGCGCGAGGCTACATGGGAACTCGAGTCGGAGATGAGGGATGCTCACCCCTACTTATTCGAGACATCGGACTGAGGATTATTGTTTAGTCTCGTTTCGAGGACGAAACTCTTTTTAGTGGGGGAGGATGTGATGATCCGGACTCCCGCAGGAATTGTGCAATATTAAACAGTGACTGTAGGGAGCTTATTCGGTGAAGCAGAGCTTGTAGAATCGAAATTGGACATTTAATATAGACTCTGCGCGAAAATCGGAGCAAATGGAATTTTCCGGGAGCTTTCGGCAAAATTTCGGATGAGAATTTGGCGAAATGGACGTCGTATTTGGACTCAGCGCGCGAAAACGATCAAAACGGTATATTCGCTTTATTTTTTCACACACTTGGTACTGTTCACCGGAACAGTAACCGCCGGCCGGAATTACTGTTCCGGCCGCCGGCGGCGACCGGCGAGCGGCGGCGGGCGGCGGCGCACGGCGGCGGGCGGCGGCGCAGCGGCGGCACAGCGGCAGAGGGCGGCGGCGCAGGCGCGGGCGGGGGCTCGGGTGCGCGGTCCATGGGCCTGGCGTGCACCGGGAGCACCGAATACCCCCCCGTGCCACGTGGCGGCTCCCGATTGGCTGGCCGGCTTCTAGAAGCCCACGGGGACTGTGACACGTGGCGCACCCCGATTGGCCAACATTTTCCGGAAGACCCGGCGCGGGGACCGGGCCCGTGCTCCACGTGGACACGTGGCGTCTTCTGAGTGGCATTGCACAAGGCTGTTTCCTGTTTTGTCAACACGTGGCGCGTCCTGGATGGTCCATTCCGGTGTTTGCTGTTCTGCCCGGGATCTGGTGTGGAGCCTCAGCCCATTATAAATAGCAGCCCCCACCCCTCCTCATTTCCCACCTCGGTTTTCGAGCCTTTAGAGAGAGAACCAGAGAAAGTGCCCTCTACGAAAATTCTTCCTCTCTCTCTCCTCTCTCTCTCCTCAGAATTTTAGAATTTTTGGAGTTACAGTTAGTGAGTTATCTGCGACGCGGCGCACTGCGACGGTTTTCTTTTTCGGCCCATTTCCCGTCGCAGTTCCGTCGAAAATTCCCTGTGGGCTAACCAGGAGGAATTTTTGGACGATTTTTGCGACAGCGCGTTCCTAAGAGGTAAGGCTTCGATTTCCGTGTTGATCACTTTGCTCCATTTCATACTTTTGGCACGTTTCCCGAGGTCTCTTTGACCCCCCTTTTTGCTGTGGAAATTTCTGGACAGTGTCAACTTCTCCGATTTTTATCTTGGCGTAGGAGCATCAGATCGAGGCGTTTAAAGAGTCGATTTTGATCTACTCTTCGCGAGGAACGCAACCGTAATTTTTCTGGATTTTTCTGAGCAC
This sequence comes from Tillandsia leiboldiana, assembly GCA_029204045.2. NCBI lineage: Eukaryota > Viridiplantae > Streptophyta > Magnoliopsida > Poales > Bromeliaceae > Tillandsia > Tillandsia leiboldiana. The sequence goes on along the minus strand of CM055063.1, from coordinate 54,624,101 downwards.
TATACAGAGGTGAAAAACTCCTCTCTTTTCGTGCTATTTGAAAAACAGCAAAAGCTGTATTTTTATGAATACTATAGTTACACCCTGTGCAATGTGTGTTGCTGTAGGGCACCGTTTTCGGCAGACAGCAGTTCTAGGGGACTGTGGACAACTAGGAGACTACCTGAGGTGTAATTTGAGCTGTTCGAGGTGGGCGGTTGTTGCTTACCTCATTTTTGACAAGCTCACTGGGATTACTGGAACTCCCCTAAAATTTAATATGACAATTGATGAGAACAATTGGGACAAACTAAATTGATGAGAACAATTGGGACAAACTAAATTGATGAGAACTATTGGGACTACTAACAGGACTACTAACAGGACTACTAACAGGACTACTAACAGGACTACTAACAGGACTACTAACAGGACTACTAACAGGACTACTAACAGGACAATTGATGAGAACCGCTGGGACAAACTCTCCTAAAATTTAATATAATTCCACAGATGATATGATGACTTATAATGAGACACTGTGATTGAGACAAAGGCTATAATCTCGCATGCAAATGACTTTTATTCAGTAAATCAATCTTTTTAAATCTTTGACACTATTTTACAACTTTTAAAATAAAGACAGTTGCATGCATGCCCGGACATCAGGTAGGGCCACTATTTATTGCTACACTATCATATTAAGACTTGACATGTTTTATTGCTCTCTTTTGCTTTCAGTTGCTTGTCGCTCGAATATGAGCAGGGGTTTGGAATAGTATAGCCAAGGTTATGTTAGATTATAAACTTGTGGGGTGTTGCGGTGACCGCGGACTGTAGGCGGTCGGCCAGATGTTTATCCTTGCATCAGAATGGGGTTGAGTCTGGTTTATTTTTGGCATCAGCAGGGGATCGGGCTTTTCTTTAGTGGATGGTTTTTCCCACTTATTGAGTACTATGGCATCATATCAGGGTTTTCTTAGTGGATGGCTTTTTCCACTTTGATCATAGTCATGATCCAGTCCTGCTGTTTACGACACTTATGATACTTATTACTGAGGTACTTTTACTCGTGTGGGTCGCTCCCCTCGAGTGCCACTCCGGAGTGTGTTACAGGCAGGCTTGAGTCCTTGAGACTCTCATTCCCTATCGGTGTTATGCATTGGCCAGCATACCCGATTTGGGCAGGCAAGGCGCAGCAGGCAGTACCAGTTTTACTGGTGGCATAAGATTGGGTTTATTCAGGCAGGCATGTTAGATACTGATGCATACATACAGTCATTCCTTTTGGCACTGCATTTAGAGGCATGCTAGTGGTGGTTTCCCCTTTATTCAGCAGTTCTGCTTACAGCTTTACCACTTTTTCCTTTCTGGCCTCTAGTAATCCTAGTGGGTGCATCAGAGTTGAGGTTTTGCCCACTAGGGGAGGCTACTGGTTTATCTGGTAGTTCTCACCCCCATTATTCTTTTCTGTTTCTTTCTTCTTCTTTATTTTGCAGAGTCGTCTGCGGGAGCTGCTAGGCTATCAGCGGCTGATAAAGGTAAGGGGATCGCTGAGTAGATAGATCTCCTGGGAGACTGAGAACTGTAGATAGACGTTGTACCCTTCACTCAGACTATGATATTCTCCTTTTATTTTTAGTTCCAGTCTGAGATACTATGTGGTTCTTCTATTTCAGCTCTGTATTATGCTCCTTTATTGTTCATATTATATCGGAGCAGGTTACCAGCGCTTCGTGTACTCGGGAAATCCCGTGTACACGGCGGATCTGTTGGCGAGCCCGGGTTCCGGGGCGTGACATTATTAGCTGGGGTTGCATTTGCACTCGCGTCTGGGGACCGAGTGGCGTCTGTAGCAGTCTGTAGATCGGCTTGCATTGAGATAGTGATAGTGATAGTGATAGTGATAGTGACAGTGGATCTGGGATCTCTGGGACATGGTCATAGTGACAGTGTGGATTTTTAGCCAGTGAGTGAGACAGTGATTGGACCATAGCCTGCATGAGCCACATTTATGTTCGACAGTGTTGCGCAGATATTTTACTCGTGTGGGTCGCTCCCCTCGAGTGCCACTCCGGAGTAGGCGAGACCGGGTTGTAGTACCGGCTTTGAGATTGAGCTAGATACCGGGTTGGAGTACCGGACGTACCTACAGCAGTAGGTAGGCGCAGGCTTGACTGGGCCCGTTGTGGCAGTCAGTTTGGATTGGGTGATATGGGTGAGTATCAGTAGTGGCATATCGTCCTTCTGTCCTAACCCTTGAGCATTTTAGATAGAGGCATAGTAGCAGTAGATGTTTTACTTTCCAGCTTCTCTATACTACATTTCTTGTGTTACTTTATGCCTCTAGTAGACTTAGTGGGCAGACCGTCGGGCTTGTTGGCGGCACCCACTGAGAACTACTGTGGGAGGTAGTTCTCACACCCGTCGTGGTGTCTTTTTCCCCAGGGACGTCAGCTCCAGTTCCTGCGGTGCCTGTTGCTGATCCAGCTCTTCCAGACCGAGGTAAGGGAGTCGCGAGATAGATCCCTTCCCCTTCAGCTTCAGTGTGTTATAGAGGTACCCCTATATTTTTGGTTGTGTCATGTTTGAGAGTTATGTAGTGAGGTATCGAGTTGTACTCTTTTGTTTCTTTGGAGAGACTGCTGTTTTCTGGTGAGGATATGTTATTTATATTGTGAGAGACTGTACTATTTTCTGTTCATAGTTAGTCTTCTTTACTGCTCTGATATCTGTTAGTATAGTTAATCTATTTTTGCAGGTTTGACGCTACGCCTCTACGGGGCTTCCTGTAGGGGCGGCGGATCTGTTGGCGAGCCCGGGGTACAGTTCTGACCCCGGGGCGTGACAGATTAGAGTGGTATCAGAGCCTAGGATATAGGTCATTGAGGACTTAGGAACCCTAGGCTTATGTTTAAACCCTAGGATGACCCACGTGAGAGCCGAGACTTTTAGCGAAAGTCTTGATTGGGTATTTAACTCTCCCGAGTGGATAGGGACGAGTGATAGACATGTCTTCCTTTTGTAGCGACTATGTTGGCTGCAGACAACATAGTGCTCCGGAAAGGGGGACATGCCTTTTGACTTTCGCTAGATTGGGTCGAGAGTTGCTTTTGGTTCTGATTGTTTGTTTTGTCCCTCAGGGGGGGGGGGGGATGCCTCCTCGACGTTCGATGGTGACGCGTTCGCAGCCCTCGTCCTCAGAGCCCGAGCAGGAGGACTCGGGGCGAGGACCTCAGGCTGAGATTCAGGAGCTCCGTGCCCAGATGGCACAGATGGCTGAGGCGGCTAGACACCAGGAGGAGGCAGTGGCGCGGCTGACGCTCTTATTGGAGCAGAGAGCGCAGCCGGCAGTTGTACCCCCTGAGGCTTCGCCGGTGCCTTCTTCCCCTGTTGTGGCACCCCCTGTGGTGCAGCCTGCACCAGCGATTCCTGCTGAGCCGGTTTCGAGTAGGCCACCGGCCGGGGTGACGGGAGCGTTGACTGCGACAGAGCAGCGGGAGGTTGTAGATTTGCTGATGAGATTTCGGCGGTTCGATCCGCCCCGCTTTTCGGGCATGAGTGCTGAGCCTTGGGCAGCCGAGACTTGGATTACCACCATGGAGCGCCACTTTGAGAGCTTATTTGTGGACGAGAGGTATAGGGTCATTCTGGCTACTCACTTTCTGGAGAGCAACGCCGAGGCATGGTGGCGGCGTGTGCGACCAGCTGGTCCACCTGGGACGCAGCTTCTTTCCTGGACCGAGTTTCGGAGCATGTTGCTGCGAGCATTCTTTCCGGAGAGCGTCCGACAGCGACTGGAGGAGCAGTTGAAGAATCTCCGCCAGGGAGATAGACCGGTGCACATGTACATAGCGGAATTCAACCAGTTGTTGGCATGTGTGCCTCATGTGGCTAGAGATGAGAGCCATCGCGTTTACATGTTTGAGAGAGGACTTCGCCGAGACATTTACCAGTTTGTCCGCTCCCGCAGACTGCAGACCTTAGAGGCCTCGATGGAGCAGGCTTTGTATGTGGAGTGTGGAGAGGCCGTGATGGATGAGGTATCTCCGGCCCCTGTAGCGACTTCTGGGGCGAAGCGCCCGGCTTCTCCGGAAGAGGGGCAGTCTAGCAGGCAGGGACCCCCGAGACCTCCGCGTTCCCACCCTCAGGGCCGGGGGTACCAGGGACATCAGAGATCAGGGGCGTCTCGCCAGGTACAGCAGCAGCAGCGTCGACCCCCACGACAGCAGCAACCCTCACAACAGACTTCTCAGCAGCAGCGCCCAGATCGGTGTATTATCTGCGGAGGCTCACACCTACCGACTCTGTGCCCGCAGAGACAGGGCCATTGTTTCCGCTGCGGGCAGGCCGGTCACTATGCGAGCGTGTGCCCTAGAGCCGGCCATCCAGCTCCTTCATCAGCATCAGCACCATCCGCTCCCTACCAGCCAGCCGATCCTTCTGCGGCCTATAGCAGGCCAGTTGTTGCCTCATCTTCTTCCTGGCGGCCAGAGCGACGTCCCTCGGCGCCGAGCGGTCGAGTTTACGCCGCCCAGGTCGATGACATTACAGCAGCAGAGCAGGTCATTGCAGGTATTATTCTGATCTCAGCAGTCCGTGCTCGGGCTCCTTTTGATACCGGTGTATCTCAATTATTCATCAGTAGGGCTTTTACATCCATTTGCATGATATCAGGGCATGTGCATTTTTTTTGCATAATTAAAGGATAGGAATTTTGTGACTTGCTTTAGCGATTAGATTCATTCCAGTATCTTCCAGCAGAGGCGAATTTTGGGATGTGATCAGAACAGCTGGAATTTTGAGAGGTACGCCGATAGTTGTGATGGTTCAGTTGCAGCTCCCCGACTCAGATTGAGCACTTGGGATGACCAGCTGGTGCGGTATCGTGCAACATTTGATGGCGAATAGAGAACAGTGGCCTTTCCGCGAGTTGGACGACGGGAGATCATTTCCACTGGATACCGAGGCATCCTTTCTGCAGCAGTGGCTTCAGCGGCTTTGGGTTAGGTGCGACTTGTCGTATGTAGGTGACGCCTAGGACTAGAGGGTTATCTCTAGGGGTCTCGGATAGTGTGGTGTTTTTCTTTTTAGGGGCACGAATAGACCGTAGCTTCCGTTTTGTTGCCACAGCAGGAACGACATCAACACCTCTCTCCCTTTTTTTTTCTTACTCTTGCGCCGAAATTTGCGAACAGGATGAAAGATTCGAAAGACTACTCCAGAATTGGGGACGGTGCCCGAACCTGTTCTTGTTTGATCGGGGCAAGGGCACTGGTCTCTCGAAACTTTCGAACTTTTCGCTAATTTCAGTTGTTTTCTAAATTGGAGAGTTGGGGGTTGATGGCCTTCCTACTGGTGGGGCCCTTTCTTTTTCTGTTAAGTTTTGCGGCGTAATCCGAATAGTTTGGACGCGTAGAGTGGGCTGTTCTACCTCGTCCCCAGTGTTTGCGAATTCCTGAGCTTTATCCCGCGGTTGGACTCGCTTTGTGGAGAGTTTGTGGCGACTGGGGAGATGAAGTTGTGTGGTTGGAGGTTTATCTTTGGGCTTGGAGACTCCCTTGTGAGCCGTGTTTGTTTCGAGGACGAAACTTTCTTTTAGTGGGGGAGGATGTGAGGACCCGAATCCCCACTTTAGGGCTTACTGTTGGATTGGAGGTTTCAGGGTGTGCGTGTGTGCGTGCCGGGCCCCAGAATTGAGTTTCTGGTAAAATTGGAGCTTGTTTTCTTTTCTGGTAGTCCATTTTGGGTGTGTGAGGTGTTTGCGCGCTTATCGGAGCCAAGAATGTGACCCGGAACGGAAATTGGATCAAGTCTACTCTTCCGGGAAATTTTGGAAAATTTTAGAAGTGGAATTTGGCCGATCGGACCTCGGATTTGGATTCAGCGCGCGAAAACGAGCGAAATGGACTATTTACTTGAATTTTTCTGAGCCCGGACGCGAAAACACGGAAATCGAGGCTCGGGTTACTGTTCCGGCGGCCGGAGAAGCGCCGGCGGCGGCGGAGCGCGGCGGAGTGCGGCGGCGGAGGGTGGCGCAGGCGCGCGGTCCACCGCGGGGCGCGTGCACCGGGCGGAGGCCACGTGGAGGGCTGCGGTTGGCCGGCGCAGCGGGCGCGGTCCACGGGCCTTGGCGGGAGCACGGTGGACCGAGGGCATGCCACGTGGCATCTCGTGGTTGGTGCGGTGTTGTGCACGCGGTCCACGAATTTGTGGCTCTGGTGCACGGTAGACCGGTGGACACGTGGCGTTGTCTGGTTGGCGGGTTCTGGTGCACTCGGTCTACACGGCTGCGGCGGTTGAGGCGGTGCCTCAGGGCGCGTGCCCGACCCGGAGCCGGCGGCCACGCGGCCGCGCACGTGGGCGTGGCGCGGGGGTCAAACCGGCGACGTGGGGGCGCCACGTGGCGCCCCGTGGTTGGTCCGGCGCAGGGGTGCACGACGCCTGGTCGGGACACGTGGCATCACGGGATTCGTCGCGGGGCGTGCGCCGGGTGCGGGGAGCAGGCTTGGGACTCGTGGCGGCTTGTGGAGGTTTCGGGCGCGCACAGTAACGGGCCGGCCCGTTACTGTAGCAGCCCGAAAACTTTCGGGCGCCCGAATGTTGGGCCCGAAAGTGGTCAACTCGCCTTTTTGGGCTGTTTTCTCTTGTGGGCCTATAAATAGGCCATTTGGGATGCGATTTTCTGCCCTTTCCCGGGGGATTTAGCCTCTACTCCCTTCACAAGATTTCTTCCTCTCTCTCTTGCCAATCTTTCGGCCGAGCTTCAGATTTTCTGGAAGCCGCGACGACTGTGTTTTCTACCTCGTAGTGCGGAGCGACGTTCTACTGTTGGAGGCCTGTTATCGCCGCATTTCGGTCTAAAAATTCTACAGAGCTACCCCGACAGTCTTTTTCAGCGATTTTTGCGGCGTTGGATTCACGAGAGCACTCACTTCGCGGATTTTTATCTCCTCATCCGGACATCGGAATTCGACGATTCAAGAGCCTATCGACATCTACACTTCGCGAGGATCGCCGTGGATTTTGAACTTGGGATTTTTTGTGGATTTTAAGTGTAGAATTGGTTTGTGATTGTATCCAGGATGTTGTAAGCACTACTACAGTGTTGTCAGCTTGGAGGATTGTGTGCTTGGCTGTTCCTGGACTCCCTTATCTGTGTAACCCCGGACAGTTAGCGTGTTCAGGTGGGTGATCCTGCTTTCAATACCTATGGACTGCACTCTAATTCTATGATTATAAGTGCATGCATGATAGTATATGAGCTGTTTAATCTGTGCAAACTGTATGTTAGTACCCACAGTTGATAGTTGTTAAATCTGATGACCTCATTGAACCACTTGCAATATTTGAACTCTTACAACATGAAAACTAAACTTAGCTTTATTGTCAGTTAATTATTTATTCATGCACAATTAGACTACAGAAAATGTGAACATGTATTCAGATTTGCTCATCACCTTAGTTTTTCCCCAGTGGTTGTACCCTTGTCGTTCTGGACATAGTGATTTTTCCCCGAGTCGCGGGTTGGGAGGTTTATTAGCTGGGGTTGCATTTGCACTCGCGTCTGGGGACCGAGTGGCGTCTGTAGCAGTCTGTAGATCGGCTTGCATTGAGATAGTGATAGTGATAGTGATAGTGATAGTGACAGTGGATCTGGGATCTCTGGGACATGGTCATAGTGACAGTGTGGATTTTTAGCCAGTGAGTGAGACAGTGATTGGACCATAGCCTGCATGAGCCACATTTATGTTCGACAGTGTTGCGCAGATATTTTACTCGTGTGGGTCGCTCCCCTCGAGTGCCACTCCGGAGTAGGCGAGACCGGGTTGTAGTACCGGCTTTGAGATTGAGCTAGATACCGGGTTGGAGTACCGGACGTACCTACAGCAGTAGGTAGGCGCAGGCTTGACTGGGCCCGTTGTGGCAGTCAGTTTGGATTGGGTGATATGGGTGAGTATCAGTAGTGGCATATCGTCCTTCTGTCCTAACCCTTGAGCATTTTAGATAGAGGCATAGTAGCAGTAGATGTTTTACTTTCCAGCTTCTCTATACTACATTTCTTGTGTTACTTTATGCCTCTAGTAGACTTAGTGGGCAGACCGTCGGGCTTGTTGGCGGCACCCACTGAGAACTACTGTGGGAGGTAGTTCTCACACCCGTCGTGGTGTCTTTTTCCCCAGGGACGTCAGCTCCAGTTCCTGCGGTGCCTGTTGCTGATCCAGCTCTTCCAGACCGAGGTAAGGGAGTCGCGAGATAGATCCCTTCCCCTTCAGCTTCAGTGTGTTATAGAGGTACCCCTATATTTTTGGTTGTGTCATGTTTGAGAGTTATGTAGTGAGGTATCGAGTTGTACTTTTTTGTTTCTTTGGAGAGACTGCTGTTTTCTGGTGAGGATATGTTATTTATATTGTGAGAGACTGTACTATTTTCTGTTCATAGTTAGTCTTCTTTACTGCTCTGATATCTGTTAGTATAGTTAATCTATTTTTGCAGGTTTGACGCTACGCCTCTACGGGGCTTCCTGTAGGGGCGGCGGATCTGTTGGCGAGCCCGGGGTACAGTTCTGACCCCGGGGCGTGACATATAATATGATAAAAGACATTCTCTTAAAATGATTAATTTTTTTTCTCTAGTGATTAAGGTGTATTTGATGCTCTAATTGTGGAGAGAGAGAGAGATATATAGAGAGAGAGAGCATTTCACTGTAGAGCAAAGTGAAAACACATTTTGTTAGAAATCTGTGACTTACATTCACACCAGATTTTTCTCTTATACCAACTTGTTACATAACAAAAGTAAAAAATATTTAATTCGTCGGACACAAAAAAATATCAAAAGATAATAAAAAAAAGAAAATTAATAAAATACACAAATATTTATATAGATCGGCCATCAGCCTACGTCCACGATTCACACAATCCTAATTTTAAATATACACCAGCCATAATACTCCCTCTCATCTGCTGTACTAAATTAATAAAATAAATAATATATTTATAATAGTGATTAAATTCTAATACAACTAAAAATATAAATTTATTAAAATTAGGCATAATTTAAACTTAATTTAATTAGATAAATAAAATAGAATAAAATTAGAAAAAATTTTGATTTCAGAATTCGAAACGTGTCTAACACTTTTAAAAATGAACATCAACATATTACTTTCGTATTATTTCCGATGATAGAACATCTAAATGAGAAATCTTATATATGAAGGCTTTTGTTGCTGAAAGGAGAAGCAGCACCAAAGCAAACTCTTCATCAAACAACATCAGTACACTGTACAATAAATGGAAACAAGCACTTACATATATTTATAGTAAATTTATTCCTTTGCCTACAATAAAGAGAACCTACCAACCACCTTTCCTTGTACCAGTTGTTGGTGCCAAACATGTGCCTTTGCATTCACATCCTGTTGTTAGATGGATTCAGTGGGGCCTTGCACCTATTTTTGTTAATGTCCAAAGGGAACAAGCAAAACATGTTCATTAGCTTTAGGTTTGCTGTTTAATTTGTTTGTTTCTGTATCTCAGAGAGGTTGAATTCATGGTTTCGAGAAAAATCGTAAACATCGATGTGTGTTTCGGCATCGAAGTCATGAGATCACTCAAATTCTCATTCATAGTTGTACGAGGATCGGCCTTTTCGACTTCGGTGTGATGAGAAGTGAAGTCGAGTTCCTAATGTGGCACCGTAGTAGTCCCACGTCATCGGATGGTGACGAAATTTAGATAAAAAATGTAAGCATTACAATAAAAGTAGGTTATAGTGACGCATGTTTGTGACACTTTTTTATAAGTGTCCCATTTATAGTCCATCTATATTCAAAATCAGGTTATAAGGACACATTTTTGGGACACATTATAGTAATGTGTCGCTATACACCTTAGCGACGGCATATATAGCGACACTAATGACAAGTGTCGGTATTTTTTCCAGCAATATTTTTTTTAGTTTTTAGTAATACTTAAAAGTGTCGCTATAGCATAATTTTGTTGTAGTGAAGGAACAACAACTATACTAATACTTCTAGGTTGAACTCGCGACTTCAGAAAAGTTCTAGGCGTTGTCGTTTATTTTCAGGTTAATTGTACGAAGATCAGTCTTTCGACTTAAATGAGATAACAAATGAAGTCAAGTTTGCAAATATGACGCCCCAACAACCTCATATCAAATAGTAATAGGACTTAATTAGATTGGAAACATAAGGACTAAAAACTTTACGCTACAACAAAATTAGGTTATAGAGATATATCTTTATGACACTTTTATACAAGTGTCATATCTATATTTTATCTATATTCAAAATTAGATTATAGGAACACATTTTTGAGACACATTATAATAATGTGTCACTATACACCCTAGCGACTGCACATATAGCGACACTAATTATAAGTGTCGGTATTTTTACTAGCGGTATTTTTTTCAGATTTTAGAAACACTTAAAAGTGTCGCTATAACATAGTTTTGTTGTAGTGAATTAATAGTAATAACTGAACCTAAACATTTTAGGCCCCATTGGTTTAGAGCCTAATAAATTACTTGTGCTAATAAGTATGATCGGTATTAATTTCTCATCAGAAATAATTCGATAGTTAAAAATATAAAATGAGTCTTATATTATTTGATGATCTTAATTTAGAAAATAATTAAAAAATTAAAATAAAAAAAAAACTTTATTTTTTTTGCAGATTATTATAATAAAACTCACAACTCTTTTACCCTCGGACTTTTCACTTCTAAAAAACCCCTTTGTCCGCGTACTTGACAAACTTTATACAACTTCATGATCCTCTAACAATTTGATGGATGCTCGCTACCAACATCCATTACTCCAAACGGGCGGATACGCATGCACCGCACGGGTCTCTACACTGTTCCTCTATCATACTCCATTAAGAGAATTGATTTGTACTTCACTTTGCAAATCCTAGTCCTAGAATAGTACATGTATCTCATACAAGAAGAGGTCATATATTTATCTATAAAAAAATAATAAGTACATAAACTTGTAATTAATTTAAATATCTCATGAAAAAAGGAATTCTAATCATATTGTTGTCACGCTGTGTTATTCAGAATCTGGTAGTGAACCACCTACATTTCTGAGGATTTTAGAGTGTGGACATAGAGAAAAACTCTGATAGCTCTTTTCGTAATCGATTCGCGTATTTTTATTCGCATCTTATACGATCCTGCGCATCCGATCCGAAATGTGTAGGAGATACCGACAATCCAAAAAGGCTGATAAAACAAACTATCCTATCCGATTTCGATTTTTGGATACGTTGGCTATTCAGTTTGCAAATTTTTACTCCCCTCTAAATCCAATATATATATATAATGTTTTATATTTATTTAATTTTATCTTTCACCCACAAATTGTTCTTTCTGTCTCTTTGATTAATCTGTTGAATAATACCTACTAATAAGATTATGTTTACATTTGAATAGTAACTAAAATTCAATAAATTTTATCTTTGAATCATAAAAGTTGTTTTATTAAGAACACCAACATATCCTTATTCTCAATCAATATCAACAATTAAAGCTCCCAACAACAATAAATATGAGGTGAATTGGCCCTCCATTTGCCATTGGTTTAGTACATCAGTTACTGTACATAGTCCTACTGTAAGCTACAGTATAATTGAATATAAAATATTTTATAAAAAAAAATACTATAATAAAATTTTATTAAATAAATAAACTCTTTTTTGTTGTAATAAAATGTTAATTTCATATAGCTCATTGTAAATATATATATATAATTTAATTTTTTATATTTGTCTCTTTAAAAGTCTTAAATTATTTATATATATCTTTCTGATTTGTTACTGCTAGTTTATTATTTATTTTCTAATAAAATATGAATAAAATATTAATTTTGTCCTTATAAATATATCTCTCTAAAAATGTTAACGATTAAAAAATATATCTATAGTTAAGTATAATTTCTAAAAGGATAAAAAAATAAATTTACTTCATTTACTAGCTAAAATTAACTATTTAACATATAGTTAACTATATTTTTCTACCGTATATTAATGGGGATATATATATATATGAACAATTTAAAATTTTTAAAGCGATAAATATAAAAAATTAAACTTTATAAGAATCTACCTACTATTCGATATATTTATAGAAAGTTATATAAAATTAACTTTATAAAAAATGCGTACATGTAGTATTTTTCTTATTCGCTAATTATTTTAAAAAATTATTGTTAAAACCAAATATTCTTAAAATCAATGTTGACTCGTTTAGACTCGAGATTTAGCCAGTAATTAAACCTGTAAATCGGTCCGATTTTAATTACTAGATTATTGATTGGATGATTTAATTGAATTAGTTTACATTTTTTAAAGTATATATATATATATATATATATATATATATATATATATATATATATATATATATATATATTATCTTTACTATTTTATAAAAAAAAAAAATTATTATTTATGATGTAATGTTAATGTGGCTGTTTTGGTGACCCAGTATTTTATTTTATTCGTAAATTGTTTCAATTTCAACTATGTTTATAGTTTGGTAAATAAATTCAAATTAAATTTGATTTTTTATTTTGGTGTGCATTTTTTGTTTTTCAATATTTTTTTTATATATTTTGTGTGTGCTGCTGTAATAATAAATAATTGGATTAATTTCATACAACTTTACATAAATATATCAATTTTTTCATATTTATTTTCTTCAAAAAATTTAAATTATTCATATATAATATTCGTTCGAAAAATATAATTAATTATAGATTAAATACTTAATCATGGTTAGTGAGTGAGATAAATTTATTTTTTTATCGTTTTAAAAATTATACTGAGATATATTTATAAGGATAAAATTAATATTTCATATCGACTGTCCCTAATGCAAGTAGCAAAGGGGTTGGTGGTTGATACCCGAGATCCGAATTTGAAACCTAGTTACTTGACATTTCTAGCTAAATTTATTTAAAAAATAAACGAAGCGGATAGCATGTTACTTTTCTCTAAAAAAAATAATATTTTATTTATATTTCGCTAAAAATTAAACAATAAGCTACTGTGAACCAACCAGATTAATATATATAAATAATTTAAAATTTTAAAATAATAAATATAAAAATTAAATTTCATATAAATATCTATTAACATATATGAATTTTTAATAATTTTAGCTACGTGGCAAAAAAAATTTCACCCTCACCAATATGATTCTTTACTTTTTCACTATCAAATTTTTACTTCCTCCTTCATCAATGCCATCAATGACAAAAGATGTCAACAGTCATGAACTCCTTCATCAATACCATTAATGACAAGAAATACCAAGAATCATGAATAACCCAAAAGATTGTAGTGGGCTTAGTGGGTATTTAATTTCGACATTAGTGGATGTTTTAAGTGTAGCCTTAGTGGGTCAGTTATATAGATAAATCTATAAATAGTGGGGTTGGTTAAGACCAAAGTAATAAGAGAGAGTTGTATCTTATAGTTGTTATTTTTTAAGTAAGAGAGTACTTAGTTTTTCTGCATAACCTCTATTTTTTTTTTTTTTTCACTTAGTCATAGGACGCGAAGGTCCGAGCTAACAAACGAAAAGTAAAATAAAATTTGCCTTATTCGAGCAGAAAGGCAGGAGCAGCATGAGCTTTTGTTAGGCGAAAAACTTAAGTCCGTAATTTTTATCTCAAATTAATTCATCATAATATTTTTCATTTTCTCTCTTTTTCTCTCCGCCGCGGTCGAAGGAATTGTCGTCATCTTTACTATCACCTTTGCCGGCAAAGACGTTATCGGGTTTATTCCCACCTCCAATATAAAAGATTTTGATGAATATAATCCATAAAGGAAAATGCTATGTGTACACCCGTAAGGGGTGTACATCTCACACCCCCACCCATCTAAGGGTGGGGGTGTGATGATGGGTCACTTGATGTGACCCGTAAAAAATATCGCCACCATTAAAATGGTGGAGATGTATGATGTACACCCCTTCGGGGTGTACATGTAGCATTGCTCATCCATAAAATACACAAAAAAAAATATTTAATATTTTTATTATTATTAATTATTTTTATATTTTCTAAGTATTATATATGATAAGTTGTTTATCCGAAGCTGAATAAAATTAATTTTAAATAATTTATAAAATATTTACAAGTGGGACCCACTCTCAAACGTTCACTAAATTGAGCGCGCCCCCACCGTCCACGTCGTTAAATGCAAGCGACGGACGCGATTTCTCGCTCCGTCCGTGACGTTTGTATTTTCTTAACGTGGATCGATGTTAAGCGGTTTGTAAGAAAACTTTGTGCAACTCACCCTGCAGCTGATGCGGCGGCTCCAGGTGGGACGATGGGAGGCTGCCACGTGGCTCCACGGGTGAACTGTCGAATTTACGTAAATGCCCTTTCGCGTTTCTCCGAGGCGCGAACCATAAAAGAGGATGTGGGGCCCCTAGCCGTTGGAGTCCTTGTCATTTTGCAAAAAGAACCCTGACGATTTCTTCCAAAGCGGATTCGTATAATACAATGACTAAATTGCCCCTGTCCCCAAAAGTACCTTAGTTTTTAGTAATGAGATACACTTATTAATTTATTGCTTGTTACGTACGTAAACGTAGAGAGCAGTTTTAATTATATATAAATTTAAATTTTATATTTAATTTGATGCACATTTGACTCAATTATTGCAGCTGAAATTATATGAATAGATTGATTTTAATTTTATATTATTTTATATAAAAATTTATAAAATTTTATAAATATACTTCTCAGTCACATAAAATTAAATAAATTATTTATAATTCAGTTAAACAAGATGCATATAATTATAAATATAAAATTATCTCAGGTTTTAGGTTTTAGATAATTCGTTGAGCAAAATATTATAATATTTATTACTTTTGTTTTAGTTCCCAAAAATTTTTATAAAAAAAATAAACGATGTTATTTTGGAATGAGATAAGCTTAACCTATCGCAAACAATTATTTTTGTGATGTTTAATAAAGTAGTTGATATTGTTAGATCATTAGCGTTAAATATTAATTCTAAAAATTTGAGTAGTTAGAAATATGTAATTAATTTATTAACCGCGTATAGATATAGCGTCCACGAATTTCGATTGTGACTCGGTCCAATTAGCCTCTTACCACTTCGAACATGATTATGTTCAACTTATTCTCCCGCCATTTCAAACGTACGTAACTTGGCTTAATCTGGCATCCTGCCACGTAATAGAATGCTGATTTTCTTAACCCAACATGATACTATTTTTTTGAATCATTGGCATATATTAACCATTAATCTAAAAAAGGTCGAGCTTTTGGAATTATTGGCTAGCGCCAATAATCCGATAAGTGGTATCAAAGGCAGAGATCACGAGTTCGATTCTCGTATTCTGTAAGTTTGTGCAGATGCTGAAGGGAGGATTGTCGGTTTAAAAGGGCTAGCATCCGGCTCTGTGACTAGACGTTAGGTTGGATTAAGTCACATTCGAATGGTGTAAAGTTATGTTGGGTCTGTTGGATCGTTGGCGCTAACCATTAATCCTAAAAGCTCGAGCTTTTGGGAATATGCAACTAATTCACTTAAAGCGTACAAACACAGCGCCACGGGTCTCGACCGGACTCAACCCACCTGTACATTGGGTCTATTGTTGGGCCTCTTGCCGTTAGGTCTATTGTGGACCGCAGCCCCACTCAACTTATTGGGCTCACTCAACTCAATTTATTAGTCTTCTGGGCCTATTGTCAAGGGCAAGAAGTTGGACCTATTTTTAACCCATAAATAAATAGCCAACAATCCCCCCCAATACCTGCACCGTGTGGGAATCGAATCCGTGCCACTGTCTCTGATACCACTTGTTGGATCGTTGGCGCTAACCATTAATCCCAAAAACTCGAGCTTTTAGAAATACGCAACCAATTCACTTAAAGCGTACAAACACAGCGCCCACGGGTCTCGACCGGATTCAACCCATCTGGACATTGGGTCTATTGTTGGGCCTCTTGCCGTTAGGTCTATTGTGGACCGCAGCCCCACTCAACTTATTGGGCTCACCCAACTCAACTTATTAGTCTCCTTGGCCTATTGTCACGGGTAGGAAGTTGGATCTATTTTTAACCCATAAATAAATAGCCAACAGGGTCGAGTCATATTCGAAGTGGTGTGAGGTTGATTGAACCGAGTCACAATCGAGATTCGTGGACGTGTAAGTTTTAAGTGAATTAATTATAAAATTTTAATAATTTAAATTTTTAAAATTAATAATTAATGCTAATAATCCGATAAATAGTATAAAAGACAGAGTCATAAATTTAATCCACGTTGAATCAAATTGTGTCGAAAGTGACTGTAATTATCAAATAATATAATAATATAAAAATAAACAAACCAATTTACTTCGAAGAGTAATATCATCATACATTAGTTGAAACTCTAGAAACCGACACCATTAACCCACAGGGTTACATAGGTAATTTTACTCTTCATAATTAAATAAAAGTTCAAAAAGGAAAAAAAAAAAGAAAAAAAGAAAAAGAAAAAGAAAAATCACTCTCCTATAAAACTCTTTCCGCACTTCATTATTATTATTTTTTTGTCTTAAATAAATTTATTAAATATGAAAGATAATTTTTTAAAACATTAATTTACTTATATTAAAATAAATTTTAAAAAATAAAAATATAAAAAAATTACGACTTTTTCGTTACACAACATACCACCGTCGCTTTCGCGGCAATAAACGGATCGTTAGAGATAGAGAGAGAGAAAGAAGAGATAGAGAGAGAAAGTGAGGAGAGAGAGAGAGCGCTCTTTAAAGCTAAAGCTCCTCACACACGCTACATTACAAACACACACACACTCTCTCTCTCTCCTCTCTCTACTTTCTCTCTCATCGGCGGCGCCGCCGGTGATGGACGGAGTAGCCCCCTCCGCCGACGACGGAGGCGGCGGTGGCTCCGGCGGAGGCTCAGGCGGAGGAGGAGGAGGCTTTCTCGCGGAGAGAACGGCGGTGCTCGGCGTCAGGGTGTACGTGCTCGTCGCGATCGTCGCCGCCGCCGTAGTTGCCGTGGCCGTGGCCGTGGGGCTCGTCTTCTTCCTCCGCTCCGGCGATCGCCAGCGGGGGAGGAAGCGCTCCTCCCGCTTGATCCCGATGTCGTTGAAGGAGGTCACCGCGGTCGATCCCGAGGACCGCTGCGGAGAGGTGCGGGGGGAGGGGGAGGAGGAGGAGGAGGGGAGGGAGGCGGATAAAGGGGCTCCGAAGGGCTCGACAGGGTCGGGATCGTCGTTGTCGTCCTCCTCCTCGTCGTCCTCCTCCTCCGCCTCGCGGGGGAAGAGGGGGAACATAGGGTGGGGGAGGTGGTACGCCATGGCGGAGCTCTCCGCGGCGACGGGGGGGTTCGGCGCCGGGAACGTGATCGGAGAAGGAGGGTACGGGATCGTCTACCGCGGCGTCCTCCCCGACCTCTCCGTCGTCGCCGTTAAGAACCTCCTAGATAACAAGTGGGTTTGAGCTCCATAATTTTCCCCAATTTTCGCTCGATTATAGCTATAAACTAGTTCAATACTTTGCTCTTATACCTGTTTTAATGTTTGCTTCTTAGGTTAAAATTGCTAAAATTTTGACCCAGTAATGCATTTTGTTTCCATTTTGATGCATTTATGCTTAGATTTAGTACAACAAAATTGAATTACTCCTGATTAATTATCTGAGATTTCTGTGTTTGATCTGCTGCAAACAACTAATTTGGCCCACAAAGTTTAATTTGGTGTAAAATTGATCTAGTAATGGTTGGTAATTTCTAAGATTTTAAGCCGCGAAATGGGACTTGCATTAAATCTGGTGGGTCTAGATTCATGATTCTAACAATTTAGTTTATTTTATTGAGTAGGGGTCAGGCAGAGAAGGAGTTCAAGGTGGAGGTTGAAGCCATAGGGAAAGTGAGGCACAAGAACCTAGTGGGGCTAATTGGGTATTGCGCCGAAGGTACCAAGAGGTAATTTTAAGTTCCTAAACTTAGTTTCTTTTAGTTGGAACTGGGATCTATGCTCTACTTAATGATTTGGTATTGCAAATTTAGGATGCTCGTATACGAGTACGTCGATAATGGGAATCTGGAGCAGTGGTTGCGCGGAGAAATCGGTCGTGCGAATCCCCTGACATGGGATGCGAGAATGAAAATTGCTATTGGAACAGCGAAAGGGTTAGTTTCTTATTGTTGTTTTCATCATTTTGGACAGAAGCTGGATATTTCTTGTGGTATTCTTGTGACACCCCCGGAATTTGGATTAGTCCTATATATAAATGATATAATAGGACTAAATCTCTAACCCGGCTATAGCATTTTGGATGGTAGCAAAATCCAAGAGGAACATGAGAGTTAAGCGTGCTAGAGCTAGAGTAGTTCTAGGATGGGTGACCCCCTGGGAAGTGGGACGTTACAGTTGGTATCAGAGCCATTCACCAGCCGGAAATGTGAGATGAGTCTCGGCTGAGCCAGGGTTATATAGCGGGTAGAGTGTGGCTCCCCGGCTAATGACCGTTGTAGGTGGAGTGCACCTCCCTACAAGGTCGGCTAAGGCTAGCGAGACGAGTCTCACATCGCCTGGTGCTTGTGAGTGTGCTTGAGCCTGACGTGGACGCCTGGTGCTTGTGAGTGTGCTTGAGCCTGACGTGGACGTTAGGGCTTAAAGGGGGGAAGAATGTGACACCCCTGGAATTTGGATTAGTCCTATATATAAATGATATAATAGGACTAAATCTCTAACCCGGCTATAGCATTTTGGATGGTAGCAAAATCTAAGAGGAACATGAGAGTTAAGCGTGCTAGAGCTAGAGTAGTTCTAGGATGGGTGACCTCCTGGGAAGTGGGGCGTTACAATTCTTGTGTGCTTGAGATGTTGAGAAACTCAATTTAGGAGAAAATTCGAGGTGTGTTTTGTCGATTTAGCGCCCCAAAAGTACGTGTCAGATGAGCTCTAAGAACTAAAAATGTGTGGAATTAGAAATGGTGAAGATATTGCTAGTTAATTACATGTCGGCACGTTTCTTCTTAAGTCGACCTTCGCCTTACACAAAGTGAGATGTGATTGGTTGAGCTTTTTATACATTTTGTTTGAGAGGTTAAAGAAACCTATTATAATTCACCAATAAGCCAAGATATTGCCATAGACTAAATATCAAACAATAGCAAAAATATAGAGATTTGTTCTTAACCAATAATGCTAATACTGTCGAGTATACGCGCCAATGAAACTTGATATTGTAGCAGCAAAAAGGTCGGTCGGTTCCTCTTTAAGTTGTTTCTTGGTTATCAGTTAACTCTTGCTTCGATTTTTGTTGTTTGTTAGGGCATTTGTTTTTAATGGATTTTGATCTTCTAATTAAGCATTCCAATCAATTTGTTTTTTCATTTGAGGACTTGACTTTTAAGCAAAGTCGGTGGCGATCAGAGGTAGGTGAGAAAAGTACCAATTTCGTAGACTAATCAAATATTGCATTTTGCTGTTATTCTGTACTTCTTCAGAACTGTAACATGTTTGCTGCAGTTGCTCTTTCTGCGTTCTTTTTTTTTTGAAAAAAAATTGCCAAATTTGCAATAATTGTAACTCTTCTTGAATCTGATATAATTGCAGAATAGCGTATTTACATGAAGGGTTGGAACCCAAAGTTGTGCATCGCGATATTAAGTCCAGTAACATCCTTCTGGATAAACATTGGAACCCTAAAGTATCTGATTTTGGATTAGCAAAGCTTTTGGGGTCCGGCTCGAGCTACGTGACCACACGCGTGATGGGCACATTTGGGTATGTTTATTTCTCGCAAATGCGCTTAAATAAGCACCCATCTCTTTTCTTGTTGTTACAGAGAACTTCATCTTGTTACAAGGCACTAAGTAAACTTACTAATTGAGTAAATACGCAGGTACGTAGCTCCTGAGTATGCATGCACAGGAATGCTCAGCGAAGGCAGCGATATTTACAGTTTTGGGGTACTTCTGATGGAAATAGTATCAGCTAGAAGTCCAGTGGATTACAAAAGGCCGCCAGGAGAAGTGAGTTTTTTTTGTACTTCTCTCATGTTTGATCAAAGAAAAATTATTTCCATTGGATGCGTTCTTTAACCTCAAACGGTCGATGTGTATCAAAACCTTACCTAATCCCAAAATATCATGCAATTGTGTTAAAGGGACTGTTTTCCATTACATACGAGCAAGGTTTTAAGTATCCATCGGTACGGACCGTATCTACCGTGCCAACAAGATACCGGCACGATACAGCTCTTGTGCCGATGACACAGTTCAAAACCCTTTTTTCTTAAAATTAATAAGTAATTTTCTTAATAAAATTCAAAATATTTGATAAAGATACATAATAAGCAATAAAAAAATTTTGTTGCTAAAGAAATTAAATATTTCATGCCATTATGTGTTGGCACGCATGTATTTTTTGTGACCGGCACGGCTCGGCACGCACCGTGCCGTACCGTGCCGACAAGTTTTCGGTACGATCCCGTGCCACGGCACTTAAATCCTTGCATACGAGACAGGTTCATGGTGAACTTGGTCCGGGCACCAATTTTTTTGTGCTCAAAACATGCTTAATGCTCATAGAAGTGCTTCAATTCCTGTCCAGGTAAACTTGGTGGAATGGTTTAAAGGAATGGTCGGGAGTAGGCGCGTTGAAGACGTGGTGGATCCGTTAATGAAAGCCCCGCCCTCGCCAAGAGCATTGAACAGAGTGGTGTTGGTTTGTCTTCGTTGTATAGATTCGGATGCTCAGAAGCGGCCAAAGATGGGGCAAATTGTTCACATGCTCGAGGGAGACGAGTTTCCTTTCCGAATGGTATGATTATATCCTGAATCCCTTTTAGACTTTATCCGCAAAACCCATAATTCAGTGGGAAATGTGATGCTTGGTTGTCGTAAGTTATTACTCATCCATGTGCTTCAGATGAGCATCCTAAGAACTTACCAACAGGGAAATGTCTCGCTCGACGATTATTTTATAACCGAAATAGCCTAATGTGCCATCAAAGTTTGTCGATACCGCAACTTTTTCGAATCTCTTATCGAATTATGAACAAGTATGACTTGTTAGGATTTTCATATATATGGCCTAATTAATTATATTTAAATTTGGATTTACTATAGATAAGGTCAATCCTAAAAGATATAGAATACTTGATATGGTATATCTTATTCCTTTTCCATCTATTTAAATTAAATAGAATCCTAATCAGACTTTGATGGGAAGTCGATCTGGAATCTATATAAAGGGGTACTGGTGTCCTGCCACCTACTCATGTGCATTCTGGTAAGATTATCCATTAAATCCACACCATACGAAAGAGTGCCTGAGAAAGGAGAAAAAATCAGATTACCTAGTTCGGTCGGTACTGTTTAGTATTGCAACCGAATTTTTTGCTTCCGCTGTTTAATCAAGAATTTCTTTTCGATGGCGTTCTGTAAGTTATTTTACAGTTTTATTTATGATCCTGAATATTGGTATGTATTGATTTTATTTTATGCCATGTAAATTCCATCATGACTTGTATACTAATTCTCATTATCTTATTTCGCATTTAGGAACACCGAACGCCGCGAGAATCAAATCGAGCCACGCTTTTATCTGAGAAAATAGGGATCGGTAATTCGGAGAGGTCATTATGGAGATGAAGAAGAAGAAGGCATGCAGGAAATGTAAGCTTTTTTTTTTTTGTATTCCTTGTAAATTAATTCCTGTTTAATCTGCAGAATGTTTTCATATTCTTCTTTCCTGCTTCCTTTGATCTTTTGCTCTTGAGCTTGCTTCATCTAGAATTTGTTTCAAAACCAATCTTTAATGTGTTGAACTTGTGGCCATTGTAGAGACACTTAATAGTGTAGTGATAGCAGATTTGTATTCACTTGTTTTGGATTGATTTTTTATGTTGCTTGTGTAATGCATAAATTTAATTTCCATGAGTGTTTTTTTTAAAAAAATTGTTTGTGTATGGTTTTAAATTCAAGGGATAATTGTCGGATCGTTGGCATTAACCATTAATCCCAAAAGCTCGAGCGGTTAGAAATATATAACCAATTCACTTAAAATATACAGACACAGCGTCCACGGGTCTCGATCGAATTCAACCCATCTGAACGTTAGATCTATTGTTGAGCCTCTTGCCGTTAAATCTATTATGAACTGCAGTCTCACTCAACTTATTGGGCTCATCCAATTAAATTTATTAGTCTCTTGATCTTATTATCACGGGATAGAAAGTTAGACCTATTTTAATTTATAAATAAATAGCCAACAATAATATTTTATATGTTCTTCAATACTTTAGAAATATTTTATTTACTCTTTTTATTTTTATTTTTTTTAAATATACACTTCATATATTTATCAGTTATTCAAAACTATCCGTTAAATTATCTCGAGTTAAAAAAATTAAAATATTTACTGTTTTTAACTTGAGAACAATAAAAAAAAATGATTGACGGTAGAAGGGTAAATTTAAAAGGGTAAAAAATTAAAATGGGGATAAATAAAAAAAGTTTGTTAAGTTATAAAGTTACGTTTGAAAGGATAAAATAATATTTTTACATAATTAATGTTAATATAATTTAACTCTAGGAGTATTTTTTAATATTAATTTTTTAAAAGGAGTAAATAAAAAATTGAGAAGTTTTCAGGAATACATAAGCAATTGTCAATGTACATTCGATTTGGGACGAATAAAATGTATTTTTCGTGAAGAGCAATATTATCTGTATATTCGAGGTCGGATGTATGATGTATATCTTATTCATTTTAAAATAAAAATTTTTTTACTGATCACTTCGAAGTAATTAATAAAATTCACTCAATTTTGAAATAAATAGAATGTAAAATATACATTCGATTTCGGATCTATAAGAAGCATTTTTCCTGAATCATGGTGGTGCTTTGTTGTCAAAATTCATCAAAATTACATGAAAATTTATTCGAATAAATGGTGCAAATTTATTCGACTAAATTCGTGTGATTCAAATATCGAATAAACTGAATTTACTAAAATTTTAGTAATTTAATATATATATATATATATATATATATATATATATATATATATATATATATATATATATATATATATAACTTAATTAGAAAAGGTGTGTATTAATCTGAAGTAAAAATCAAATAATTAGTGGTGTTTGTTATTATTATTTTTAGATTAATAATTTTTAACATGACATTAGTTGTGAGTATATTTTAATTTTAGTAATTTAAAAATATTTGAACTAAATAAAAATATTTTATTGAGATCAAATAAATTGAACACCAAAATTTCAACTGTAGCATCAAATAAGAGGAAATTAGATAATAATATTATTTTTGAGATAAAAAAATAGTAAATTTTTCATTTCGTTTAAAATATAAAACAATTAAATTTAAAATTTAGAACATCAATATCAACTATTAAATCTTTGATAAATAATTACAAAAACTTGTAAAATATTATTTAATTAAATAGACTATTTTCATGCTACTCTAATATTATATTAAACAATATAAAATAACTAATTATGATTAGAAAAATTATTTCTAATCTTAATGGAAACTTATAATTAGAAACATACAAAATCCAAGGTCCATAGATTTTTCTTAAAAAAAAAAGAAAAAAAAAAAAGAAAGAAAATAAAGCAGGGATAAATATTTACATGAGACCAAAAAGTTGATGATCCTTCTCTCAACTCTCTCTCAAAAAGTTCAAAAAAAACAAGTTACTAAAACAAATAGATCCAAGCCATTTGATTGATCATTACATAATAACAATTTGTCATTTTGATTTAGCCTTAGTTTTTCTCCTAGATTGTAGGAAAGATAATAAAACACATAGATCCAAACCATTAGATTGATTATTATATAATCAATCTAAACCATTATTATATAATAATGAGTTCGTGATTGATTTAGCTTTAATTTTTTTTTTCTCTGCTGCAGCAGCTCTTTGGTCGCGGGAGTGGCTTGTGGTAGAAGCGCCTTCTGGTAGATTCCGAGCTTTCTCCTTCTCTTTCACCTCGCTCCCTTGTGATTTGTCATACTCTTAAAAAACACAACAAATTAATTAACAAAAGTAAAAAATAAAATCTACATATTTAATTTTACTATAATAAAATTAGATTATAAAGACACATCTTTATGACGATTTTGTATAAATATTCTATTTATATTCATCTATATCTAAAATTAAATTATATAGATATATTTTTGACACATTATAATAATATATCGTTATACATTCTAACAACTACACATAGAGCGATACTAATTATAAATGTCAATATTTTTACTAGCAGTATTTTTTTAAATTTTAAAAATACTTAAAAATATCGCTATATTATAATTTTATTGTAGTGTTTGTACATGATAATATATATACCTGGATGATAAGTTTTGTATATTTTTACGTGATAATTTAGATAAATTCTGTACGTTTTTACGTGATAATATATGTACCTGGATGGTTTTCGTGACGGTCGGAGTTTTCTAAGGGATCATCGTTTCCCCCGTAGACTCCCCCAAACCCTTCTTCGTCCGATCGCGTCCCGTATCCTACTCCAAACGAATGTTCTGTTGAGTCTCTATACGTATGTATATACACATGCACAGATCATACACATAAAAAAATTAAGTTAAAAAAATAAAATAAAATATATATTTGTATAGTTTTACTTTTTTTTGTGATCATCGTCGTGGCCGTTTTTGTCGTTCTTTTCCATCCCCTCGTGATCGTCGGAGGCTGGCACGGTGCAGAAAACAGCGCTTCGAAAAGCGGTGGCGGCGGCTCCGCCGCGGCTGATACTCTGCGGATTCAAACGAAGCGTGGGCGTAGTACTAGTGCCACTGCTGAACAACCCTCTCAGAAGCATTTCTACGAACACCTGCCGTGCACATCTCTTGCGAACGCGATCGCACGCGCCCCTTTTATAGTAGTAGTAACAAGTAGTAGTAGTAGTAGTAGTAGTACAACACGTCGACAACGCAGGGAATGCGGGTCGGTGCATTTCTCTTATATAAAATTCGATGCGCTTTTGCCCGCCCCGTCGTAGCTGCGTGTCACGTGTGCCCAGCGCAAGCGACACGTAGAGCGCGCGACGTCGCCGCTGTCGCCTCTTGCCGCGCACACGTGCCCCACCACCACAGCTTTTTATATATA
>CM055063.1:54521410-54593910 GCA_029204045.2 Tillandsia leiboldiana | reverse complement strand
CTGGCATCCATAGTACCCAAAATTATTTTTTTTTTTAATTTTTTTTTTTATCTAAAAAGCTCTAGAATGGAAGCATAGCATAAGAGAAAAACAGAGACGTAACATTACAACTAACTGGAATTATCAGGAAACAATACTAGAAGAACAAACCCTCCTCAAATAATAATATTTTCAGAGCACCACAAATTTCTTAAAAGCGTGTATTTTTTAGGAAGAATTATTGCTGAAAAAAACTAACTCATTTTCTGACGAACTAAAACCGTAGCGTGTAATCGGACGCCGCATAAATAAATTTAAATTAAAAAAAATGAAAAATTAAAACCTAGTACCACCCACAAACAACAATATAAGCTTAAGGACGAGTGTGAAGGAAAGAGACAAGGCAAAATGTTGGGCAAAATCATAATCTGAAATATATTCCTCACAAGCCAGCACAAAAGCTCTTAAACTCAAACATTTTCAACTGTGCATTATACTGCCTACGCATAGCAAAATTTAAGAACCCGCATTATAAACATAAGTAGGCAGAGATTTCGTTTCAGTAGCGCAAGCGCACAAAATTTTCAAACTCAGAAAACCATTCAGCAACCAAATTCTCTCTAGACAGAAGCGTACCAACAAAACATACAGCATTTTAAAAATTCTAAATCATTAATACTACTCAATTTTTTAAACTTCGACGATAAATAATCTGCTTGTTGATAGCATAGGAGACTGACATAGATATAACAAAGTTCAAAGAAGAACATAAATTTAGACATCCAGCCAAATAATCTCCGATATTTCTTAAAATTTAAACCATAAATGCAAAAATAGTGATAGACATACTCTTTGTGCGCAGTCAAATTCACTTGAATCAGCAGCAATACCTTTTATGCTGCGTTTGGTTCGGAGATAAAAAAAAAAATTAGTTATGCCGAAAATAGATATACGTTATGATATTACAAGAAACTAGTGTGAATTTCTATTTGGTTGGGTTTAAAAATTATACCAGATATAAAAAAAATTATATTTCATAAATTTTTTTTTTAAAAAAAAAAAAAAAAAAAAACTAAAATTTTAATCTACTGATATAATTTTAAATATTTATTAAAAAAATTATTAAAATTTATATTTAAATAATATATAAAAAATATTATTAAAAAAATTTAATATATAATTTATTAAAATTATATTATAAATTTATTAAAAATTAAAAATTTTAAAAATTATAAAATTTAAAATTTATAAATATTAAATTTTAATTTTAAATATGTTAAATAATTAATTAATTAATTATATAAATACTTAAATAATTAATTAATAAAATAATTAAATTAATTAAAAAATTAAAATAATAATAAAAATTATATTAATTTAATTAAATTTTATTCTTAAAAAAAATAAACTTATTTCAGAAAAAGGCTGAAATAATAATTCCAGTAAAAAAAAATGTTAATTTTAAAATGTTAAGAATAAAAATTTTAATTTATAAATTTATATAAATTTTAAAAAAATTATAAAAATATTGTATAATTTTTAAAATTAATAATTTTTTTTAAAAAAAATAAAATTTTTAAATTTATTAAAATATAAAATTAAAAAAAATTAAAATTTATAAAATTTAAAATTTAAATATTTTTTATAATTTAAAAATTTTTAATTTTTTTTTTTTAAAAAAAAAAGAAAAAAAAAAAAAAACCTGAAGCATAAAAGAAAAATAAAATAAAAAACAAAAAAAAAAAACACTTTAGGAAGGGACGGAAACAGAAAGAGGGAGTAGAAGGATGGGTTCAAGGAATCTGGAGTTGGGGATAAATTTCAACCCCAAACTCAAAGATATCCCGATTTAGGAGGATATCCCCAAACGAAAATATCCCAAACATGTTTGGAAATAAAAAAGGGTCCTTTTATCTCCAAACACGTTTAAAATTTTTACTCCTACCGAACATTTTAAAATTAATATATTTTTTTATTCCGACTCTAAATTTTTATAAAAAAAATTTAATTTATTTATTTATAATATTAAGTAGACTGTTAATTAAAAATTTGTATTTTCGAATACGATGTAATTCAAAATATTATTGTAAAATTGTTATTATTTAAAATTAAATTAAATTTTTAATCATAAAATATTATAATTTTTATTCATTAAAAATTAAAAATTATTTTAAAAATATTAAAATTAAATAAAATTTTATATAGTATAAAATAATTAATTAAATATAATATATAAAATTTGTTATAATTAAAAAATTTTACTAAATTTTTTAATTATCAAATAAATAATATACATAAAAGTAAAATCACATTATCATTAAACATAAAAATCAATTTTATACCTCCTTATTTTTCATGTCCAATTCAAATATTACTTTTTTTATACCAAGTTTAAACCAGATTTAAATCACATTCCCAACCAAAAATAATTTAGATTTATCTCTTAAAATATACCTGGTATAAGTCATTCTGAATTATCCCCATCCAAACGGTACCTAATAATATAATTTTTATTTTTTCCCCAAGCGATTTGATATTATTACGAAATTAAGAAAAGACGCATGTTCAATCTAAACTTTGCAAATACAAATTACATCCTACATCTCCACCCCTTTAATGATGGCGATATTTTTTACGGGTCACATCAAGTAACCTCTCATCACACCCCCAACCTTAGATGGATGGGAATGTGAGATATACACCCCTTACGGGTGTACAAGTAGCATTTTCCAATTACAAAACAAGACAATGCAGTCACACCAACAGCCATAGTTTCTAATGAACCAACCAATCTGAACAAAACCCACATAAACACAAATTTCAGGTAGCAACATAGAAGTGAAATGTACAGTGGATACTAGTTATCAAGATTCTAAATTAATATTACCGCAAATCAAAATTAGGCAACTCGAATCAAATAGGTAATTAGAAGAATATACACATGACATGAAATAGTAATCCGCCCAATATACCTCCATTTTGACTCTCAGGTAGCAGCACATAGGAGTGAAATGTACAACAGATCATTGCGAACTGACTCAGTACACAAGTTATAGATGCAGTATTTTTAAAACAAGAAATCAAAATTAAGCTACTCAAACAGATAATTAGAAGTAGAGACATAAAAACTTGAAACATTTTCCACCGCATATACCTCATTTTAGTAATTGGTAGTCGAATCTCAGAAGTTGAAGCAACAACAAGCAAATGTATTGAGAATCAATATCAGCCAGAGCCAGCACCCGATCCGCAAGATATCTTGTCACTTTGTCAATTTTCTTTTCGCCGTCGCCGCCGATCCTAACGATGAGGCTGATAAACCAAAATACAAGTATAATACAACAACAAATTCACTGCGCACAACGGCTCCACTGTTTAAGACTAAATTTACATAAGAACAGTAGATAAAGAATAACCATACAACACAACATAACATAATTAAACAGAGCTCGGATAGCATCATTATGTAACTGCGAATTCCTCCTCAATTGATTAGTTGGAGTTTGTTAGAATTTTGAACCCTTATTCGCAAATTTTGAGTTTTTGTAAAATATTTAACAAAAAGGAAGTTGCTGAGCAGAATAAGGATTAAGTTGAAATTGGTTTTATACCTCACAGATGGATGGGGTCGAAGAGAAGCTCCTTTGGTACTGATGTTTTAATCCATGGCACTGAAAATAGTGAGCGCCGAGGAAGTAGTAGTAGTAGTACTAGTAGTAGAAGAGAAGGAGAACGCATAAGCAGCAGAAGCCAAAGATGGGGAGAACCCGGGGAACAAAAACACCCCGTGCGATCTCACCCCCAAAAAACACGCAAAAAGAGAACTTTTTATTAGGGTTTTTGACCTGCCATGCGAGCGCACCCAACATGGCAAAGGCCTATATAGAACACAACATGATTCACCATACCATACCATACCATTCCCCAGATGATCACCAAGTGTAGAACCCCGACACCACTTGATCGATTCGATTCCCCCCACCCCCATAACATCTCTCATTTGTAGTTTCTTTAATCAGAAGAGACATCAGGTGAGATATACCAACAACAAGTGATTAGATCGCGGCGAGGACGGAGGAGGAAGCTTCTCTTCTCGGCCAAGTCACCAGATCCGGGGCATCGTCGACCTCGATCTGCATAGAACGAAACGCGAACTCCGAACTCCACCAGATCTCCATGGATCTCGACCTCGGACGCCGATCCCCGCCACTGGATCTCAGATCGTCTCGGATCCACCATGGAAGCGCACCATCCGAGCTGGTACACCGGATCTGCGGAGAGAAAAACATAGCAGATCTACGAAATAGAAGACGAACAACAAAATCGATGAAATCGATCACCAAAGTAGATCAAGATATTAAATCCTCATAGAGATAAAACCAATTTCGGAGATCTCTCGGCAAAAAAGAATCGAATAAAAAAATCTCAAATCGATACCAACACAACCTTAAACCACAAAATCTATCAACGAAGATCAAAATATAAAACCTATATCAATCGATTAAATTAAAAGAAGAACAGGAACAAAAAAATATAACACAATGGAGGAGGAGGAGGAGGCGTCGGCCGCGTGAGAGAGGAGACGAGGGAAAACCCTAATGAGGGATGGGAGAAAATGAGACGGGGCGAGGCTATTTATTGAGAGCGGAAACGAGATCGACGGCCACCATAAGTCGGTGCTATTTAGACGGCCCTGATTCCTACACGTGTACGATTCTAATTAGCTGTGACAGCTGTAAGGCGTTGGCGACAACGTGTCGGTTCCGTGCGCCTCGTAGTTATCTACGTGACGTCATTGCTTGCGTCACTGAGATTGCGACGGGTTCTTACCGGGTTGTACGGGGAGAACGGGTGACGGAGAGTTCGGACACGTTAGACCGTGGATCCGCCGTTCGATTGGAGCTGAAGCAATCATAGCCGTCCACTAGTGCACGGATGAGGCAGCGAATCTGGGCCGTTGAATTACGGACGGTGGGTTAGATGCACGCAGGTTTAGACCGGCCCACGAGTGAACCGAACCGGGACGGCCCAATAATAACCCAAAATGGACCACGTCAACATGGGTCCTATTCGGCCCAATAGCTGAGTTGGACCAACTGGGTCGAATTTTCATATGTGGTTAAGTTGGGCTATTGGATTGGGTTGGGTTGGCTACTTAAAAAATATATATAATTTATATTTTTAAATCGACTTTGATATCAAATATAACAAGCCAACTTAGTGTTGTAACATTTTATTATTAATTGTATTATTAATTTCATTTAACCTATACATATGTAACTAGTGGAGTTATAACTCCTTTACTAATGTATTGATTCCTATAACCTATTCATAATAGTGAATTTACTCGTAACATATAGGTATGTAAAACCTATAAATAGAGAGCTAATTCACTCTTTTGTTATAGACCAAAATATATATATATATATATATATATATATATATATATATATATATATATATATTAATAAAAGACTAAAAACTATACTACTTGAGAGAAAGTGGTCAAAGAAAATGTGTTCTTTTTTGTAGAGTTTTGGGCTCATCTACTTGTGCAGAGCTTGCGAAGCCACACAACGAAGGTCGAGCCGTTGTATCCTGGAGGGGACAAGTCAGTGTTCTGCTGCATCGGTTCGAAAGCTTTGCCTACCGCGGAGGACTTGAATCTCCTTAAAGAGAGCGAGATATCCGTGCCTCGGCTTGATCGACTCGATGATACTTTTCATATTTTTTTATAATCTAATCTCTATTTTATGTATTTACACCCACACTTAGTAACACTAACAATTAGTTAGATTCAAACCTTTTGCCCAAATACTTAAACTTGATTATTAGTATTAATTTCTTTAATGCTTATACTTTTAATCGTAATTTTTTGCTCATCCGATGTAGAATTATTGAGTCGACATACCAGGGTGTGTTTGTTTTAGGTGAAGGACTTCACAAAATGTTATGAATTGCGTGGAATTAACCTCTCAATTTGCTCATTTTCTATAAAAAAAAAAATGAATATTTATATTTTATCTCTGTTTGAAATTTATAAAAATTAAAAATAATTTTTTATATTTTGCTATAATTATTCAAAAAAAATTATTCAAACAAATACTAATAATATTTGGTAGAGAATGCATAACAAAAAGGTGAGATAATTTTTCAAAAAAAAAAAAAAAAAAAAAATCATTTTAAGCTCGTTACTCTATTTAAACCCTTTATAATGTTTTAGAAATTATAAAAAACACACTATAAATTAACTTTTCATTTTATTTTAGTGTATCCAAACAAATACATAAGTGAATTCGCGAAAACTATTGAATTGAATATCTTTTCTACAACATCTCAATCCAAAGAAAGAAAATTTCTATATTTAATACTCTAATTAGCAAATTACCAGTTCACCAAAATATGTGATTCAAAAAGTGATTTCAAGTTTGGTAGATTCAGTTGAATTTTGGGCCATCTTGACTAATCGGGTCTAACCTACTTCCGCACACCTGCTGCATCTCCCAATAGGGAAAGAGAAAAAAAAAAATCATAAAAACACAATTATAATTATAATTATAATTAAAAGAAGAAAACATTTGTTGATTTTTTTACAATTAGTAATAACTACTACTACTACTATTCATTCAGTAGAGAATACTAAAAACTTTTCTCTCTCTCTCTTTCTCTAATTTTTTTTTTTTCACTAATAATTACTCACTCCCCTAGAGAAAAAAAAAAACAAAAAAAACAAAAAAAATAATTATAAATATATTCTAAGATGTAGGGGAGCAAAACTGTAATGTAGGAATCATCTAAAATCATATATATTAAAAAATAAAAATTTTGTTCAGCGCCATGCGGAGAGGGTGAGGAGGGGTCGACCGTCCCAGGCGAGGGAGAGGAAGGAGGGGGAAGAGTCGACGAGGGAGTATTTGGAGCTGTAGTCGTACTTCCAGAGAAGAACGTGGGCCTGGCTCACGGCGTAGTTGCTGAACCGGACGGGGGCGAGGCCGCTGCCTTCCATCAGAGCCCTCCATTCGAGGCGGGCGGCCATGCGCTCCGTCCGATCGGCGCCGTCGCGTGGAGCGACGGCGCCGAGGATTTTGCGGCCGAGGAGGAGGCGCTCGACGCGGAGGCGGTCTTGGGAGGAGCGGTCGGGGAGGGCGGGTTCGAGGGAGTGGAAGACGGAGGAGTAGTAGGCGAGGGCGGAGGCGAAGCGGTCGGAGAAGGGGGAGCGGTTGAGGTCGGACTCGTACTCGGCGAGGGTGACGACGAGGGGGGAGAGGGATTTGGCGAGGCGGAGGGCGCGGAGGACGGGGTCGGGTGAGTCGGAGAGGAGGTGGTGGAGGTGGAGCATGAAGTTGACAGCGACGGACTCGTCGGGGTCGACGTGGAGGGAGGCGGGGGAAGGGATGGAGTCGGAGAGGGTATAAATAGGGGTGGGGATGGGGTGGAACTCGAAGGGGAGGTCGAGGAGAGAGGCGAAGGAGCGGAGGCGGGCGCCGGTGGCGGCGAGGGAGGCGGCGGAGGAGGGGCCGAGGGAGGGGGAGGCGACGCCGGAGATGCGGACGAGGGAGGGTTTTCCGGCGGGGCGAGTGGCCAGGGCTTGGAGTAGCGCCGCCCACTGCACGCCCTGGACGACGCCGATGTCGACGATGTGGATGCGCGGGGACGACGCGGTGGCCTCGAGGATCGCCTGGTTGGCGGTGAGGTGGGCGAATTTGGAGTAGGGGCACGCGTCGTTTAGGGTTTTGTAGCAGAGGGTGAAGTCCTCGGGGGAGAGGAGCGGGGCGGAGGAGGAGGAAGGGGAAGGGGAGAGGCGTTGGGAGAGGGCCTCGGCGAAGTAGAAGGCGACGCGCTCGGTGGGGTCGCCGAGGTCGGAGGCGGAGCCGCGGATCGCGGAGAGCGATCTCGCGGCGCGGTCGGGGTCGGAGTCGGCGATGCGGGCGCAGTCGAGGAGGGATCGGAGGAGCGGGGGAGGGGTCGGGGACGGGGATGGATCGGGGCCGGATTTGGGCTCCGGAGGTCGCGGCGAAGGGGAAGGAGGCGAGGGATCGAAGGAGAGGGGCGGGATCGGGGGAGGGGAATCGGGGAAGAGGAGCGGGTCGAGATCGGAGGCGTCGGGGAAGAGGGGAGGCAGATCGGAGCTGTCGTCGGCGGGGGAGTCTCCGATCAGGCTCTCCATCCACTCGTCGGAGTCGAAGTCGCCGGCGACGGACGAGGCCGCTGCGACGGCTCCTGCGGCGGCGGCCGAGGCGGAGGCGGCGGCGGAGGAGCCGAAGTGGGGGAACCCTCCTAGGGTTCCGTCGGGTGCGAAGGGGTCAGGGAAATGCCCCCCCGGCGCCTCGTGCAGTACAAAGGGAAAGTGGTGGTGGTGGTCGTCGAGGCTAGGGTTTTGGTTCTCGTCCGCCGCCGCCGCCGCCGAGGGCCACG
The DNA here is from genome assembly GCA_029204045.2 of Tillandsia leiboldiana. NCBI lineage: Eukaryota > Viridiplantae > Streptophyta > Magnoliopsida > Poales > Bromeliaceae > Tillandsia > Tillandsia leiboldiana. The sequence goes on along the minus strand of CM055063.1, from coordinate 54,585,516 downwards.
GCGGAGGAGAGTGAGAGAAGGGGATCTGCTGCTGCTGCGTGGGCGGCGGAGGGTGGTGACGGCGCTGCTGCTGCTGCTGCTGCTGCTGCTGTTGCTGTTGCTGCTGCTGCTGCTGCTGCTTCTGCTGGATCACTTGCTGGGCGATCGCCATGAGATTACCACTATCCGCGCACATGTACGCCATTTCTCTCCTCTTCCCCCCTCCTCTCTCTCTCTCTACTACTCCTCCCCCAAAATCTCACCTATATATCTATATCTCCCTTATAATATCTATCTCCTATAGCGCTCGGTGACGCTATTGGGTAGTTTTTCGGGTACGCATAGTGAGGATTAAGTAGACTAGGGGGAGCAAGAGGAAGAGGAAGATGAACTGAGGAAGTAACGGGGTAGAGTAGGAGACGAGCAACAGTGATGGGTTGAGTGTTTAGAGAGAGAGAGAGAGAGAGAGAGAGAGAGAGAGAGAGAGAGAGAGAGGGGGAAGGGGCGAGCGTTGGGGGGGAAGGAGCCGTTATAAAAGAAGAGGGGAGAGAAACGAGATGGGATTTGATTTGGAGAAAATATTAATAATTAACAATTAGACTAACTATAATTTACTTAATAATTAAGAAAATTTCGAGAGGAAGGAAAAAAAAAAAAAAAAAAAAAAAAACACCCAGGAGCAAAAACATACGGAAGTGGGGCCCACTCGAAGCACGCAACCCGAGGGCGAGGCTATTTTGCAATTGAGCAATGCTACATGTACACCCCGAAGAGGATGTACATCATACATCTCCACCATTTTAATGGTGGCGATATTTTTTACGGGTCACATTAAGTGACCCATCATCACACCCCCACCCTTAGATGAGTAAGGTGTATGATATACACCCCGAAAGGGTGTACACATAGCATTTTCCTTTGCAATTTCGGGGAAAAATAACTACACAAATTATAACGGGCAAGGAAAAAGGCATTAACGATGGAGACGTTGTTGCCTGAACCCGAGGCATCGTGAGCCGGTTCTTGTAAAACATTTTTAAAAATAACTTAAAAAAATAACAAAATAATATATAATAGATAATGTGCGGTGATTACAGTAAAAATTTTATTAGGATATAAGAATTAGTTATTAAATAATAATTCATTCACTATAAAAATATTTTATTGTGATTGAAAATTAGAACTGTCATTTTTCACTCATTAAAGAGTCCATGTAAGATGTCTTATGGAAAGTTTTTAAATTTTAATTATAATATATATTATTATATAATGCTAGAAATTTAATCATTTTTTTTTATTTATCAAATATTATAAATAATATAAATAAATTAAAAGATATATTAAATATGATATTTATTTAAAAAATGTCTAAAATTTTAGTTTAAAATACAGTTCAATTAAAGATAACATTTAATATATTTCTGTTTCACGAAGATATTTTTATTGATTTTTAAAAATTTCTTCAAATATTTTCAAAATTTTTAGATTTACTAATAAAATTTGATGTATTTAAGAATAAGGGACAATTTTTTATATACCCCTAAAATTTTTTTTATTTTAGATTTATCCTTTTAGAAGGCTAATATTAAAATTACCCTTCTTACGTCCAACTTCTTTCTTGTACCGTTTGGAGCTGCCGTTATCTATATGAAATTATCATTTTGTCTTTTCAAATATACCCTTCTATTATAACTAATTTTTCTTATGTGCCCTTCAAATTTTCAATAGTTTTGATAGATGGGGACAAAATAGATATATGTGATAGTTTTTAACTCTGATTATTATTTAACTCTAGTTTAATCCTAGTTAACTTAACAAAGGAAAACGGTAGAGATATTTTTAATAACGGTGGAACGTATGAAGGGTATATTGGAAAGAAAAAAATAAAAGGGATAAATCAGATATTTCTTCAGAATTCAGGGGTACTCAACTGAGCTGCCATTATCTGTGTGAAATTACTATTTTGCCCTTTCAAATATACCCTTCTACCATAACCAACTTTTTTTTATTTACCCTTAAAATTTTCAATAGTTTTGGTAGATAGGAACAAAATAGGTTTATCTGATAGTTTTCAATTCCATTATTATTTAACTCTAGTTTAACTCTAATTAACTTAATAAAAGAAAACGGTAGGGGTATTTTTAATAACGGTGGAACGTATGAAGGGTATATTAAAAAAAAAAAAAATAAGAGAGATAAATCAGATATTTCTTCAGATTTCAGGAATACACGGACAATTTTCTCAGTATAAAAATTTTGAACAGTAATAAAAGTTCAAAAATGTGTATAGCTCTTCAATGACGTGGTGCTCCAAAGCCAGGCAAGAGTTTCCACATAGATGAAGAGCGAAGTTTCTTCAACGTACGAGTTGGGTCCCTCACGTGTCAGAGGCGGAACCGAACCGTGACATGCACCGGTTGTATGTAGCTCCCGCACAGGACCCAGTGTTGGTAACTGTGCGGGGATCGAGGCGTTGTAGATGTGGGAGAGTGCATCGGTCCATGCGCCGTGCGTGGCGTGTATCTCCCGAACCCCACCCTGGTGGTCCCCACCGGGGAGACACCACCCACTGTTTGACCCCGACACGTGGGTTTCCCTTCCTCACCCACACCCCTTTCATTCATTCATTCATTATTAAGAGAGAAAAAAAATTATAAGCAATACTATAAAATTATTTATTAATTAGAATTAATTTCGTACAGTTTTTTAAAATAGTGTTTATATATATATTTAAAAATATAAATTTAATAATTTTTTATTATTAAATTTATATTAAGATGTGTGTTAATATAAATATATTAAATAGTTTGGCTTGTATTTTTTAAAAGTATATAAATTTTATTTTATTTTCTTATAAATATATTAAATATCAAATATATTTTTATAAAATTTAATTTATTATTTTTATTTTTTAAACAAATTAGGTTATTCATATGTTTTTATCATTAATGTGAGTTTATCATATGATAAAAAAAAGTTTATCATATTTATAGTTAAATATAAGTTAAAATACTTAACTTTGGTTAGTTGGTGAAATAAATTTATTTTTTTATTATTTTAGATATTTATTTTTTTATTTTTTTATTATTTTAGATATTTTTATATTATTTTGATTGTTAAGATTTTTAGAGGGATATATTCGAAAGGACAAAACTAATCTTAAAAAAGTTAAATACTTAATCTTAGTTAATTTGTGAGGTATTTTTTTATTTTTTTTATCTGTTTAGGTACTTTTTTATATTATTTTAACAGTTAGAATTTTTGGAATGATATATTTAAAATGACAAAATTAATATTTTACGTATATTTTATTAAAAAATAAATAAAAAATTAACGGTAATAAACTAGAGAGATGCATGAACAATTTATGACTTTTAAAATAATAAATATAAAAAAGTTAAACTTTATAAAAATACATATATTATTCTATATGTTTATGAAAAGCTGTACTATTAGATGAATTATTATATAGAGGTGCACAAATAGTTTTTTTTTAAAATATGATTAATACTACTTATACATCTTATTTGGGGTGTATAATTTATACACTATTTATTTTACGGTGGGCACTTTTTTACTAGATACTTTTTACTAGCCACGTTGAAGTGATTAGCAAAATTCATCCTAGAATCGAATAAGTATTTTTCTAAAACTACAAAGAGATTTGAAATAGACAATTCAAATTTATCTGAACTATAAAGTATTTTTACTTGATTATTTAATTTTTTTAAAATCTAATTTTATTATCCAATCGATTAATTTGGTTGATTTGATTAATTCAATAATATATTAAATTTAAAATTTAAATATATTATTATTTTTTATATATGTATATTTTATACTATTTGTATAACTATAAATTTATTAGTTTAAATTTTAATAGTAAATTATAGTTGACAGACTAAGATAAAATAAATTTAAAAACTAAATAATAAAATTAAATTTTTAAAAAATTAATAATTAATTTAAAATGATTTATAATTTATATAAGTTTTACACTGTTTTACCCTTCTTAAAACTCAAAATTAATTACGCATCAATTAAAAATGCTGGTTCAAAATTAAATTGGGGTAACAAGTTGTTTAACTGTTAGAACCATTGGGATTAGCACAATGTTATAGATAATAAATTATTGTTTTTATATATTAAATAATAAAGATGAAAAAGATGAATGAATATATTTTTATTAATTTTTTTAGAAAATCTAAATTAAACCAATGAAACGGTGCCAATTCATGGGTGAAACTAACTATTCAAACAGATCAGCATCGCTTTTAAAGCTTTCTAATTTTATGCATCAAACCGAATAAGCCCATAAACTGAGCCACGATCGAACCGGTTCAATCAGATTTATTAAGCAATGCTTTTTTGGTGGTACTTCATTAATTTTCAAATTTTAGAAATAAATTTTTGCAGGTACTTAGCTTAAACATTTTGTTAAATTTCATGGCTCAGTTAGTTACCAGAATTTTTTAAAAATAATTTTATTCCCTATTAAATTATTGGATTACTGGTAACTTTTTTTAAATTAATTTTATTTCCTATTAAATTATTTGATTATATAAAATTAAAAATTGAGACTTTATCGCTTGTTTTGAAAACAAGACCGAAAATAAGTTATTGCTCCAGTTTTGTTTTTGGTTTGGTTATGAATAGAAACAGTAATTTTCGTTTTTCTAGAAATAAATTTATATAAGATTAGAATTACTATTTCAGTTTTTTTCTGAATTTCCATTCGAAAATAAGCTTAATTAAAATACTTATAATTTTAATTATTATATTAAGTTTTAGTTAATCTAATATTTTTACTAATCTAATTATTTATTTAACTAATTATTTAACTATTAAATAATTAATTAATTAATTAATTAAATTAGTTATAATTAATTAAATTATTTATTAATAATACTTATTATTATTAATTATTTTATCAATTAATATTCAGATTATCTGACAATAGTTAATTAAATAAGTTAAATTATTATTTAATTAATATTTTATATTAATTATTTAGATAAAAAATTATTATTTTAAAATTATAATTATACTTTTATTCTTATTATTTTAATCTAACTATTCAAAATGTTAATTTTTTTTTTTTTCAGAATCAATTCAATTTTCATCCAAACATAAAATTGGCCTTGTTTCTGAATTTATATTTACCTCTGTAATAAGCAGTTATAACTTATATCAGAACCAACACAGCTGGATAAAACTAAAAAAAAAAAAAAAAATAGTTTATCATGCTATTTAAGAATTTTTCATAATTTAGCGGTCTCCATATATTTTCTATATTTATTTTTCGAAAAGTAAATTTTTTATTTATACATCATATTTGGAATATATATTTTATATTTCATCTAGTAAAATAAATTTTATTAATTATTTTGAAATAATCGATAAAATATATTTTATTTATGAATAGTGTACGAATAGTATTACTCTTATTTTTTTTATTTAATATTACCCACGAACAGCGAACACTATTTTCGATGGGCCCACGTGTTGGCGTGTTGCACGTCCACGCCACGTGTCCGAAATGGCGCTGCAAATTTTTTAACCTGAGGACGTCACTCGTGTGAACGCCGTGGGGTCGGGAGAAGAGCGGTGGGGCCCAACGGAAAACGACCGCATAAAGAAAGCGTGTGTACGCAGACCGACGTGGGCGATGGGCGGCGGTTGTTTTGCGCCGTTGGTGGGTGGTGACATCGAATGGACGGACGAGATCGGTCGTGACGTCAACATTACCGCCGAGCAGTGATGCTTCGGATCTTGTTTGCCCAGGAGCTGACACGTGGAGCCCGTAATGCGGGGCCCACACCCGGCTACGGTATAGAAATTTCGTACACATATATACGGCAAACCTAACTTTTTTTTAAAAAAAAATTTGGATTAATAATTATATTTTTGATTTAAATATATTATATTTTAGTTTTTAAATTTAATTTTAAATAATTATTAGCTCGAATTTTTTACATTATAATTAAGTTTCAACCAATTTATCTAATTGATTTTATACTGAAGTGACAGTAATATAAAAATAAGTCCTAATATAATATTATCAATAGAATAAATTTTTTCACATCAAATCTATATATTTTATTTTTTGATCATTTTCATCAATTTAATCATATTATTTTATCAATTATTCATCAATTTTTTTTATTCACGAATTGAAAATCTGATAGTACCGATGACTTAACCTTCTTTCAGAAATAATATAATAATATTATAATTGATGTTACAGTAATGATTAAGATGCGATATCACTATTGTATCATCAATATGTTAATATTTGACTAATTAAAATAAATTACAAAATTTAATTATATTAATTTAAAAAATTTAAACAAAAAATCACTATAGATAAAAATTTGAACATTAAAATATTACATGGCTCATAGTTGGAGGACCAAAACTGCAATATATTATTATTATTATGTGATTATAAAACTAAAATATTTTTTATCAAATAAATTATTATCTAATTAATAAATATTCATAATTTTTATAATTTTATAGCAAATAAAATTTTGTTAATTAAAAAATAATATTAATTTAAAAAGTTGAGGAGCTTATTTCAAAAAAGTCCTGTAGCTGTGGGGGGTTATTTTTGTAAAGAAATTTAGGGTGGGGCTCTTTTTTGGACGTCCCAAGTAGGGCCCACTTAGTCGGGCCCACACAGTGCGATAATGACCCCCAATATGGACGTGATCGGACGGAAGAGATGAGGTGGGCCCGCCCGAAAGGGACGGCTCAGGACAGCCCCCGCGTCTCCAATGCGGCACGTGGGCCCCGCACAAAACTTGCAATCGGTGGCAACTGAGTTAACTCACCCACGAATCGCTGCGTGTTTCGTTTTGGCTAAAAATGCAACAACACCCCTAAAGATACCAAACTTTTGCATTCGACCATCCTCACATGATCATAAATTATATAACCCAAATATAATTAGATACAAATTAGGGTGTCAATGAGTCGAACACGAGCGAACTGGGTCGGCTCGTGTTCGGCTCATTTCGAACACGAACTGGCTTATTTAAATATCGAGCTGAAAAAATGTGGCTCGTGTTCGGCTCGTTTATTAACGAGCCGAACACGAGTCGGCTCGCGAACAACAAGTTAGATTTTCATTCTCATTATTAGATATAAAGTTAAAAGAAAATTTAATAATTAAAATTTATAAAAACTTATTTTTTTTTTATATTATATTGGCCTAAAATCTAAATAATAAAATTTACAAGAATATTTCTCATATATATATATATATATATATATATATATATATACTGGAGCTGTTATCGAGCCAAACACGAGCGAGCTGACCCCAGCTCGTGTTCGGCCGGCTCGTTTATTAAACGAGCTGAAAAATTCGGCTGGTGTTCGGCTCGTTTACTAAACGAGCGATTCGATCTCAAGCTCATTTCGAGCCGAACACGAGCTGGCTCACGAACAGCGAGCTGAATTGCCACCCCTAGATACAATAAAGCAATTTTCATTAAATATTAATTATAAATTCCAATTAAATGTTTTTTATATTACAAAAAGTTTGTCATATTATTATTGTTAATTATTAATCTAAAAAACTCGAGTTATTAATCATATATAATCAATTCATTTTAAGCATATAAATACATCGTTTACGAATTTCGATTATTATTGGACCTAACCAGTCTCACACCACTTAAAAAATAAAAATGACTCGATTTAATCCAATCTCATACAATTTCTAACATGAATCGACCCAACTTGACATCTCACACGAGAACAAAATGCTGCTAACAAAATTGTTATATATATATATATATATATATATATATATATATATATATATATATATATATATATATATATATATATATATATATATATATATATAGTCCGGCTACTATACTATTAATAGTACAAAGTTATTGGCGTTATTAAATTTTCTACCATTAGATCAACTTCTTAGATTATTTTCACCCGTTAGATTTTATTATTTTCCAACCACCTATTAAACCCAAGGGGCCCACTATCATCTCAACCACATATCTTTTAATCCAAGGACTAAAAACTTAATAGCACCAATAATTTGATACTATTAATAGTTTCCAGTCTATCTATATATATATATATATATATATATATATATATATATATATATATATATATATGAACCGGAATACTATCGGTAGTATGCGGATTTCATTGCCCTCCATTTGTTTTGGACGATGAAGCTTCCAAATTTATAATCGAATATGATTTAGATTATTTAAACTATCTGAAAATTAAATTTTATATTTTTTAAATTTTTTTTTGTTCATAAAAAAGACACAAAAATGAATATTTAAAAAATAATGATAAAAATTTTGTAATCAAAATCAAGAGTCTAAATCTTATTTTAAATAATTTTAAAAATATTTTAATTAAAATATAATTAATTTAAATATTTTTACATTATTAAACAATCAAATATTTTATATTTATTATTAAAATTATAAATTTTATATATATATATATATTTTTGATGATCACGTCGATAATATCGAAAAGCGCAAAAATTAATATTTTTATTTGAAAACACATTTATAACGCGCGGAAGCGTTTTCCATTAGTGGGTAAAAGCGAGGAGCTTCTAATAATTAGCAAAAACATCGTCGCGTAGTGAGGCATTATTAAACGCCACGGGCCATGCACTTATCCCAGTGGTGGTGGGCTCCCACATAAATAAGCTCAATGTCTCTTTCTCTCTCTCTCTCTTATTTTTCTTTTTTTGTAGTGTCCTCTTTTTCTCAGGGAGGTGTAGTTCACATGGTTGTGCTCTACTGGATTAGGCACTGCCAATTGAGGAGGTCACTTTCTACATGAAACCGAAAGATAGAGTTTCTCCCTCTCTCTCTCTCTCTCTCTCCACAGTTTTTTTTTTTTTTTTTTTTTTTTTAAGTGTGTTTTAACCTACAAGGAAAGATATATAAAAAAAAGAGGGTGAGGTACATATGCAAAGTATTCGAGGTCAATTTTGATTACTCGCTTTGAGTACATCCATTTCACATTGGCTATGTAAGGGGGAAGGTCATTGATCTCGACAATATGTCGTTGCACAGTAGAAGCATTATTTAGATAATTCTATTTGAAATATAAGCGAATAAAATAAAAAAGAAGGTGCGAGCACACCTCAACCCACACAGCACACGAGCGCAGCGAGCGTAGCGGAAACAGAGTTTTTCGTAGATGAAAGTAGGCGAAAACGATTGTAAAAAACAAGCACGAGAATAACTAAAGAAATAAAATAAATAAGGGAATGCAAGGACACAAGAATTACGTGGTTGGGCCAACAATGTGTCAACCTACGTCCACGGGCAAAACCACCTCAATGCGTTATTCGATTAATTCACGACACAAAATTACAAGTAGTAAAATTGGATTACAAGAAACTCTCTCACGGTGGCTCTCCACGTTTTTCCTCTTAATTAGGATTTTTCAATGAAGCTCTAAAAAATAAAAGATAAATCGCAAGAGTTAATATAACTCTAAAAATCTAATTCTAATAGAAAACGATCTCTACCGTCCATCCGAGTTTTTAAATCACTTCTACTCGTCGTTCATATCCTCTTAAAAATTATCTTTAAGATATTTCTAAATTATCCCTATTCTGTAGGAACAAGATTGGATCAAATCCATATGTACTCGAAACATGATTTTACATAATCCAACATATATACGAACTATTCGAGGTTAATTTTGATTACTCGCTTTGAATACAACACTTTCACATTAACGATGTAAGGGGAAGGTCATTGATCTCGATAATACGTCGTTACACAGCAGAAGTATTATTTAGGTAAATCTATTTGAAATATAAGCAAGCAAAATAAAGCTTTTGCTATTTCATCTTTCTATACAAGCAGGTGAGGCATATATATATATATATATATATATATATATATATATATATATATATATATATATATATATATATATATATATATATATGCAAAGTTTTCGCTTTGAGTACATCCCTTTCACATTGATGATGTAAGGGGAAGATCGGTGATCTCGACAATTAATACATCGAAAATTTTGGCTATTAGATAGTATTGTATAGCAAAAGTATTGTTTTGATAAATATATTTGAAATATAATCAAATAAAATGAAGCTTCTACTATTTCATGATCTCTCTCTACACAACTCCTTTTTTAGTGTGTTTTAACTTACAAGAAAAGAATAAAAAAAGAGGGTAAGGTACATATGCAAAGCATTCGAGGTCAATTTGGATTACTCACTTTGAGTACATCCTTTCACATTGGCGGGGTAAGGGAAAGGTCATTGATCTCGACAATATGTCGAAAATTTTGGCTATTATATAGCGTTGCACAACAAAAGTATTATTTCAATAAATCTATTTGAAATATAAGTGAATAAAATAAAGTTTATGCTATTTCATCTCTCTCTACACAACTCTTTTTTTAGTGTGTTTTAACTTACAAAAAAGGAAATAAAAAAAGAAGGTAAAGTATATACCCGAAGTATTTGAGGTAAATTTGGATTACTCATGCGACACCCCCGGAATTTAGATTAGTCCTATATATAAATGATATAATAGGACTAGGACTAAATCTCTTAACCTGCCTATAGCATTTTGGGTGGTAGCAATATCCAAGAGATTAAGATAGTTAAGCGTGCCAGAGCTAGAGTAGTTTTAGGATGGGTAACCCCCTGGAAAATTAGGGCGTCACAGTTGGTATCAGAGGCATTCACCAGCCGGAAATGTGAGATGAGTCTCGGCTGAGCCAGAATTATATAGCGGGTAGAGAGAGGCACCCCGGCTAATGACCGTTGTGGGTGGAGTGTAGCTCCCCACAAGGTCGGCTAAGACTAGCGAGACGAGTCTCGCATCGCCTGGTGCTTGTGAGTGTCTTTGAACCTGACGAGAACGTCAGGGCTTAAAGGGGAGAAGAATGTGACACCTCCGGAATTTGAATTAGTCCTACATATAAATAATATAATAGAACTAAATCTCTTAACCCGGCTATAGTATTTTGGATGGTAGCAAGACCCAAGAGATTAAGAGAGTTAAGTGTGCCAGAGCTAGAGTAGTTCTAGAATGGATGATCTCCTAAAAAATTGGGGCGCCACAACTCACTTTGAGTACATCCTTTCACATTGGTGATGTAAGGGGAAGGTCATTGATCTCGATAATACGTCGAAAATTTGGTCATTATATAGAGTTGCGCAGCCAAAAGAAATAAAAAAAAAAAAAAAAAAAAGGAAAAAAATAAGTAAGGTACATATTCAAAATATTTGAGGTTAATTTTGATTACGCGCTCTAAGTACATTCCTTTCATATTGGTAATGTAAGGAGAAGGTCATTGATCTCGACAATACATCAAAATTTTGGTCATCATATAGTGTTGCACAACAGAAGTATTATTTGAATAAATCTGTTCGAAATATAAGCGAATAAAATAATGCTTTGCTACATCATCTCTCTACACAACTCTTGTTTTTTAGTGTAATAAACAAAAGAGGGTGAGGTATATATGCAACTATTTCAAGGTCAATTTTGATTACTCGTTTTGAGTACATTCCTTTAACATTGGCTATGCAATGAAAAAGTCATTGATCTCGACAATACGCAAAACAATTTAGGTATATATGCAACGATTTTGAAGTCAATTTTGATTACTCGCTTTGAGTACATCCCTTTCACATTGACTACGCAAATGAAAGGTTACTATTCTCGACCATGCGTTGGAAAATTTAGCCATTATAAGTAGAACTACTGTTTCGATATATCTATTTGAAATCTACTGCTGCTTTTTCATCTCTCTATCTCTTTACACAACTCCTTTTTTTTAGTGTTTTTTATCTACAAGAAAAGAAATAAAAAAAAGTAGGTGAGATATATATATATATATATGTAAAGGTTTTGATATCAATTTTGATTACTCGCTTTAAGTACATCCTTTACGTAATATTATTTGGACAAATTTATTTGAAATATTAATCACAACTCTTTTTTAGTGTATTTAATTTATTGGAAAAATCCGGTACTCGCCCCGGTACCTGATTCTCTGAATCCGTAACCCGCTTCGATACCGCAATCCGCTCTGGTACCGTCTAGAGTTGGGATTCCGCAGCGGAAACGTCAAATCGGGTTTTTACCAAAAACCCGTCCTCTTAATATAACCGGAATTAGCACAACCACCAAGGAGAAGAAAAACAAAACAGAAAATATGCGGATGAAATAAGATTCATTAATTAAGAAAAGAATTACACCGACTCACCCTTCTCTCGTCTTCTATAAACCTAGAAAACTTCTCTTTTTTCTCTCCTTTCGTATCGTTTCATCGTCCTCAAGATCATACGTACTTCTATATATATGCTCTCTACATTAGAGATATATATATACTCCGCCAAAGATAAATCCAAATCTACTTAAATTAGGATTTTAATCCAATTAATATTTAAATCTAAATTAATTTATTTCTAACAGATTTAAATATTAATCCTAATCCAATTAAGATTTAATTACAAAACTAACTAAATCCTAACATAATTTGCAAGGAAAGAGATAAGAAGAGGGTGAGATTTATTTACAAAAAGTGCATATCATATAAGTGTTATTTTAGTAAATTTAAACTTAATATTTTGAATTCTAATTAATTATTAAATTTTTTATCAATTTAGCTAGGTAGGTAAGTGACTAGTAATCAATGATACAGCTCAAAAAGTATTTCATAAGTTGGGTCATGCACTCTCTGGTAGAGTCAAATAAGTTTAAAATATTTTTCTATTTTTTAAATAGAGTGATTTGTCATAGCTCTAAATTAATTTTTTTTTTTCTTTTTTAATTTTGGAGTCCAAAATGTCACCATCAACCACCTCAAAAACCTTTATTGTGAAATGGATTGTTATGCCTTCCTGAGTGGAGAAGTTGCTGTGGACATTTTATGAGCTTTTATTTCCTCTCTCTTTCTAATCCACTCCACCAACCTTTTCTCTTCCTTCCTTCCCTCTGCTTTGGCTTTTGGCCATATCTGGCCAAAATCTGGCCAATAGATTTGAATTTTTGTTTAAGTTATTTTCTTGTTTCTTATAATTGTATATTTTATATATTTTTTCTACGATTTGATCTACTCTACAGTTATTTAGAATTTTGTCGGTGCTCAAAATTTTTCTTATTTTTAATCTGTTAAGCATCACCGATTTTATATCTATTTTTTGCACCGGAGTTTGGCAGACTTAATTGACAAGAGCGACGCTTTGCTTGTCGGATCGTTGACGCTGATCATTAATCCCAAAAACTCGAACTATTAGAAATATATAACTAATTCATTTAAAATATTCAGATACAGTATCCACAAGTCTCGATTGTGACTTGATCCAACCAATCTCTCATCACTTCGAATATAATTTAGTCCAATCTAGTCTTCCGCCATTTTGAATGTGATTCGGTCCAATCTGGCATCTCGCTGCTGAACAAAATACTGATCTTTTTAAGCCAACATTATTATGAGTACAAATACAAAAGGTAAACTGGAGATACAGTCAAACTATTAGAAATATATAACTAATTCATTTAAATTGTTCAGATACAGTATCCACAAGTCTCGATTGTGATTTGATCCAACCAAAATTTCATCACTTCGAATATAATTTAGTCCAACCTAGCCTTTCGCCATTTCGAATGTGATTCGGTCCAATCTGGCCTCTCGCTGCTGAATAAAATACTGATCTTTTTAAGCCAATATTGTTATGAGTCGAAATACAAAAGGTAAACTGGAGATACAGTCAAACTATTAGAAATATATAACTAATTCATTTAAATTGTTCAGATACAGTATCCACAAGTCTCGATTGTGATTTGATCCAACCAATCTCTCATCACTTCGAATATAATTTAGTCCAATCTAGCCTTTCGAAATGTCCAATCTAGCCTTTCGCCATTTCGAATGTGATTCGGTCTAATCTGGCCTCTCGCTGCTGAATAAAATAGTGATGTTTTTAAGCCAACATAAAATACTGATCTTTTTAAGGCAACATTGTTATGAGTTGAAATACAAAAGGTAAACCGGAGATACAGCCAAACTATTAGAAATATATAACTAATTCATTTAAATTGTTCAGATACAGTATCCACAAATCTCGATTAGACTTGATCCAACCAATCTCTCATCATTTCGAATATAATTTAGTCCAATCTAGTTTTTCGCCATTTCGAATGTGATTCTGTCCAATCTGGCGTCTCGCTACTGAATAAAATACTGATCTTTTTAAGCCAACATTGTTATGAGTCGAAATACAAAAGGTAAACTGGAGATACAGTCAAACTATTAGAAATATATAACTAATTCATTTAAATTATTCAGATACAGTATCCACAAGTCTCGATTGTGATTTGATCCAACCAATCTCTCATCACTTCGAATATAATTTAGTCCAATCTAGCCTTCCGCCATTTCGAATGTGATTCGGTCAAATCTGACCTCTCGCTGCTGAATAAAATACTGATCTTTTTAAGCCAACATTGTTATGAGTCGAAATACAAAAGGTAAACTGGAGATACAGTCAAACTATTAGAAATATATAACTAATTCATTTAAATTGTTCAGATACAGTATTCACAAGTCTCGATTGTGATTTGATCCAACCAAATTTTCATCACTTCGAATATAATTTAGTCCAATCTAGCCTTTCGCTATTTCGAATGTGATTCGGTCCAATCTGGCCTCTCGCTGCTGAATAAAATACTGATCTTTTTAAGCCAACATTATTATGAGTCGAAATACAAAAGGTAAACTGGAGATACAGTCAAACTATTAGAAATATATAACTAATTCATTTAAATTGTTCCGATACAGTATCCACAAGTCTCGATTGTGACTTGATCCAACCAATCTCTCATCACTTCGAATATAATTTAGTCCAATCTAGCCTTCTGCCATTTCGAATAGAATTCGGTCCAATCTGACCTCTCGCTGCTGAATAAAATACTGATCTTTTTAAGCCAACATTGTTATGAGTCCAAATACAAAAGGTAAACCGGAGATACAGTCTAGATGATTACTTTTGTCTATCAATTGCCAGTTATAGCAAATTGCCAAGTTCATACCACATTCCAACAGTAGTAAAGCTAGATATGCAGGGATGTTTGCTTAAGTGTTGTTTTTGTCGATAAAGTATTTTAATCGATAATCGACATCGTTAAATATAATTTAAGCTATTCAAACTTTCTGAGAACCAAATTTTATAATTTTCGACATTGTTTGCTTTGGATTCAAGTGATTTCAAAATTAATAATTTTTTATGACTGATATAAAATAAATTCCAAACGACTTGATTACTATGCAAATAATGTTATAAAACTTAATTTTTTTAAAGTTCAAATAATTTGAATAATATTTAATAATATAAATCATCAATTTAGATGTCTCGTCGTTGAAAATAATTCAGAAGTATTCTAGTTTTACTCTTCAGAAAAAATAAATTTATATGGTATTGCATTAGCATTATAAACATTCTATTTTAAGATTGTGCTTTAACTTAATCCACAAAACTTTTTGGACTCATGATAAGTCACTATCAATTTTCTTTTCAGAAAAAAAAAATTTTTTTTTTGATGAAAATTAATTGTATATATTGTGTATTGTACAATTTAAAATATTTTTGTTGTTGTGTAAATTTATAGAATTTAATATTAACTACTACTTTCATATTTAGGATTCGGGGCGGATTTTAAAAAATTCCAACCCAAACTTGATCACAAGATCCAAAATCCGAACTCGATATTCGAGTCCAAATTCGAACCAGGCGAAGTTTGATTCAAAATTCACATTCTAAAAATTTTAAATTTAAATCCAAAACAATCATTCCTCTTTACTATATATTTCATAACATATTGTATTAAAATTTAATTTTTCAAAATATAAATTCAAATATAACATCAAATATTTATTTATATTATATGATGTAAAATTAATTTAGATTCGAATACAATTTCAGATAAATTCATTCCGTTCAAATTGGGATTCGAAAAAAAATTCGAATTTATGTATCCATAAATATCTCTATTCATATATAGCTTCATACTCACTTACGAAAAAAATCCAATGCATATTTCAATTTACGAAAATACCCACAATAAGTTATTGTGCCCACAAAATAAATAATTAATTAAAAGATAATAAATTGTTCCTTTAGCATAAAAAGGTAATTAAGTAATAATTAAAGGTAATAAAAGTTTCTATGTTCATTGGACAAATAAGACAAGTTAGTAAAAGATTGACGTAGATTACGTAATTAAAGAAGTAGTTTGGTTTGGTGTGACAGTTAAAATATTAATTTTGTAATGTTAATTTAGCCCTTACATTTTTACCTTTTTACTTCTAAGGACCAAATTTTTTACTTAAACTGTAGTTTAAGTGCTTACCTATTTAATTCTTTGATATATTTAAATTTAATTGGTACAGTTAAAACTGTATAAGAGAATTCATCAAATAAAATTTCGGTGGAGACATGCTTTATTAAAGAGAGGCCTCAATTCGCTGGTATTTTTTAATACATAAAATTTAAAAAATAAATAAATTTTAGAAAAAATATATATATAATTTTTAGATAAAAATAAAAATGACAAATAAGGACATATTGAAACTCCCCAGCACGGTGTTCATAAAAAATAGTAAGCTTACACCTCTAGTTACATTTTATATATTTTTTTTTTCTATTTTAAGAATAATCTCACTGTCATATATATATATATATATATATATATAGAGTTGGGCTGGAATGCTATTGATAGCACCCGCCCAACTTTGCCACCCATTTTATATCCTTTGGATTGCGTTGAGATTTGTAAAAGCTATTTAATTTTTACTATTTCTTTTTACTTTTTCTTTTTTCTTTTGTTCATTAAATAGCTTTCACAAATCTCAACGCAATCCAAAGGGTATAAAATGGATGGCAAAGTTGGGCTGGTGCTATCAATAGCATTCCAGCCCAACTCTATATATATATATATATATATATATATATATATATATATATATATATATATATATATAAAAGTACACTACTGTATCTGCATGCAACTAAATAAATTATTTATAATTAAAATATTTTATTTATTAATTATATTCTATTTAATAAGATGTATTAAACTATAACTATTATATTTTTTAATATATATATATAATCCGGCTACTATACTATTAATTGTACCAAGTTATTATTGGTGTTATCAAGTTTTCTATCTTTAGATTAAGCTCTTTGATCATTTTCATCCGTTAGATTTTATTATTTTTCCAACGACCTATTGAAACCAAGGGGCCCACTATCATTTCAATCACATATCTTTTAATCTAAGGGTTAAAAATTTAATAGCAAAAATGATTTGGTACTATTAATAGTATTCCAACCTAACTCTCTCTCTCTATATATATATATATATTAGGGGTGTCAACGAGCCGAACACGAGCGAGCTGGGGCCGGTTCATGTTCGGCTCGTGTTCGGCTCGTTTATTAACGAGCCGAACACGAACTGGCTCACGAACAACAAGTTAGATTTTCTTTCCCACTATTAAATGTAAAGTTAAAAAAAAAAATTAAACTCTTAATCAAATAATTAAATCATAAATAATTATTATTCTTGACTTTTGATCCAATCATCAAAAAGTCAATTCCAATAATTAAATATTTTTAATATTTTTAAAAATATTCTAGCTCAGCATAAATAAATAAGTTTTTTTTATAATTTAGTCTTTTTATAACGGAGTTGGATTTTATATTTAAGTTGAAATAAAAATTAAATAATAAAATTATATATATATATATATATATATATATATATATATATATATATATATATATAATATATATATATATATTATATATATATATATATATATGTATTCGAACTGTTATTGAGTCCAACACGAGCGAGCTGTCCCAGCTCGTGTTCGGCTCGTTTACTAAACGAGCGATTCGATCTCAAGCTCATTTCGAATCGAACACGAACTAGCTCGCGAACAGCGAGCTGGATTGCCACTCCTAATTAATATATATATATATATATATATATAACTAAACGGCTCCCAACTGTGACACGAATTAGAGATCAAATTATATGTTACCATGTGAATGATATATATACATATAATGACTTAGATCGAGTTTTTAGAGTCTATTTTGATTGTTGGAATAAATTATTCAGTAATAATTTATATGTTTATCAATTCCTTCTTTGTGATTGAAATCGAAAACTTTGATTTTATTCTACCTATTGATCGACTTATCATTTTTGAAAAAAAAAAAAAAGAGAAGTTAATTAGTAAATTCAAGTGGTATCTTAAATTGCCTTGGTGTGATTTCTATGTAATTCAATAAATAATTTAATTGACTAAATAGTGATATGTAGTTGATGTGGCAGTGATGTAGCAGTATTATGGTTGATAACATATGAATAATTTAAATATTATTTATTAATGTGGTATATCATCATTCAGCTAACAAAATTGCATTGTAAAATTTGATTGCAATAATATGAAAACTTTGAGCTGAAAATGAATAGAAATTAAAGTTGGAGGACCAAAGTGTTGTGAGAATCATAATTTGAGGACCAAAAGTGTAATTTAGCCTAAGAATATAGTGGCTTAGCTGAGCCCAAAAGGCCTAGCCCAAATTGTATACATGGGCCTTGGTCTGATTTTACTTCTTTATTTTGCATATTGGGCCTAATAGTTTTTGGGATTCAAATTTAAACTCCTATAAAAATGTCCATGTTTCTTCATAAATTAACATTATTTATTGGGTTAATTATATACGGCTCCCTGCAAACATATCGAATAGCAAATATATCCCTACAAAGTTCAATTTTTCATATTTATCCCTTCAAAAGCCCAACGTTATTCATGTATATCCCTCCGGTTTATTATCGTTAGTTCACTGTTTATTTTTTAACAGATTATATGTGAAATGACAGTTTTACCCTTTAAAAAATGTCCCTCCAAAAAATAATGCAGAAATATCTAGAAGGGTAAAAAGATAAATTTACCTCACTAACTAACCAAGATTAACTATTTAACCTATGGTTAACTAGATTTTTCTAACAGAGATAGACGGTAGGGATATATATGAATAACGTTGGACTTTTGAAGGGATAAATATAAAAAGTTGAACTTTGTAGGGATATATCTGCTATTCGATATGTTTGCAGGGAGTTGTATGCAATTAACACTTATTTATTTACTATATCAAGCTATGTGTTGGTTATTTATTTATAAATTAAAAATAGAATCAACTTTTTGCTCCGTGACAATAGACACAAAAGATTAACAAGTTAAGTTGGGTGAGTTCAATAAGTTGAATGGGGTTGCGGTCCACAATAGACCTAACAGCAAGAGGCCGAATAATAGACCTAACGACCAGTTAGATTTAGTCCGGTCGAAACCTGTGGGTGCTGTGTCTGTACGCTTTAAGGCTTCGTTTGGTAGTGGAATAAGAGAGAACTAGCTGTTATAGGTATAAGTATAAAAAAGTTGGGAACTAGCTGGAACTAGTGTAAATACGTGTTTTGTTGGATTTCAGAGATAAGAAAATTTATGTTTGGTATAATAATTGGAATAAGAGAAACAGATAGTAGCATTTGATTAAAAATGATATTTTTGTCCTCACCCTTTATGATGTATTAAAATAAATTAAAATTTCAATTTGATTGTTTTGAATAGTTGATTGATTTTTTTAAAAAAAATAGATAAAATCAAAATCAAAATTAAATAAAAACAAATAAAAATTTTTAAAATTACTCTCAACTATAATAATTTTTTAAAGAAAAATGCTAGGTATACACCCCAAATGGGGTGTACATCCTACCCCCACCCCATCTTAGGTGGGTATTCATCCACTCGTCACATCGATACCCACCCTAAGATGGGGTGAGTTTATAATGTACACCCCATTTGGGGTGTACACCTAGCACTTCTCTTTTTTAAAACAAATAAAAATTTTACTTGTATGATTTTAAATATTTAATTTAAGATATTTATTAAAATTTATATTCTATTTGTATATAAAAAAATTATAAAAAAAAAAATTTGAATTTTGAAAATTTATAAATTTTCAAAAATTTAAAATTTTGTATATAAAAATTAGTATATATTTTAAAATTTTAAAAATTTTTATTTTTTATTTTTTTTTTAAATTAAAGTTAAAATTTTAAAATTCTAAAATTAATAAATTTTAAAATTTATACTAATTTTTAAATTTATTAAAAATTAAAGTTAACTATTTTAAAAACTATAAAATTTAAAAATTCTCTAAATTTAAAAAATTTTATAAATTTTAAAATTAATAAATTTTAAGAAATTTTTTTAAAAAAATAAATTTTAGATTTATTAAAAAATAAAGTTAAAAATTTTAGAATTTATAAAATAAAAAAAAAATTAAATTTTAAATTTTATAAATTTAAATATTATAACATTTAAATTTTTTTTAGGAATAAGATTGGATTCCCAAGGGGGAATTGCCCTTTATCCCCTATTCCGAGTATGGAGGGAACTACAGTTCCCCCTTATCTCCTATTTGGTTCCACAACCGAACATGCTGAATTGATTGTATATTTTTAATCATTTAAAATTTTAAAATGAATGATTAGCATCAACCATCCGACGCTATGGACTCTAATAAACAGATATAAATTTATTTTTTTTTCCTCTTTATTTTTTTGCTTTTACTTTAGGGCCTGATTACAGGGTTTGGTAATTATAGAGGTATTATTCTCTGGTGCGATACATAAAACTATACTTTTTAAAAACTTAGGCTATCATCCATTCGAGTCAATCTCATCAACTTAGGTAGGGAAACAAAATTGAGTAATTCTTAGAACCCATCATTAAAAACATTAAACCCACAAAGATTCATTTATACAACATAAAAAAAAAAAAGGATATAAAAACAAGATTTAGACTTTGATGTCCCCTTCTTAGGGCAATGAGAATGTCTAAAAACATTGTGACTAATGCATCTACATACAAATTTACATGATCTTATCTACATTCTATATAAAAACTACTAATAATAAATAGAGCAAATGTATTGAATTTGATCGATAGTTATGCGCTCTGATCTATCAATAGTAACTCGCCCTATTAGAATTTAAACAACGAACGAGAGAAATTAACAATGAATCTAAACCCTATTAAAACTTTGTTGAGATCATCGTTGGAATTTATTCAAACAACACAAGATTACGAAATTATCCTTCTGACCATAATTCAAGTAGGTGATCTCAAATTGCCCTAGAATTAAGGCAAGTTACCTCCATTGGAGATGAGAGATGGATAAAAGTATACATTGCGAATTGTGTCATGTAACTTTGTGAACTTTGATGGGTAAACCCTTTTGGAAATCCACAAAGGGGAGTGCAAAGGCCTGATCAGGCTCAGCTAACTCCCACCTGAAGTTCAACACCAGATGGTGCAGGAAAATTGCCATCTCTAGTTTCGCCAGCTCGGATCCCGCGCAAAGGCGCAGGCCGCCGCCATACGGCATGAAGTTATTGGCCGTCGTCGTCGCCGCGCCGCATGAGCTACTACTCTGCAAGGGATTGGGAGTATATATATATATACATGTTTGAGTTTCAAGTTTTCATTCATTCAATAATGGAATAAATAAGCACTACAACAAAATTAGGTTATAGGGACACATATTTGTGACACTTTTGTATAAGTGTCCTATCTATATTCCATTTATATTCAAAATTAGGTTATAGGGATACATTTTTGGAACACATTACAAAAATATGTCGCTATACACCCTAGCGACGGTACATATAGCAACACTTACAATAAGTGTCGCTATTTTTGCCAACGACACTTTTTTTAGATTTTAGAAACATTTAAAAATGTCGCTACACTACAACAAAATTAGGTTATAGGGACACATGTTTGTGACACTTTTGTATAAGTGTCCTATCTATATTCCATTTATATTCAAAATTAGGTTATAGGGACACATTTTTGGAACACATTACAAAAATATGTCGCTATACACCCTAACGACGGCACATATAGCAACACTTACAATAAGTGTCGCTATTTTTGCCAACGACACTTTTTTTAGATTTTAGAAACATTTAAAAATGTCGCTACACTACAACAAAATTAGGTTATAGGGACACATGTTTGTGACACTTTTGTATAAGTGTCTTATCTATATATTCCATCTATATTCAAAATTAGATTATAGGGATACATTTTTAGAACACATTACAAAAATATGTCGCTATACACCCTAGCGACGGCACATATAGCAACACTTACAATAAGTGTCGCTATTTTTGCTAACGACACTTTTTTTAGATTTTAGAAACACTTAAGAGTGTCACTATAGCATAACTTTATTATAGTGAAGTTGTCTTTCCTTGTTAAAACACTTTCTTAGCAAACTTATTTTTAACTTAATTTTTTAAATGATGAATCAGTATCTTCACCTCCTACAATCTTCTAACTATAACCATCTCACTCTCTATCCAATCCATAGTTAGTTAATTCGGATTCGGCAAAAATTCGGTACGGATATAATATAGATAAAATTCGTATCATAATTTTAAAATTCGTTGAAAAATTCGGCTAAAAAACGGGTTTGTCAATTATTCGGATACGTGATTTATACGAAAATAATACGTTCACTAATTAAAAATTCGAGATCAAAAATTCGGCTATTAAATTTAAAAAAAATTAAAAAATTTATACTATTAGTATAAACAATTATAATTTTTTAAAATAATTTAATCAATTTATTTAGAAATAAATAAAATATTCATTTAGAACAAAAAAAAATATAATTTTTAATTATTCCCGACAAATAATTTTAATTCGGATTTTCAATAATTCGCGAATAATTCGTGAATTAACTAACTATGCTTTGAAAAAGAACGAATTTTTCACCAAAAAATTCGTAATTCGTGAATAATTCGCGAATAATATTTTTTGATTCAAAAATTCACGAATTATTCTGAATTTTTGGAAAAAGTCGAAAACGGCAAGTTTAATTCGGATTCTCAATAATTCACGAATAATTCACGAATTAATTAACTATGATCCAATCCAGATGCACGTTTTATCATTCGTATGCTAATAATTTACTTCTCGATCAATTCCACACCTTATCTATTTTGATGTTTTATCGCGCATTGAGATATTAATGATGAATCTATAGCTTCATTTTTGTTTACGCAATACCTAAACAAAGATCTCAACTAATAATGAAGGCACTCATTAGGGCACAAATTAAAGTGTAGTTATTTTCTCTACTCTTAGTGAAGGACTAAGAATTGATTAAGAATGTGACACGTGAGAGTATAAATGCATGAATGTGTCACAATCTCTCCATCAAAATCTAAGAAGATAACACGTGTGAGAGAGCACTCCATTTTCAAGTTAACATCAAATTCAATTCAATTGGTATGCTAAGCCAATTTGTTCTTTTCTAATATGACAAGTCATATGTTTCAGCGAAAAATACAAAATAATAGTACTAATTAATACTATTTGTAAATCTATATATAAATTATAAATATTACATCTTAAGTTATTTAAAGATTTATATTTATAATACGAAAAATCAAAAAAAATGTGTGGGTTTTTTTTTTTCTTTATTTTCCTTTATTTTTTGTTTTTTCCTTAAAGGGTGGTTGAGTGGTCTAACTCGTTGGAAATGCTTTTATTGCGAAAACAACAAGAGAAGATACAAATTTTGTCTCATTAAAATTAACAAAATATCACAGTTAAAAAAATAATGGATTCTTTTTTTCTTTTTTTTTTTTTTTTTTTTTTTTAAAAAAAAAAGAGAGGAACTTAAAGTGACACAAAATGGAAATTTTGATGCCTAGAAAAAAAAAGAATTTGTATTAATTAATTGAGTAGTCTAAATTATATAAGGCCCTTAATTTTACGAATTTTATGTAGAAACCTGTTTGTGATTTGTGTGTATGGTATTGAGATCTATTTAATGCTAATAAATAAAATAAAATTGGAAAAAATTATATAGAGATATAATTTTATATTCTTTTGATATGATCGTAAAAAATATATTGTAAATAAGTCATTAATTATAATATGTGAAACACAATATTATGTATAAAATTCAACCGTTAAAATTTTCTCTATGTTCTATATAGAATGATTCTCATGATATCTTATTAAGGTTTGTTTGGTTTTCCGAAAAATATCTCAGAAAATAATTTTCTGACTACAAAAATATTTTTATTTTTTGAATTTTTTATTTAGAAAAAAAAAACTGTGGAAAAGAGTGTTTTCCTTAAAAGAAATTAATTTGGGAGAAATATTTTTTCCACACTTTTTAGAAGAACCAATTAAACACCCAATTAAATTCTCATTTTATTCTAGAATTAACTAGTGGATTAGAGCACTACAAATAATTAATCAATGTTAATTAGTGGATAAGATGGGGATCAAGTGTAATAAATAATAATGGAGATGTAATTAATTATTAATTAATTAATTATTACCTGCCACCTCCATGGATTGAACTTTTGAGGATCTTCATAAGAGGTTGAATCCAAGTGCACAGCATCAAACACAGGGAGAATTTTCCATCCACAAGGAATGTCATACCCTTCCAAAAATATATATAAATACTTAATTAATTGTTTTAGCCCCTTAATTACCAAATTAATCATTTTTCAAAATAAGTAATTAAGATGTAAAAACATGGGTTAATTGCATACGGCTCTCTGTAAACATATCGAATAGCAGATATATCCTACAAAGTTCAACTTTTCATATTTATCCCTTCAAAAATCCAACGTTATTCATATATATCCCTGCCGTCTATCTCTGTTAGAAAAATCTAGTTAACCATAGGTTAAATACTTAATCTTGATTAGTTAGTGAGGTAAATTTACCTTTTTATCCTTTCAGATATTTCTGCACTATTTTTGGTATTTTTTGGAGGGACATTTTTGAAAGGATAAAACTGTCATTCCACATCTAATCTGTTAAAAAATAAACAATAAACTAACGATAATAAACCGAAGGAATCTATATGAATAACGTTGGACTTTTGAAGGAATAAATATGAAAAATTGAACTTTGTAGAGATATATCTGCTATTCGATATGTTTCCAGAGAGCCGTATGCAATTAATCCTAAAAACATAGAGAATTAACTTATCTAAACTTATCAGCTATCTGGATTTTGCTTGATTTGAGTCAGTCGACGATATTTTGATTTTAAAATTTAAGTTAGTTGGTTACTTTAGTAAACTAATTATAGTTATGAGAATTATATAAAATTTACTAATAAAATCTATAAAGATATATATAAAAGATACATTCAAATTTTGAAGTCAAAATATCGTCGACTAACTCAAATCGAACAAAGTGAAAGATTTGGATAGTAAAATTTTAAATTATTTTAAAATAAAATTCAATAAAAAAAATTATTAAATAATTTTACAGAATCACTTAAAAAAATTATTTATCATGTAAACTAAGTCAAACACTTTATAATTTTTAACTAAAATTAATTCTCTACACCAAAATTAATTTTATAAAAATTATTTTTCCTAAATCTAGGCTATACGGCTCCTTAATTAGTAATGTTTATTAGTATATGTATTAAGCAAGAAAAGGTCTAAACAGTATCTCTTTTACGTACCTAAAATGTTCGACATATTTTTGGCATAGTTTTTAATATGCTCTTAAAAATTTTAAAAATATTTTATTTATCCTAAACAACCAAAGTATCCTTATTGATTTTAAAACATTTTTTCAAATATTTCTATTTTTTCTAGGGTTTAGCATTGGAATTGATTTTTAGAAGAATATTTTGATAATTTGTGAATAAATTAAAAAATTCAGGAGTAAATAAAAAAAAAATCCCTTTACCTTTTCTTGGTATATATATATATATACATATATATATATATATATATATATATATATTAGTACATAGAGTGAGAAAGAAAGAAAGAGAGAGAGAGAGAACCCAAAAAAGAGTTAAAAAAAGAAAAAATAAAGAAAATAAATTCTACGTACCTTTGTATCGTACATCCTTGATTACTTTTCGGTGCAAGAATCTAACCACGTTTCCCAGCCGCAGTGTCTCATTTATTACCTTAATGAACCAATTAATGAATAGTGTCACATAATTAATGGATAAGCCAAACTATATATATATATATATATATATATATATATATATATATATATATATATATATATATATATATATATATATATATATATATATATATATATATATATACATATCTAGGCATTATTATATATATATATATATATACACACTTTTGCTTATTATTATTATTATTATTAAATTTCATGCATGCACTAACTTTGTAATTATAGATATTTATATAAAGTCCGGCTAGTATGCTATCGATAGCATCAAATACTTTATGCTATTAAATTTTTAGCCGTTAGATCTATAGTTTTAATCATTTCCATCTGTTAGATCATACTTATTTTCCAACTACTCATTAAATTCTAGGGGCCCACTATCATCTCAGCCGCACATCTCTTGTCTTGATACATCGATAGTATAGTAACCTAGTTATATATATATATATATATATATATATATATATATATATAAAGTGCGGCTGATATACTTTTTCAAGTACAGAGCCCTCCGATGTTAGAACTTTCGAATCAACGATCGATTTTATTAGACTTGATCTAGAGTATTTAAAATATCTAGAAAATAAATTTCACGATTTTTCGATATCATTTGCTTAGTGATCGAAATGACTCAAAATCAACATCTGAAAATAAAAATCTCACATAATGTAATGATATGACACTAAAATTTTAGATCAAAGTTATTGATCTTGTTTTATATAGTATAAAAAAATTTCTATTAAAATTTTAGATAATTTGGATATTCCTACATTGTTAAATTTATAAGCAGCTCACCACGACCATTAACATTATTAATTTCGAACCCCTTCGATCACTAAGCAAATAATATCGAAAAATCATAAAATTTATTTTCTAAATACTTCAAATACTCTAAATTAAATCTAATAAAGCCGATCGTCGATTTGGAAGTCTCAATATCAAAAATAACTTATAAACACGAAAAGCTCCTTGCTTAAAAAAATATATGTATATATATATATATATATATATATATATATATATATATATATATATATATATATATATATATATATATATATATATATATATATATATATATGCATCATGAAATATTAGATTTTGCATAAAAATTAATTAATTACTAAATGAGGTAACAAAGTAATACATAACAAATAAGCGAAGTTAGAGGAGAAATTAAGCTTAATTACACATTGAGTGAACTCCATCTGCTTATAATCCTCCCAGCTCAATCTACACTCTCCTCTCTTGTTCTTCTTGGTCTCCGCGATTTCGCAGTGCTCTTCCTAATTATACAACAAATTAAGAAAATAATTTTCAAAAAATAATAAAAGTACCTTTAGGAAAGAACAATAATATTAAGAAAGCACGAAATATCATAGACTAGATCAGATTTATTAAATCTTAATTAATTATTGAGTTTGTCATCATGTAAATATGTATTGATCAGATTCAATACATTTACTCTGTCATGTCAGCACGTAATTAAGAAAGCACGAAGTATCATAGAATAGATCAGATTTATTAAATCTTAATTAATTATCGAGTTTGTCATCATGTAAATATGTATTAACCGGATTCAATACATTTATTTTATCATGTCAGTACGTAATTGCTATTCTTTTAGACCTCGTTTGGTAACGAGAACTAGGAGGGATAAGGGCTTATCCTCCATAGTTATACCCAAATGTAATTTTGTAGGGGTGGGAATAGTTGTTCTCGTCTTTCTGGAATAAGCTGGTATAAGACTGAAATTACTATTCCAGTATTTTCCTGGAACAAGACTTGTTCCTAATTGAGAATAAGCTTAATTAAATTAATATAATTTTAATTATTATTTTAACTCTTTAATTAATCTAATATTTTAATTAATTTAATTATTTTATTAACTAATTATTTAAGTGTTTAGATAATTAACTAATTATTTAAGATAATTAAAATTAAAATTTTTAATATTTATTAATTTTTAAATTTTAAATTTTAAATTTTATAGCTTTTAAAATTTTTAACTTTAATTTTTAATAAATTTATCATATAATTTTAATAAATTATATGATAAATTTTTTTAATAATTTTTTTTATATATAAGTAAAATATAAATTTTAATAATTTTTTTAATAAATATTTTAAATTAAATATTTAAAATCATATCAGTAAAATTTTAATCATAAATTAAAATTTTAGTCCTCTTTATTCTTATTCCCGAACCAAGAAATTTTTCTTATTCCCGAACCAAACGTAGCCTTAGTATCAAGAAAAGATGCATTAAAGATAAGATCATTTTGAAGTTTCTAAGTACCCTCAAATTTCGAACTGCTTCGGGACACCCTTCGAGGAAGAAGATGGCTAGGGCTAAGGCCATCGACGAGGTCTCGTGGCCGGCGAAGAGCAAGCTGAGTAAGAGATCGAGAATTTGTTCTTTCGAAAGATTGGATTGCTTCAAAGCCCATCCAAGGAGATCGTCGTCGTCTTTCGCTCCTTCGCAACTCTCTCTTGCTGTTTTCTTTATCCTCTCTTCCATTTTCCTCTCTATCACCGAAAGGATCGTTGTTCGCGACTGCAGAAGAGAAAAAAAGAAAATATATATCATCACTATAACTAAATCAAGCGAAAACAAGTAAATTGGAAAGAAAAAAAAAAGAGTGATATGTTTTGCAAACTAAAAGAAAGATGGAGAATACATATATCAAGTTAAAAAAAAATTCAAAAAAAAATAAATGAAACAAAATACTATTATACACACACACACAGTTTTCTTTAGGGCACACATGTTTTTGGCCTTATTTAAAATTATCATTTGTTAACATGTTTGACATGACATGGTTTTTTTTTTAGCACAATAAAAAAGAATGTACCATTTGGTCTTATTTAAAATTATCATTTGTTAATTACCATGTTGGACATGACATGCTTAATTGGTTTTGTTTTTTTTTTAGCACAATAAAAGACACTAAGATAGTAACTAATTAATCTCATTTTAACAAAAAAAAAGTTATTATGCAAACAAATGATAATTTAGGGATCGTTTAGCAACCGGTATGAGAGGGGATAAGAGGGTTATCCCTTTCTTTATATCCAAATAACATTTAAGTGTGGGGGGAATATCTATAAGGGTAGAACAGCTGTTCCACCCCACAGGTAGAACAGTTGTTCCACCTGTTACTTATTATTACTTTTTTTTAATTAATTTTTTTTAAAATTATAAGATATTTAAATTTATAAAATTTTAATTTTTTTTTTTATTTTATAAATTTTAATCCCATCTATTATTTTTATTCATCTTTAACTTACCAAACACAATTTTTCTTATCCCGGTACAACCTTTATATTTAACCAAATACAAAATTATTATAATTTTTGTTTGTATCTGAACTTATACATATTTCCGAAATAACTAATTTTTAATTATATCCGAACCAAACGCAGTCTTACCATTTTGTTTATATCAAATAAAATAAAATCCATGATGAAACCCTTCACAACCATGTACAATAATTATGAGGTGGGCCATCTAAAGCTTTTCATTTATATTTAAAATAGATACTCAGCATAAGTAAGAGGCAGCTGGAGCACTAAATCATTGAATGTGACCTCACAAATTAGCAGCATAATTAATTAAATTGAAACATTCTATTTATCTTTAAAGTGGTTCAAGTATAAAAAAATATATAAAAAAAAAAAGAAGAAAACATATACTACTCTAACACTCAGTTATGTAACATGGAAATTTTTGAATTATTCGGAGAAATTCTAACACATTAATAACTAAACTTGGCTTATAAATTTATAACTTGTTTTTCATATATTCTGGTGAAAATTGGTGAAGGATCTAACAAATAACTAAGGTTTATGTAAATAAGCAAATTAATTAAAATAAAAGATTAGTAATTAGATGTATTTACATGCCTTTAGAGCCTTCCAGTATGGAGTTCCAGGGAAATTGAGAGGAGGAGAAACTACTCCCTTCATGAAGGTTATGTATTCGCGCCGCAGCTTCTCGGTCTCGGCCATCCCCGGATCCATACTCATTATGTTCTTGGCCATCAAATTAAATGTAAACTGCAAAAGAAGGAACAAATTAAGCTAGGGTTTTTGGCTTAAGTTATTCTTATCAAACTTAGTTATGTAGCATCATATATATATATATATAAATCCTTCTTCAGTAGTTTCAGCTAAAATCTGATAGATGAGCATCAGATTGTATATATCTTATGGTTCGAGAATTTCTTAAACATGTCTATATTTTTATAGCAGCTTTACTGAAACAGCACTTCTATAGAAGCTTCGACCAGCTACGAACCTTCTTCACTTCCTCCTGCGCAGAGAAGGGCGAGCTCTCCCTCCAAGAGCTCAGCACGAGGAGCGCGTGGCGCTCGACTTCGGGAAGGAGGATGGCTCGTAGCCTGGTGCTGTTCATGAAGTTCATGGCGATCATCCTCATCTCCCTATGCATGTCTCCTACGAGGACCAACATCGACCACTTCCCCAGAATCCCTCCGATGCTCTTCGGGTAGCTGCACTCGAACAACCGCCCCTCGTTCTGCAACACGAACCGGTTCAGGCCCGCGTCCGCCGACACTATCGTAGGCTCCCCGAATAAGTTCGAGCGGTAGATCCTCCCGTACCTACGAACAAAACTGGTATGACGACACTCTGTATGTATATTTTGTCGTCTCTGTACGTACTTCATGAGCTGTGAATTTGGAAGTGGTGTAGTTACCTAGAGATGTGATGCTCCATGAATCGGCTAATCGAGGTGGCGACATGGGGCTCGAGGTACGCGAAGGTTTCGCCGAAGAGAGGCCATCCGACACGGCCCGGGGGGAGGTTGTACTTACCCTTCCTTCTCTTCCATTTGATGAGGTAGGTATAAAGGAGAAGAGGTAAGAGAACAAGAGAGAGGAAGAGGAGAAGCTCTTTGAGTAATAGAGAGAGAAAGAAACAAGGGCACCTCATTGGTCTTTAGGTGATCTATAGGAGTAGAGAGAATGAATGATATATATATATATATATATATATATATATATATATATATATATATATATATATATATATATATAGCTGAAAGTGTTTTGATTTTAAAAGGGCTACTCTTTTATATACAACAAAGAGGGGTGGGGGATATGGAATTCTTGTAAAGAATCACACACACACACACACACACACACTCTCTCTCTCTCTCTCTCTCTCTCTCTCTCTCTCTCTCTCTCTCTCTCTCACACACACACACACACTCTCTCTCTCTCTCTCTATATATATATATATATATATATATATATATATATGCTAGAATACTATCGATAGCATCAAATTATTAGTACTATTATTTTTTTAGTTATTGGATTAAAAGATGTGCGGTTAAGATGATAGTGGTCCCCTAAGATTTAGTAGGTGGTTGATTGAATAGTAAAAATTTTAGGATACTACTCTAATTCCAACCATACATCCTTTCACCCAAGGGTTAAAAATTTAGTAGCACAAATTACTTGATGTTATCGGTAGTATTCCAGACATACTATATATATATATATATATATATGAGCTTATCCTGTTTTTATTCGAGCTCTTATGTTTTTAAAAGTAGCAAGTCTTTGGTTCTTGTAGGTTTTTAGCCTTTGAATGAAGGGATGTGTAGTTAGGATGATAGTGGGCCGCTTAGGTTAAGTGAGTGCTTGGTGGAAAAGAATGATTTAAGGAATAAAATTAGTCACAGTTGTAAATCTAACGGTAGAAAACTTACAAGCACCAATTTCTTGGTGCTTGTGCAAGTATAGTAGCAGGACTATATATATATATATATATATATATATATATATATATATATATATATATATATATATATATATATATATAGTTAAATGAACAAACGTGAACAAACGCTTCATATCTGTCAATAAAATTATAAATTTTATAATTTTTTGATTATCAGGCCGGTGATATTGAAAAGATTTAATATTTAATTTCTAAATACTTAAGTTTACAATTCTTTGATTATCACGTCAGTGATATTGAAAAAATTTGATATTTAATTTCTAAATACTTTTAATAATTTAGATCATTTCCAACGATACCGATTGCCGATTCAGAGATTCCATCATCGAAAACAAATCAGCAGCAAGAAAGCCAATTTACTACGATAGTATTCTAGCTCAATTATATATATATATATATATATATATATATATATATATATATATATATATAGTAAATCTTATATACTTTTAAAAGTATAAGTATAAGACCAAATATGTTTGTGAATTTTTTATTATAGAATTTATATTGAGATTTGTGCTATTGTAAAGTTAACTAAAGAGAGATAAAAAGAAAGTACAATAGCACGGATATCAATACAAATCCAATGGTAAAAAAATCACAAGCATATTTGGGTTTTTTGTTTTTGAAAGTATATAAGCTCTACTATATATATATATATATATATATATATATATATATATATATATATATATATATATATATATATATATATATATATATATATATATATATATATATATATAATTGAGCTGTAATGCTATCAGTAGAAACGGACTCCGTTGCCACCCATTTATTTTCATTGATGGAGCTTTCAAATTGACGATCGACACCATTAAATATAATCTAGACCACCGAAAGTATTTATAAATTAAATTTTAATTTTTTTCAACATCGTTGACCTAATGATCAAAAGGTTGCAAAATTTATAATTTTAAAAGTAGATATGAGTCTTTTGCTAGTTTAACGGTATAAAGTATTTTAAATTAATTGAATTTTGGTTAATTTTTTTAAAAAATAATTTAAAATAAGATTTATACTCTTAATATTGATTATAAGATGCATATCATCATTTTTTTTGAAGAATATTCATTTTCAGCCGTTCATTTTTATGTCCACTTGATGAAACAAAAAAGAATGTCAAAAAATATAAAATTTAATTTTTCAGATAGTTTAAATAGTCTAGTGTGACACCCTTGAAATTTGGATTAGCTTATATATAAATGATATAATATGACTAAATCTCTTAATTCGATTATAACATTTTGGGTGGTAGTTAGACCCAAGAGGTTAAGAGAGTTAAGTGTACTAGAGATAAAATAAGTAGTTCTAGGATGGATGATCCACTGGGAAGTTGAGGCATCACAGTTGGTATTAGAGTCATTCACCAGCCGGAAATGTGAGATGAGTCTCGGCTAAGCCAGGGTTATTTAGGGGGTAGAGCGAGGCTTCCCGGCTAATTACCGTTATGGGTGGAGTGCAGCTCTCCACAAGGTCGGTTAAGGCTAGCGAGACGAGTCTCACATTGTATGGTGCTTGTGAGTGTCTTTGAGTGTGACAAGGACGTCAGGGCTCAAAGGGGAGAAGAATGTGACATCCCAATTATTTGGATTTGTCCTATATATAAATAATATAATAGGACTAAATTTTTTAATCTCGCTATAACATTTTGGGTGATAGTAAGACCCGAAAGGTTAAGAGAGTTAACCGTGCTAGAGCTAGAGTAGTTCTAGGATGGGTGACCCCCTGGGAAGTCGGGCGTCACATCTAGATCATATTTAACAGTGCCAATCGTTGTTTTGGAAGCTCTATTATCGAAAACAAATGGGTGGCAACGGAGCCCGTTTACTATTGATGGCATTCCAGCCTAGCTCGCTCTCTCTCTCTCTCTCTCTCTCTCTCTCTCTCTTGTGAGTATAGAGCTCTTCGTACTCATAATTTATTTTTGATGATGGAGCTTCCTAATCGATGACCCCATACCGTTAAATATGATCTATAATATTTAAAATTTCTAAAAAATAAATTTCGTAATTTTTTAAAATTATAATACAATCCATCAAGTGAATCAAGTGAGTATAAAATAAACATTCAAAATCGAATAACCTCCTAAAAGCAAAAGATCGAATTCTTTAATTTAAAATCGGAGTTATTAATCTTTATCTAAATATGATTTTTTTACACCGTTAAACTAGTAAATATCATATATCAGCCGTTAAAAATAGTCAATTTTGAAATCTTTCGATCGTAAGGTAGATGATGTCGAAAACTTATGAAATTTAATGTCTTGAACTTTCAAATGCTCTAAATCATATTTAACGGTATGGATCGTTCATTCGAAAGCTCTATTATAAAAAATGACTTATGAGTACGAAG
Source organism: Tillandsia leiboldiana (assembly GCA_029204045.2). NCBI lineage: Eukaryota > Viridiplantae > Streptophyta > Magnoliopsida > Poales > Bromeliaceae > Tillandsia > Tillandsia leiboldiana. The sequence goes on along the minus strand of CM055063.1, from coordinate 54,551,251 downwards.
GCGATCGTACTCGTAAGAGTATAGTAGCTCTCTCTCTCTCTCTCTCTCTCTCTCTCTCTCTCTCTCTCTCTCTCTCTCTATATATATATATATATATATATATATATATATATATATATATATATATAATTGAGCTCCTATGTTTTAAAAATACTAAGTTATTGGTGCTTATATGTTTTTGGTCCTTAGATGAAGTGATGTGGGGTTAGGATGATAGCCCCCTGCGACTTAGTGGGTGGTTGGTGGAATAGTTTTATTTAAGAAATAGAAATAATTAAAATAGTAGATCTAATGGTAGAAAACTTAATAGCATCAAATACTTAATTGGTGCTATTAATAGTATAGTAGCCGGACTCATACACAGTAGGACTGCTATACTATTATAAGTGTAAAGCTTTTTGTCCTCATAAGTTGTTTTCAATGATGAAGCCTCATAAGTTGTTTTCAATGATGAAGGTTTCTGATTGACGATTCATATCATTAAACATAATTTAGAGCAATTTAAACTTCCAAAAAATAAATGTTGTAATTTTTTAAAATTATAAGAAAATTTATAGAGTATTAAATAAACAGTCAAAATCAAACGGTCTCTTAAAAATAGAGAATTGAATTCCTCAATTTAAAATTAAAATTATTGATCTTTATCTAGATAATAAATAAAATTTTTTATAAAAAATTTAACCAATTTCGATTCTTTTACACCATTAAAATAACAAGCATGCATATACCGGCTATTAAACTTTATTAATTTTGAAATATTTTGATTGTAAGGTAAATGATACCGAAAAATTATAAACTTTAATTTTTAAAAATTTAAGATACTCTAAATTATATATTAATACTATGAATCATCAATTTAGAAGATTTATCATCGAAAATGACTTACAAGTAAGAAAGCGATCGTATTCATAAAGTACATCAGTCAGACTATATATAGTTCACCAGAACTATTATTGATAGTAAATAAATAATAGTAAATAAATAATATTTACTATCTATTTCCTAGAACATTCTAGGAATAAAAAATTGATAGTAAATATTAATTTTTTACTATCAATAATGTTCAAGCTATATTTTTTATATATTTTTTATAGTTATATATACTGCAAATGTGGAGGGGGAAGTGATGATTATTAGTTCTCCTATTATACAAATGGCCAAAATATATTCATGCTTTAATTTTGGTGCGGCTAGTGGGACCTTATTAAGAGAGAGAGAGAGAAAGAGAGAGAGAGAGAGATATATGGACAAATCATCAAGGTCTTTGTTTTTTTTCATGACTTTTTTTTTTTTTTTTTTTTAACCCTCAGATGATGCAACCTTAAATAATATATGTACATTATGTCACACAAGATTTACATATATTAAATTAATTTGAGTGTATTATGGATTCATGTGAGACAGTCAAGGATCTAATAAAGAGTGAGGTAGTAATTTTATGCGAATATAATGTTGAATTAATACTTTACTCTCGTACTTATATGACTATTATATTTTATATAAAATAACTGTTAGAATTAATGAAAAGTTTCTCCTATGTTTGGGATGTATTGTTTGTCTCCAAATGGAGGTTTGCACAAAGAATAGTAATTAATAAGTTTTTTATTACAATTGATGTAATAAGAACAAAATGTATAATATATATATATATATATATATATATATATATATATATATATATATATATATATAGAGAGAGAGAGAGAGAGAGAGAGAGAGAGAGAGAGAGAGAGAGAGAGAATGAGAGAGAGTTTTACTAAATACTATCGGTAGTAAATAGTCCGATTTATTACTGATTTATATTTTATGATAGAGTAGTATTAAATCAGTGATCGGCACCGATGAATATAATCTAAATCATATAAACTATTTAAAAATTTAATTTTATATTTTTTTAATATCATTAACAAAACGATCAAAGAATCACAAAATTAGTAAATTTAATAGTCGGTACAGTGCATTTATTCGTTTAACAGTATAAAAGAATTCAAAATAAACTCAATTTTTATTAGAAAAAATTTTAAATTATTTAAAATAAAATTTAAATTTTAGATTTTGAATACAAAAATTATATCATCACTATTTAAAGGTTATTCTTTTTCAACCATTCAGATGATTTAAATGGTCTAAATCATATGTTTAAGAAGATCAATTATCAATTTAGAAGTTATATCATCGAAAACAAATCAGTAATAAATCGGACCGTTTACTACTGATAGTATTCTAGTAAAACGTACTCTTCGATGAACTTGATCTCGATCATTTTAAAATTTATAAAATTTAGTTTATATACGCTTTAAATACTTTAGATCAATTTTAACGATTTCGTTTATCGATTCGATTCGAAATTTCTATCATATAAAACAGCTTAATTAAGAGGACGAAAGCCTCTTTGTTCCTAACAGGATAATAGCTGAGTTATATATATAAGAGACCAAGTCATAATCCATAGTCATAAATACAAAATATTATAGGGAGATCTACTTTGCTTTTCAAACTAAAATACAATATATTTGAAAACTACAGCACAATGCATTTAAGTGAAAATTACACTGATCAGATTGAAGGATGTTACAGGAACTATCTATACCTTTCACCTTTATCAATGCTGAATTACCTTTTTTTTCTATTTTTTTTGTATACAGATGAAAATGATCGAATATGGTTGAAATTTTGACGAAATCTTATCTACATACATATTTTTTTCTTCATATGCGAATTTGAATGCCGATACATATTATCATATCCACTGAAAATAAATTTGCATTCGTATATTATGCATATTGACTGAATTTGTATTCAAGATGTTATTCAAATAATAATATGTACTGATATACATATAAATACAAAAGAACTAAAACTAGTGCGAATAAGAGACAATCCAATTAAAGTTCTACACTCCTATTCAAATTTTATTTTGCCTATATATATTTTATTCAATAAAATATAATATTTAATAAATATAAATTAATGCAAGTTTGATAAGAAATTTATAGTAAATTAAACAAAGATATAAAAAAAAAAACTATCTTATCTTGTGACACCTCCATAGTCCCACATCGGATAAATTGAATTGTAATTGAGTATATAAGAGACATGAACACTGGTAATAATAACTGGGCTTAAGTATTTTGTGCTGTGGTTTGGGCCCAACAAGTTATTATTGCTAGTGGGCCGGATCGTTATATTTAGTATCAAAGCCAATAACTAGTCGGAAGTGTATGATGAGTCTCGGCTGAGCCCCTATCTAGATGACAGGGCTAGCAAGACAAGTCTTATATCGTCTGGTGATCTTGGGTTATGCGTGTGTTTGACGGGGAGAGTCTGTGACACCCGGGCTAACGAGAACGTCAGGCCTTAATGGGGAAAGTTTGTGACCCGGGCTAACGAGGACGTCATACTTAAACAACGGGGAGAGTCTGTGACACCCGGGTTAACGAGGACGTCATACCTAAACGGGGAGAGTCTGTGACACCCCAATAGTCCCACATCGGATGTGAATAGGATTGTATTAATAATAACTGGACTTAAACATTTTGAACTGTGGTTTGGGTCCAACGAGTTATTATTGCTAGTGGCCCGGATCGTTACATTATGTAAGCTGGTATGAGTAGGAACAGTAGTTCTCGTTTTTCTGAAGTAAGCTGGTATAAATTTGTAACTAATGTTTCTCGTCTTTCTAGAGTAATCTGGTATAAGTTTGGAACTAATGTTTCACCGGAAACAAGTTTGTTCTCATTTTGAGGGCAAACTTAATTAAAATAAATATAATTTTAATTATTATATTAAATCTTTAATTAATTTAATATTTTGACCAATTTAATTATTTTATTAACTAATTATCTAACTATTAAATAATTAACTAATTAATCTATTAATTTTAATTTATTAAATTATTCATAGTTAATTAAATTATTAATTAACAATACTTATTATTAATTATTTTATTAATTAATATTTAGAATTATTTAATAATAATTAATTAAACAAGTTAAATTATTATTTAATTAATATTTTTATATTAAATAAATAAATAAAATATTATTATTTTAAATTTATATTTATTTTTATTCTTACTATTTTAATATAACTATTCAAACGATATTTTTTTTTATTTCTAAAAATAATTTAATTTCTATCGAAATACAAAATTAATTTTATTTTTACTTATTTTAAAAATTATATTTATAATAAAATTAAGTTATTTTTATTTATATTGTAATCAAATGTAGTTTAATAAAATGTCACTAAAAATAATTTTTTTTTCTATTTTGGAATGGAGAAGTAGCATTTTTCTTGCTTTTTTGGGTATTGTGGGCGTCGGTTCACGAATCGACACGTGTGAGTCCAATGATTGCCTGCTCGATCACGCGCACGTGCGGTGGACTGGTCGTTTTCACTTCCTCCCTCTTTTGACCGTGCATTGGAATGCGAATAAATTCGAATCCAAATAAAATAAAATGATTTGATATCCAAACAAAATAAATTTATTTAATGACTAATAAATATAATTTTTAATATAAATATAAAAATAATATTTTAATAAATTTAAATTTATATGTAAATTTTATTTGTATTTTATTTGTTTAATATTATATTTAATGTATATTTTTAAAATTTAAATTTATTATAATAAATCTTAAAATATTATAAAATAATAATTATTTTTTGTTTTAGTTTGGATTTCAAATTTTTAGTCAGGTTTGAGCTTAATAATTAAAAAACATGATAGTTGGTACTTTAGATTTTAAATTCAAATTTTAATTGCTGTATATTTTTAATTTATTTTATTTTAAAAAAATGTTGATAATATGCAATCTTTCTCTTTCCAAAATATAAAAAATTTACAATAAAAAATTCGACTGGTACGTTTTAGGGTAAATTGCAAATTTGATCCTCAAACTATGAGGTGGGTGATACTTTGATTTTTAAACTTTAATTTATTATAATTTATTGATCGAACTTTTAAAATTGTTGCAATTAAATAATCTCACAATTAAATAATCTTACAAATATCGATGCATTACTAACATAAAAGTAATGTAATATCTTAATTATTGGTGCATCTCTATATTTCAGAAATATCTTATTTATTTCTATCTTTTTTTTTTTTTTCTAATATAACCTTTATGGATTTCGTTGTTATTCAAAAATACCCCCGCTTTTAGTACTCATTAAGTTATTTAGAGTTAAACCCAAATTAAATTTTTACCAGAGTTTTCTAAAAAATAAAATACATATTTTATTCCTAACTTAAGGGTAAATAAAAAAAGTTAGTGACGCTAGAAGAATATATTTTAAAAGTAAAAAATTAAAATACTTTTTTTTTCTCTAACTTAAAGGTAAATAAGAAAAATTATTTATGATAGAAGAATATATTTAAAAGGGTAAAATAGTAATTTCACAAAGATAACAATTATTTCTAACATTTTATTAAAAAAATCTAATTTTAGGAATATATTTAACAGAACTTGAAATGTTAAAAATATATTTTTAATATTCACCTTTTAAGAGAGATAAATAAGAAAGTGAGATATTTTTCAAGCGTATAAAAATAATTACACAAAAAAAAAAAAAAAAAAAAATTGTTACTGGAGTATTTTAAATTTTGGCCCAAATCTCACTAAATTTTTTAACTTAGTGGTGTGAAATTTCTAAACTTTTGTATCAACTAATGTTGCTTTTTTTTTCCCCTCTCTTTCTCTCTATTTTAGGGTAAAAAATTATATCAAAAGTCAAGCCAAAAGGTCACTTTGTTATAGATTCCAATTTTCCACAAATTATTTTATTTTAATTTTCTTTGACCTAGCAATCATTAGATGGGCTTGAGTTGTGGTATGGACTTGATGCCAATTGCTTATGACCATGTAGATATAGCATTATCTTTTGCAATCTCACTTTGCTTTAGATTTTAGTTGTAACCAACAATCCCCACACCTTTTCATATCCACAATTTAATTAACATGTAGCTCTTTTCATGATTCTCTAAATTAAATAATCTTAACATGTTCTTTCGTGTGCATGTCGGCGATCATTTGAATCGTATATATACAGAAGAAATAATATATAGAGCATGTCAAATATGGGAATTGTAGTGTTCGTGACTTAATTTCGAACTCAACCGAAAAACTCTTTTAACTCAAATTGTGACGCCCCACTTCCCAGGGGGTCACCCATCCTAGAACTACTCTAGCTCTAGCACGCTTAACTCTCATGTTCCTCTTGGATCTTGCTACCATCCAAAATGCTATAGCCGGGTTAGAGATTTTAGTCCTATTATATCATTTATATAAAGGACTAATTCAAATTCCGGGGGTGTCACATTCTTCTCCCCTTTAAGCCCTGACGTCCACGTCAGGCTCAAGCACACTCACAAGCACCAGGCGATGTGAGACTCGTTTCGCTAGCCTTAGCCGACCTTGTGAGGAGCTGCACTCCACTCACAACGGTCATTAGCCGGGGAGCCTCGCTCTACTCGCTATATATAACCCTGGCTCAGCCGAGACTCATCTCACATTTCCGGCTGGTGAATGTCTCTGATACCAACTGTGACGCCCCACTTCCCAGGGGGTCACCCATCCTAGAACTACTCTAGCTCTAGCACGCTTAACTCTCATGTTCCTCTTGGATCTTGCTACCATCCAAAATGCTATAGCCGGGTTAGAGATTTTAGTCCTATTATATCATTTATATAGAGGACTAATTTAAATTCCGGAGGTGTCACACAAATACAACAATACAATTTAGAACTTGAATGCAAAAGATTTGTAACCATTTTGATAATATTTTAAAATCTAGAGCAGATGAGGGTTAACTAATTAGGCGGGCTCTGATACAATATTATCGAAAAGATCAACTAATAAAGCACTAGGCACCTACAAAAATTTACTTATTTTTGGAGAGTTGAGTCAAATTAAGTAGAGCTACAATAGGTATGGAGAAACTTCTTATCTACATTCTCAAGATAAGGATAGATATAACACTTGTAGAGCTTTAATTAGGTGAGATATTGACATGAAACATGAGTGTACATGCATGGTGTACAAAGTTTTGAGACAAGTGGTGGAGAAAATTTTAGTTATCACAGGTTATGAATATTTGATCATGAGCTGCACTAGATTATTGGGTCAAAAAACAAAGTTAATTTCTCAATCGATAAAAGCGATCGAAACGACAAGTGAGAAAGCCCGATTGAATTTTTGTGATTTGGTTTGGATGCAACACGAGTGCCGACGTAGTTATACCCCGAGGCTTGGGGCAGTGGCAACTTAGATTGTGCGGTTATTTTCGTATTTGTCGATAAGCGATTTTACTATTAGAAAAAACACTTAACTTGTAGTACTTTAGCATTTTCACCTTACATTGTTTTTTATCGTGTTTGAATCGTGTGCTGATTGTATAGGTGATTCAGAAATAATTTTTTAATTTATTTTTGAAAAAAAGTCAGCGTTGCATTTATTTTTCTTCGTGAAGTACTATAGTTATTTTAGACATTAAAGTTGCTCTATTTTACGCTCATGTTTTTTTTTTTTTTTTTTTTTTTGAGAAAGAAAGATAGCATGTTATCTGTTTCGTTTATAAAAATAAACTTAGTTAGAAATGTAAAGCAATTATATTTCGAACTCGAAATCTCAGATACCAACCAACGAATCCTTTACCACTTACGCTAGGAACGATCGCACATATTTTTCATATGCAAAATGTTGGTACCGGATCAAAATCATCAGGCCACGTATTTCTGAATTGATAAGGACATAAAATTAGCTTTTGCACAAATGAAAGAACTCAGATTATGGTATCCTAAGTCCTTTTTTTCCTAGTTCCTTTGGATTCTTTTCCATTTTTTTTTTTTTTTTTTTTTTTTTTCTTTTTTTTTTTTTTATAAAACAAAAACGAGCTTCATTTATTGCTTCAGAATCCAAGGACCCTCCTTTCTCTTGTAGCTATCATTTGCTTTGCTCCTTCTGCGTTTGGTTCGAGAATTAGTGAGAATTAGTGAGAATTAGTAGTACCAGGTATAAGTATAAAGTTGAGTATAAGGTAGGATAAATGAAAAAAGTGTTTGGTTGGGATATAAGATAATTCAGGTATAAGAAAAATAGTGTTTGGTTGGGATTGAAGAATAAAAGGGTATAAATAGTTGACTTTTGAGTAAAAAGACCAAAATGCCTTTTTACCTTTTTATGTGTGGGTAAAAATTGGTAATTATATATTGTATTATAACTTTTTAAATATACTAATTATAGTATTTATAATGTAATTAATTAGATAATATATAAAATTAGTGTTAATTATTTATATGTAAAAAATGATTAATATGGCAACCAAATTTTAATTAATTTCTCTGATAAAATATTTAATTCGTAAAAATCAATATTTACTGTTAATTAGTGTTTTAATTAGTGTTCATTAATTTTACTTGTAAAATTTTGATTAATTTTTTATTTTGCGTTGGGAACGAGGATGCGGTACGGGGGAGAGATTTTTTAAGCCGGCGGCGACGAATAATTTTTCCGGGTAACATATAAGAATTTTAAAAATGAAAAATTAGTGTTAATTACTGTAATTTAAATATTCATTGTAATATATCTAAATTATTAAATTAAATACTATATAAAATTTGAATTATATTGTATGCTAATTTTTCCCACAATAATCTTCATAATCATCATCATCATCTAAAATATTTAAAATTCGGGTAAATATGTAATATTTTCCATTAATTGCAATATTAGCAATTTGTAAAAAGATATTATTTAAAAAATTCAATACAACATTTATAAAATTAAACAGTAAATAAAGGTATTTCATAACAATTTTTTCTACAAATAACTTGCTCAATACATTACTATACTAACGTAGATAACAAAATATCACATATAAACAAAATTAACTTTTAAACATTACAGATAAACAATCCAATTAACAATACAATTAACATTGCAGATAAACAAAATAAATTATTAAACAAGCTAACTAACATTATATTACAATATTAATTCTAACTTCTGTTATTCCACAACTCCGCCGTAATTTGATTGCGAATGTCGTCTCCCCGCTGTGACTCTGATGTAGTATAAATCGTAGTCGGCACTTCCACATCATCCTCTGGAGGCTCTGAGTTATGCGCTTCGTTAAAATATCTGTCATTTTCTTGATGCCGTCGAATAAAATTATGGAGCACACAACATGCCATAGCCATGTGACACTGCACTTTATAAGGAAACGGTGTGGCAATATTTAAAATTTTAAATCGTTTTTTTAAAATTCCAAATGTCTTCTCTACCACGTTTCTTAATTGGGCGTGCCGATGATTATACAAGTCTTTTGGCGAACGATGTAAACGACCACGACTGTTACTATCAAATTGACTCAGATGGTAACGCTCATTTCTATAAGGTGCCAGAAATTTATCAGTATTCGCGTATCCGGAATCAACGAGATAATATTTTCCTGTATATATAACAGAAGTGTATACAACTTGTAAGACATAATTTAAACCAATAATAATGAAAATATATATGAATAATTTTTTAAAAAATGATACCTTCAGGAACACTAAAACCTCCACTTTCACATGCCCATCTGAGTACCCGCATATCAGCGGCAGATCCTTCCCAACCGGTGCATACATAAAAGAAAATATGATCAAAAGAAACAGCCGCCATCATATTTTGTGATGTAAATCCTTTGCGACACCGAAATCGGGTTTGTTTATGTGTTTTTACAATAACTGGAATATGCGAACCATCCACCGCCCCAATTGCATTCTACAAATGTTAATGTCAAGACATAGTACATTTTCAAATTAAGTAATAAAATTGGACAATTTAGAGGTAATTAAAGTTATTCTCCCTTACCTTGAACGGATGGAAATTCATATTGTCACCAATTCTTGGATGAACTCCAATATTACTTGGCGGCAGAGTTATGTATTCATCTTTTAGATGAATTATTGCTTTTAGAACATTGTTAAAGTGACGACTAATTGTTTCCCCTGAATGTTGAAAAGTCTCAGCGAGGACCCTATTTACAACACCATGTCCAATACAATATAGGAAAATCGCCAATTGTTCTTCAACAGTCATATTCCGTGTGGCAATTAAAAGGCCCTTTCCAACAACCTCATCGCGTAGAGCCATAAATGTAGTTGTCGTCATTCTAAAATGAGTGTACCCCCGGTCTGGATGACCATTCAGTATATCACAAATAAACTGATGCCCAGTAAATGGACGGGTACGACATGGTTGTCTGGTTATTGGACTTGTTTCATTTATACAACCTACGTCAATAAGCATTATTATGACTTGCACCCAATATTCTTCATCGTCTTCTAATATTGCGAACAAATCCGCATGAAAAGTTGACGAAAATATACTTCGATACATTGAACCATCCATTATAACTGCAACAATATTAATGGCATTTAGCGAAGGTAACTTGTAGGGAAAGAAAGTTCTAGTAAATGTATATAATGTAGCACGAATATTCATATGTCTCGATACAACAACAAATTACAGAACAAATTAATACATGAAAATTATTAAAACTATCCTTCAGCAATGAGCATTAGTATAAGAAACACCATAAAGTCATCATCATCGTCTAAAATAATCATCATCAAATCAAGGAAACTCGAATTACCTACACTTTCATAAAATGTAGGATCCATAATATCTGCATCGAAATTTCACCCTATTAGCGAGAAATCATGATAAGTAAACATGATGTAATATCTATCGATATGAAATACCAACATTCAAGTTATATATACATAATTGCAACCAAACTGTGGTACTAAATATTACAAACCACGTACTAACAGTGCAACTTTTCAAAATACATGTTCGAATAGTTTTCTACTACTAAAAGTTAAGATAAATTATGTTACATTGGTTGTATTTACACTACTTAATTAAAACATAGAAAAATTGTCCACTAATTGGCGGGAAAAAAAGGTCGATAGATCAAATTATCTTTCTCTAATTGCATTTCCACCCAGTCTTTGGCAAGATCGTCATTCATTGTCATAAATAGTTGACGATTCTGGGGATCTTTCAATGCTTCGCCGGCCGCCAAAATCTTACGATTGTTGAGGCCTTGCATCTGGTATACGCGCTGCATACAATCCTCGATTGGAGGAATAGGGCGGCGACCTTTAGAATCCCTATTATACATTTGCTTTACAAAATCAAATTTTTCTTTTCCTAACTGCAACATCTCTCCGAGAGCGTCAGCGACTGTCTCGGTTTTCTTCCGCCGTCCACCACTCGACGGTCGGTTAGTTCGTTGGCTACGCTCGGGGAGTGGGGAACGAGGCCTCTTGCCTGCAGAGCTGTGTCCCGACCCACTGGTATTCTTGTTGGGGGGATGAGGGGTAGGTGTGAATTCGGGTTCTCCACCTTCCATGAAATCATTCATTGGTGGCCCAGATGACCCTGCTTCAAATGGAGGCGGTAAGAGATATAAACCGTCCAATCTAGGAGCAATTATGTTATCATCCTCACCAGGGGATGATGAGGACGAGCTAAGTACAGTGGTGGTGGGCGGCATGACTGAAGCAAAGCTATATCTGCCGCTTGCGGTGGTCTTCTCCGTAAGGAACTCAATATCCTTATAGAGAGGAAATGCTTTATCTCTACATCTGGCATAAGCCGGGTTTTCCTGAAGGTTGGTTAATTATATTAGTCTAAAAATAAGAATAACATTCGATTAAAAAATATGTGAACCGAAATGGAATCACATTACCGCGATCACCGCATCCCAGTCAGCACTATCGCCAGGCGTGGGTATATTGAGGTTAAAATCCCATCCCCATCCGCTTTTGTTGACCAACGTATGGTACAACGAGAAAGTGCGCTTCAAGACTTTCAATCTATTTTTCACCTTATCCTTTGTTAGTGTTAAATTATTTCGTCTATTTATCTCTCCAACTATTCTAACCCATGCAAGGGTCGTGAATGTTCCATGAACATTATTGCCTAAGGCATGTTCCTCCGACAACAACGCTAACAGACATGCATCCAACGACGGGGTCCAGTTGGATGTACGCGACCACGCTTGCGAGCGAGATCCACTGGCTCCTTCTGGGTTATTCATGTCCCCCTGATTGCTTTGACCGGGAATTACAAGTCTCTTAGAAGGACGCATCTGTAGTTAATGTATGTACTCATTTATATATTTATCATGTTCGAAGCAAACAATATTACAAATGACATATTTAAATAGGTTAAACACATGTAAGGTAAGGGGTCTTTCTCTAATATCGAGATTCCAAAAGAAAAATGATTTTTCAAATGCAAATCATAATTGGCATACAATGTTTGTGATATTGGCATATTTCAGATATAAAACAAATTGCACAACATATAATAAATAAAGACATGTATGCTAAGGGGTATGTCAGATAGGAAAATGAAGACTACATAGTTATAATTGCAACACTATATTGCCATCAACAATAATCCATTTAGACGTCCAATAGGATATGCGATTCAACCATCAAATTTTGTTGTTTTGTACATAATTGCAAAATGTTTTTATTTTTTTGGGAACACGGGCTCAAGTGGTTGCCAACAAGCAAGGGGTTGAAGTCGATTTACATCCATGCCATCCATCTATTGCCTATGGCAACCGTCATCATCGCCGAAATTAATTTCCTTATGTACACGGGCTCAAGTGGTTGCCAACAAGCAAGGGGTTGCAGTCGATTTACATCGATGCCATCCATCTATTGCCTATGGCAACCGTCATCATCGCCGAAATTAATTTCCTTATGTACACGGGCTCAACTGGTTGCCAACAAGCAAGGGGTTGCAGTCGATTTACATCGATGCCATCCATCTATTGCCTTTGGCAACCGTCATCATCGCCGATTTTTATAAGAATCAGCCGACAATAGCATACTGATTCATCATGCGATACCAGCATCACCGCAGATTTAGGCACATATTACATATAAAAGATATATCAATGTCATGTAAACCAACTTCGAGACAACACTGGACAAGCAGAGACAAAGGATTAGGATAGCACCTTTGGCGGGACAGAGAAGAGAACGGGCACAGATGTGGCACAGAGAGAGATTAGATACAGCACACACGGCGGGCAAAGCTCAGGCACAGGCACAGAGGCAACCGCGGGGTCGAGGCTACAGAGCAAGGAGTGGAGACCTCTCCACAGATCCTCTGCACAGATCGGACAGAAGGGTCGCGGCGGGCAAGATGCAAGGTACAACAGAACAGCTCGGGCACAGATCACGCAGAGAGGGGCACAGATGACGCACAGGGGGGCAAATGTTCACGCACAAAGGGGCACAGATCACGCACAGAGGGGCACCGATCACACACAGAGGGGCACAGATCACACACAGAGGGGCACAGATCACGCACAGAGGGGCACCGATCACACAGAGAGGGGCACAGATCACACACAGAGGGGCACAGATCACAAACAGAAGGGCACAGATCACGCACCTACAGGGTGCGCGGCTCACGGCGGCAGAGATGAAGCACCGGCGAGGACGAGGGAGACCCACTTTGCTCGCAGCAGCACAGATCGGGCGAGGGAGAGGGCGCGCGGCTCACAAAGGCACAGATCGGGCGAAGGAGAGGGGCTTTATCAAGCAACGGCACAAAAGCGGCACCGAGGGGCACAGATCGGGCCAAGGAGGGGCGCGCGGCTCACAATGCCACAAATCGGGCGAAGGAGAGGGGGCTGATCAAGCACCGGCACAGAAGCGGCACCGAGGGGCACAGATCGGGCGAAGGAGATGGCGCGCGGGTCACAATGGCACAAATCGGGCGAAGGAGAGGGGCCTTATCACGCACCGGCACAGAAGCGGCACCGAGGGGCACAGATCGGGCGAAGGAGGGGCGCGCGGCTCACAATGGCACAAATCGGGCAAAGGAGAGGGGGCTGATCAAGCACCGGCACAGAAGCGGCACCGAGGGGCACAGATCGGGCGAAGGAGAGGGCGCGCGGGTCACAATGGCACAAATCGGGCGAAGGAGAGGGGCCTTATCACGCACCGGCACAGAAGCGGCACCGAGGGGCACAGATCGGGCGAAGGAGGGGCGCGCGGCTCACAATGGCACAACTCGGGCGAAGGAGAGGGGGCTGATCAAGCACCGGCACAGAAGCGGCACCGAGGGGCACAGATCGGGCGAAGGAGAGGGCGAGCGGGTCACAATGGCACAAAACGGGTAGAGGAGAGGGACCTTATCACGCACCGGCGAGGACGAAGGAGAAGAGGGGTGGGGGAGAAGGGTGGGATGCTAATAATAGAGGAGAGAGGAAGGGTGGCTGCTAATAAGAGAGGAGAGAGGAAGGGTGGCTTGGTAATAATAGAGGAGAGAGGAAGTAAGTGTTATTCGGGGGGGGAGGGGACTTGTACCCTCTTGTACCAGGACAAAAGGGAAAAGGGGGGGATTCGAATTCCCCCCCTGTTCCAAAGCGTTTGGGTACAAAGGGGGGGATAACCCCCCTTGTACCCGAGCCAAACGGTGCCACATATATAGCTTGGGGCATATATATATATATATATATATATATATATATATATATATATATATATATATATATATATATATATATATATATATATATATATATATATATATATATATATATACTTGCTCACTTTTCTTTAGCATATTGTTTAAAACATTCTCCTCATGATCATGCTTTACAAGCAATAGTTTTTTCTTTCTCTTTTAAGACAAAGTGAGGATGCTTCATACTCGTTGTATTTAATTTTTTAAAAATAAATTTAACTAAAAATACGAAGCAATTAAATTTTAAATTTGAAATTTTGAATATCAATCATTGAGTGTTTTGTCACCTGCGTTACGAAAACTTAGTCATTATAAACCATAGTTGAGTCTAAAATTTTATGTGTGGCTTGTAGTAGTCCAACTAGAGAGAGAGAGAGAAAGAGAAAGAGAGAGAGAGAACAAAATAATGATCAACTTAGACACAAATAGTAGGTATGCATCTAACCACTCGACAAATCACTCTTTCTAAGTTGATCGAAAAGTATATATAGTCTCTCCCTTCATTTCTTAATTAAGACCTGTTTGGCTCTACTATAATATATATATATATATATATATATATATATTGTGTGCAAGCAGTAGATCGAGTCAGAAAAACTAAACACAAAAGCAAAAGTATATGCTTTGCATCATAAATCCCCTTTTTTGATGTAGTGAAAGTATAGAATCTTTACTTTTTTATGAAAAAATTTATATTATAAATTATTTTTGATGAAAACAGAAGCAAAAAATATGAGCTAGGGGCCCTTAAAATTAGTTTCAATCATGACACTGAGTTCATAAGCAGCTCACAGTGCCATGCGTGGGAAAGTAAAGAAGTCCTTCAAAAAAAAAAAAAAAAAAAAAAAGGGGGCAAAGGAGATTGACTCTACAAATGGCACCACACACATCATTGTTCTTGGCTTGGTGAAGGCAATCTTAAGTGTAAGTGGACCATGGGGCATGTGGAGAGAGGGGAACCCCCACAATGATAGCTTTGAACAACCCCATCACACCTTTTGACTAGGTTTTGATTCGTGTTACGATGAGCGTACAAATAAAAATAAAAAATATAATTATAAAATAAATAAATTATAAATTTATGAAAAACAAAGAAAATATAAGAATTTACCTAAAGAAAAGAATAGAGATTTTACTATCTGACAGAACGAGCATAATAATGTCAAAGTACATCACACAGAATTGCTTCTAGAGCAAAATAAAGAAAAAATGTACTTCTTAATTTGTTTCTTTTTATTGGATCGAGTCCTCTGGTTCTCATCACATACTTTCTTTTTTTTTCTCAATTTTTTTTTCAAAATTTATCATACCGCGAAACTGTCGATGAATTTGAAACATAAAATCTAATAAGATAATCAAATTTCGAGGCACATCTACGTATACGTACTCTCTAGACATTTGGATCCAAATTGAACCCAAATTGGAGCCTTAGCCAAAAGTTGTGCATAAGTGGGTTGACCAAGTAATTAAAGCTAAAACACTATTAAGAAGAGGTTGATACATACATTTCTTCTCTACTTCAGTTTTTAGTTGCAACTACCTACAGCAGTGGGTCTAGCAAATAGATCAAAGTCCAAAAGTTTTATTATCAGGGAAAGCTGATCAAATGAGATTTGACCATTAATTAGATCTACTTGTGCTGTTGAGAGAAGCTATATATTAAAGGACCATTAATTAGATCTAGGGAAAGGGAATTAGCGACATATGGTTAGAAAGGAATAGAAGAATGTTCAAATTGAAGAAATAGAAGTTGAGCTATTTATCGACAAAGATTCGTCCACTCATAAACGTTTGGGATTCCTTCTGCATCATTTATTATTATTATTTTTTTACTGATGATTCTGAGGTCTAATTGTCCCAATAAATGAAACGATAACATACTTATTGTTGGAAAAATTCGGTACTCGTCCCGGTACCAGATTCTCTGAATCCGCAACCCGCTTCGATACCGCAATCCGCTCTGGTACCGCCTAGAGTTGGGATTCCGCAGCGGAAACGTCAAATCGAATTTTTACCATAAACCCGTCCTCTCAACAAAACTGGAACCAATACAACCACAAAGAGAAGAAAAACCAATACAAGGAAATATGCGGGTGAAATAAGATTTATTAACCAAGAGAAGATTACACCGATTACACAGACTTCTCTTCTGCAATAGAGTAGCTTCAACCCTAGTCATACTCCTGAATCTCTCTCACCCTTCTCTCGTTTTCTATATACCTAGAAGACTATGGGTGTGGCTAAATCCTAACCCCCACCACCTCCATGGGTGTTACCACCACCGTGGATGTGAATACCACTATATGGGTGTGGCTAAATCATAGCCCCCACCACCTTCATGGGTATTACCACCACCGTGGATGTGGATACCACTATATGGGTGTGGCTAAATCCTAGCCCCCACCACCTCCATGAGTATTACCACCACCGTTCTATGGATACCACTATATGGGTGTTGCTAAATCCTAGCCCCCACCACCTTCATGAGTATTACCACCACCGTTCTGTGGATACCACTATATGGGTGTGGCTAAATCCTAGCCCCCACCACCTCCATGGGTATTATCACCGCCGTGGGTGTGGATACCACTATATGGGTGTGGTTAAATCCTAGCCCCCACCACCTCCATGGATATTACCACCACTGTTCTGTGGATACCACTATATGGGTGTGGCTAAATTCTAGCCCCTACCACCTCCATGGGTATTATCACCACCATGGATGTGACCATCTTAACACCACCTCCATGGATGTGACCACGTTAACACCCCCTTAAAATAATAACGCATGCATATGCTATATTTATAGCTTACATCAAAAGCTATCCAAATCCTAGTCTAAATAGATTTTTATTCTAATTAATATTTAAATCTTAACAAATTTATCTCTTTAAGATTTAAATATTAATCTTAATCCAACTAGGATTCAACTACAAATCTAATCAAATCCTAACAATCTCGTTCTAAAAAAACATTGTTTCCTCTGAAAGCAATAATATTCAAACAGCACTCCATCGAACGACATTACACCATACACTACACATATTAGGATGAAACAAAACTTTGAAGTAAGATATGTACACAGTCAAATTTGCATGGAATATTGAATCCTTTAAAACGCGTTCATTTCCTACGTTGATATATATGCAACAAATTAAGCGAATTAATGCAGTATATTTCTATTCCAAATGGTGAGATTATTATCATGCAGCTCGGATCAGTAAGATGTCACCCAATGCATCCATAGACAACTAAAGATAACCTATTACATTATTTATAACAGCAAATTTACACTTAACAAACTTTGGAAGAGAATAACCCTATTCATTTCATCACTTTGTAACATTAAATAAATCCTGTATATTCCTATTCTAAAACGGCGAGATTATCGACATCCATATGTCTCACTTAACTAGAGAAATTAAACCTATTGAATTTGAAATAATAAATATATTCTACACAAATTTTGGAAAAGAACCCTATCTTGAAACCCTAGGTAGTGACCAATCCACTTACATGGTTCCTAATTATTCTTAGATAGTTCCATTGTTGGATCTTTTGTAAACATGCTTAGAGAAGCACTAAACTTTGCCCCTTCTACACAATCTCTAATGATCATGAGTAATTTTTGATCCCAACAAGAAGATGAAGTGTCACCATCATGCAGGAACAAAGGCCATACAACAAAAAGAGAATATAACAAGAAATGCTCCATTAACTTTGCTTTATTACCTAAGTTGGGAGCACATCTGTTCTTTGTGTCTGGGTTTAAACAGGCAAAAGGATTCTATTTTAGAGCCCTATAGGAGTAGATAGATAGAGAGAGAGAGAGAGAGAGAGAGAGAGAGAGAGAGAGAGAGAGAGAGAGAGAGAGAGAGAGAGAGAAAGCCACATGAGTTATGATTGTGAAACCAATCTTATTGAATTAAAAAGCCTTGGGTGAATGAATGAAGAGAAAAGGTAGTGTTTTTTGGTGTTGGTTAATTGGATGTGATCTCCATTTCAAATCAAGAACTGGGTGCAATCTTTCCTAACTAGGTAAAAGTGTGTTAGGGTTCTCAACCTTTTAGGTAAAAACGCATAGAACTTATCTGAATTATCAGTTATTTTTATTTAATTATTTAATTTTTTAAAATTTTAATTTTTTTTATTCGAGTTAGTCAATAATATTTTGATTTCGAAATTGAATTCGGCGTTTAATTTTACAGATTTAGTTAGGATATTTTATACAACTCTCACGACTATAAATGCATTAAAATAATTAAGTAATTAACTCAAATTTTGAAGCCAAAGTATTGTTGAATAATTAAAATCAAATAAATTGAAAGGTTTAGGATTTAGGGTTTAGGATAGTCAAATCAAAATAGTTCATTCTCCCCATTGTGAACCTTAATTTTTACAATTGTAAAAACTAAATTAATTGATAGGATAGACACTTTATTGTAAAGATTAAAAACTTAGGTAACAAATTTAGAATTCACTGCTCAAATTAAGCTGTAGAAAAGTGAAAAGAAAGAAAATTCAGCTCCTCTCAGTTAATTAATTAAAAAGTTACAAGATTGGATCATTAATGTAACAATGAAAGTGATTTATCCCGTGCTCCAATTGATGTAGTGAGAAATAAACATTGTGAAAAGTAATACTTATTTAACTTAACTTTTGAAACAACTTCTTTTCGAAGGATACATCAATAAAAGATTGACAAATAAAATGTTTGTAACATTAACCGAGAGAAAAATCGAAAAAGCTTATAGATTTTACAGGCAAAAGATCGATTTTGAGACTTTAGCTTAATTATATACTCTAGGAGATAATTAAGCTTAATTAAACAGTTTTATTTAAACAACACTTCTGAACCAGTTAAAATGTAAAATAACCATAATAAATATCTTTAATGAATAGTTCACAAAAAAAAAATTTTGAGAGAAATGTAGCATACTATCCGTTTCGTTTATTTTTGAAATAAATTTAGCTGAAAATGTGAAGCAACTATGCTTCAAACTCGGGTCTCGAATATCAATTACCAAACTCTTTGCCCCTTGAGAGATGTCAAAGGGGCTTATTACTTCCCAAACAAATCCTCCTACATCTATATATAAACGCTGGTTCATCAAGAATACGCAAGAAAAGCACTTCGAATTGTTGATTCATCGCCAGAGATGGCTTAGAACCAAGAGTTCATTATCTAATGGATCTTTCCGCAGTTCTAATACTCTATCCGAGAGATATCAGTATTTATCAAATCTGTTTCTATCTAAGAGAACGCTATCGGATCAAATGACAAAGGCTAGGGACGGTTGATTAGCTCACAATTTCTTGGAAGGAGCAATTGTGATTAGAACCTAACAATAGATTGAGACTTTGAAAAAGATGAGGATAAGATATGAAAGGATTGGTTTAGGTAATAGTCATATCTAGTCTATTATGATTTGAGAAAAAAAAAAAAAAAAAAAAAAAAGAAGAAAAGAAAAAAAAAAAAAAAAAAAACTACTTAGATTTTATTAGCATTAGGTAGTGATGATCCATCACATGTCTTCTTATGCTCCTTAGTATGGTAGGTGTGGATAGACCAAATAAATAATCTTTTCCAAGAACTCTTAAATTATTGAGCATGAATTAATATCACTGTTTTAGATAGGATGATCATGGCTATTAAAATGAAAGATTAAAAGTTTATGAAATTATAGCGAAAATATGGCTTGTTTTACCTGACCGAAAGCTTTTATTGAATATATATGAAATAGAAATACTAGAAAAATACAAAACAACTTTTCCCTCAAGATGATCTCTAAGAGCATTTTGCAGCTACTTTATGAATTTCATGATATTGATAATAACATGACCAATTAAGACAAGTTTGGACTCCTTTATAGAATATTGGAAAAGTTTCAAATGTACGTACATATGCGGATAATTTGATATTAAATAAAAAAATAAAGAAGTACATAAGCATAGCAGTCGAGCTAGAGAAATAGTAATTATAATCAACTTTTGACTTATCGAACCCATTATAGCACCACCACGAAATAGTAAATCCTACACATCTAAGCACTGATAAGTTGATAATAAATATTATTTTTTTACTATCAATAGTATAGTGGCTCTCAGGTCCAAATGTATAGCCATAACTTTGTGGTTTGAGCCGAAACTCTTTAATAACTGATATCGGAGTTAACAATTTGAAGATCCTGAGCTCCCCTTACAAGTGCTATGATGCAACCAAAACAATGTGGTTTTGGTGAACATGACAAGTGTTGTGAATTTCGTGTGGCGCGAACGATCCGGGCCAGGCCGAGCCCAAAGTTTTGATTCAGCTCAAGTTGGATCCAAAATTGCAACGGCCCGGCTTTATTCGGGCAAAATTTTGTTATGGGCTTTAGCCTAAGATTAGAGTTAAAGAATGATATCGGGCGTTGCCGGGCTCAGCCCATCACAGATAACACTTTGCAGTTGCAACAATTTCAAATTTTAGTTGCGAAATTTCTCGCCATAACACTCTAAGGCTGCGTTTGGTTCGGGTATAAAAAAAATTTGGTTATACCGGGGATAGATATAAGTTATATATGGTATTAGCAGAAACTAATGTTAATTTATGTTTGGGTAGGTATAAGATTGTACCGGATATAAAGAAAATTTTGTTTGGTAAATTAAAGAGGAATAAGAAGAATAAAGAGGACTAAAATTTTAATTTATAATTAAAATTTTACTGAGATGATTTTAAATATTTAATTTAAAATATTTATTAAAAAATTATTAAAATTTATATTTTACTTATATATAAAAAATTTTATTAAGAAAATTTATCATATAATTTATTAAAATAATATGATAAATTTATTAAAAATTAAAGTTAAAAATTTTAAAAGCTATAAAATTTAAAATTTAAAATTTAAAAATTAAAAATTTATAAATGTTAAAAATTTTAATTTTAATTGTCTTAAATAATTAGTTAATTATCTAAATACTTAAATAATTAGTTAATAAAATAATTAAATTAATTAAAATATTAGATTAATTAAAGAGTTAAAATAATAATTAAAATTATATTAATTTAATGGGATAATTGCCTGTGTACCCCTGAAATATGAAGAAATATCTGATTTACCCCTTTTATTTTTTTCTTTCCAATATACCCTTCATACGTTTCACCGTTATTAAAAATATCCCTACCGTTTTCTTTTGTTAAGTTAACTAGGGTTAAACTAGAGTTAAATAATAATCGGAGTTGAAAACTATCAGATATACCTATTTTGCCCGGGTTTAGGGTTTAGAATTTTTTAGGGTTTTAGGGTTTAGGGTTTAGGATTTTAGGGTTTAGGGTTTAGGGTTTTTTAGGGTTCTAGGGTTTAGCGTTTTAGGGTTTAGGGTTTAGGATTTTTTAGGGTTTTAGGGTTTAGGGTTTAGGGTTTTAGGATTTAGGGTTTTAGGGTTTAGGGTTTTAGGGTTTAGGGGTTTAGGGTTTTAGGGTTTAGGGTATATTTGAAAGGGCAAAATAGTAATTACACACAGATAACGGCAGTTTCAAACGGTACACTAACAGAGTTTAACTTCAGGGGTATTTTGGAAAGAAGTTGAAACGTAAGAAGGATAGTTTTAATATTAGCCTTCTAAGAGGGGTAAATCTGAAAACAAAAAAATTTTTATAGGAAATTGCCCTAATTTAATTAAGCTTATTCTCAAATGGGAACAAGCCTTGTTCCAGGAAAAGACTGGAATAGTAATTTTAGTCTTATACCAGCTTATTCTAGAAAGACGAGAACAGCTGTTCCCACCCCTACTTAATTGCGTTTAGGTATAACTATGGGGGATAAGTCCTTATCCCCCTAGTTCTCGTTACCAAACGAAGCCTAATAGTTTGACATCGAATGAAAAAAGAGTTCTGAGTATAAGAGACTAAACACGTTATTAATAATAACTGAAATTAAGTATTTTTCTTTTGTTGTGATTTGGATCTAACGAATTATTATTACCAGTAGGTCGGATCGTTATAAATAGTATCAGAGATGAATATCAGCCTAAAGTGTGAGAGATAAATACTATGTGAGACAAAATGATATATCATTGATTTGGTGGAAACCACCTCTTCAACACGCAGAAACTACCTTTAAAATCTCACATCGCTTAATAATTTTAATATATTATGTATCTATAATCTGATTTGAACCTGACAATGACGTCAGGGTCTAAGCATGGAATACCTGTAACGTCTCAAAAAATTCACATCGGATAAAAAAAGGTTCTGATTATAAGGTTGCATTTGGTAACGAAATAATATTTGAAGGAATAAATATTTTTATTCTTAAAATATTTGCTATTCTAGAATATAGAGGAATAAAAAAAATTTTGTATTTGGCATGATAATTTTTTTATTCCTTAGGATAATCAAAATCTGGTTTGGTAATTTTATAAAAAAAAATAATGAACGATAGTACAAAAGATTGATTAAATTCTTTTACAATATCCAAATTATTCTTATCTATTTCTTTTATATATAAAATATATTATATATACACAATAATACATATAAAAATAATATTTATTTTAATATAAAATAATTAAAATATTATATCTAATGCTATTATAATCATATTATTATATAAAATATTTCAATATTAATATATAATATACTTCAATAATAATATATAAAAATACTTTAAAATATTATAAATAAATAAATAAATAAAATATTTTAGAATAACATATAATATAAATATTTTATATTATATAATATATTATATAAATATATAAATAATATATTATATAATATATAAAAATATATATAATATATTACATAATAATTAAATATATAAATATTATATATTTAATATATTTATTACCTTATATAACATTTTATTTTATATTATATGGTATATTTTAGAATAACATATAAAATAAATAAATTTATAAAAGTAATAATAATAATAATAATAATAATAATAATAATAATAATAATAATTATTATTATTATTATTATTATTATTATTATTATTATTATTATTATTATTAAAATTATTATTATTATTATTTTATATTATAAAATATTTTAGAATATTATAAAATTATATATATAATATAAACATTCTTTTATATTACTTTAATTATTTTTAATAAACTAACCATTACATGAGAATAACCTTATTTCTCTCAAATGGTGGAATAGTTATTTTCGAATTATTCTAGAATTATCTAGAATAACCCAATTTGAATTGTCATTTTTTTTATATCGTTTAGCAGAATAATGGTGATAACTTTCGTTATTCTCAATTTATTTCGAAACCAAATGAATTAATAAAATCTGACATTAAATATTTTGAACTGTGATTAAAATTTAATAAATTATTATTATTAGCAGATCGGATCAGCCAAAATGAGTGCAAGAGCATTCTCCACGCGAGCTTACAACTAATGTGAAATTAGTTTTTTTTTTTTTTTTTTTCGTAATTATGGTAATCATAAACTTTCGTTTTTGTGAGAATCATTAATGAGTAAGTATCACGTCATTGGCTATGAAGAACTTATTCCCATCAATGCCAATTGTAATTAATCAGAAGAACTAGAGCATTTTACCTTGCTTCATTTTAACCTTCAAACTTTTTAAGTTCCACGTTGCTGAGCCCTAAACTCTGAAAAGAATTTCACCTACTTTAGTTCATATGAATATTCACTGTTCGAAGGTAAACTATTACCTACACCAATTCATACACCAATTCATATATATATATATATATATATATATATATATATATATAGGGCAACGCTACATGTACACCCCCAAAGGGGGTGTACATCTTACACCCACCCATCTAAGGGTGGGGGGGTCACTTCACAAATTGTGAAGTGACCCCTCACCACACCCCACCCATTGGATGGGTGGGGTGTGCGATGTACACCCCCAAATGGGGTGTACAAGTAGCATTTTCCATATATATATATATATATATATATATATATATATATATATATATATATATATATATATATATATATATATATATATATATATATATATATCACTACACCAATGTTGGCTTTTAGCGGCACTTTAAACTGCCGGGAAACATCATAAAAGTGCCGGTAATAGTTTTTCCCGGCATTTTTTTGTGGCATTTTTTTGTGCCGGCGAAAACTCCGTCGGCAAATCTTTTACCGGCACTTATATAAAACCGCCGGCATAGATGGTAAAGCCGGCACTTTAAACCGCCGGCAAAACGATCGACATTGCCAGCAAAATGATCTATTCCGGCACTCAAAACCGCCAGCATATCCCTATTTAGTGGCACTTACAAGTGCCGGCAAAACGATCTATTCCGGCACTCGAAACCGCTAGCATATCTTATTTTAGTGGCACTTACAAGTGCCAGCAAAAGTATCTATCCCGGCACTCAAAAATGCCAGCGTATCTGATTTTAGTGGCAGTTAAAAGTGCCGGCAAAACGATCTATTCCGGCACTCGAAACCGCCAGCATATCTTATTTTAATGGCACTTACAAGTGCCAGCAAAAGTATCTATCCCGGCACTCCAAAATGCCAGCGTATCTGATTTTAGTGGCAGTTAAAAGTGCCAGCAAAACGATCTATTCCGACACTCCAAACTGCCAGCATTTCCCATTTTAGTGGCACTTACAAGTGCCAGCAAAACGATCTATTCCGGCACTCGAAACCGCCAGCATATCTTATTTTAGTGGCACTTACAAGTGCCAGCAAAACTATCTGTCCCGGCACTCCAAAATGCCAGCGTATCTGATTTTAGTGGCACTTACAACTGCCAGCAAAACTATCTGTCCCGGCACTCCAAACCGCCAGCATACCCCTTTTTAGTGGCACTCATAAGTGCCAAAATAATTATAAAATTATAGTTTTTTCATTTAATTATCCCAACAAAAGAGTGTCGCCAAATATAATTAAAAGTGTCGACAAATAAATTTATATCCTAACAAAAAGAAATGCCGACAAAAAGAAAATTTTTTATTCATTTTTATAATTAGCAATAAAATAATAGTTTAATTATGTCAAATACTTGTTTCATATCAACACAGAAGATTTTTAAAAGATATTTAAAAACATGCAAATAATTACAATTAAGCACAATAAATTTTAGTCATAGGCAAAATACCATCAATTTATAAAATTTCAAGTATATATCATCTAATCAACATCCATAATAGACAAAAAATACCATCAATTTATAAATTTTCAAGTATATATATCATCTAATTAATCAACATCCATAATAGACAAAAAAATATACCATCAATTTAATTAATTGCAACAAGAAAATTATATCGGCATATATACTTCATATACATATTTGAGTCATATACAAAATGAAGGAAAGGAGGAGATCGACATTGCAATTAGTCACCAGATTACTTCTCCTTAACTTAATCAAACCTGCATTAGAAAAAAAAAAAAAACTATTAAGCGACTTTGAAACAACAAAAAGATTTAATTAGCATACTATTTTCAATCTATATGAGAAGATAAAATTCTAAGAAAATAACCTAATCATTTCCACATTCAACACACAGAATAAATAAATATCGAATATTTACCTTTTACAAATAATGAAAAGAACCCATAAAAAAAAATGCTTAGATCGACATCACTTATAAAAAAAAAGGTCATTACTTTCGATACTATATTTTGTTTTTTATCAAAGACTCAATCAAACTTCGTCTTTTATGGCCACTTTCAAACAGGATTTGGTAAAGTTCTAAATTTTATTGATTGGAATCACTTTGAAGCTTTAAATTGCAAAGCTTAAGTCCCCGTTCGCCGAATCTGCAAAATGGCAAAATGCGGCGAAATGATCTGTAACATATTTTAAATATGATTACAGTCGAGTTCGGTGCGTTTCGGACCGACGCGAGGTGCATCGGGTCGAAAAGTGAGTTGAAGTTCAAGGACTTAGCGAATTTCAGAAATTCTGATTTTTGTTATCGGTAAGCTTTTTCGAGGCCCTATTTTGAAAACTTAAAGTAGTCAAAGAATTAAGAAGAAATCGTGAAGTGTCTCAGAAAAGTCTGCTGATTAAAAGGGATGAACTGCATAGGTGAGAGATTGAAAGAAAATAGGAAAACGAAGCGATGCAAAATGCTTCAAAAATTCTGCAACTGCAGTTTTTGCTGATGCAGTTTACGCCAAGCTTTTTCGGAGCCCTATTCCGAGGGCTTAGAGTAGCCCAAAAATTTAAAATAAATCATGGGGAGTTTAAAAAAAATTTGTAGAATAAAGGGAAGAAGAAAAATTACAATTTCAATTTTCTAGTTGGCGGCAAAACGCAGATGAAAAGAGCTTGCCGATATCAAAAATCAGAATTTATGAAATTGGCTAATTTCTTGAACTTCAACTCACTTTTCGACCCGATTCACTTCGCGTCGGTCCGAAACGCACCGAACTCGACTGTAATCATATTTAAAATATGTTACAGGTCATTTCGCCGCATTTCGCCATTTTGCAAATTCGCGAGCGGGCACAAGCTTGAGATTAAGTTGCTGCAGAGCAGGTGCTGCAGAGCAGCAGCAGGTGCTGCTCAAGCTGCTGCTTGAGCAGCAGCAGCAGCACCAGCTGCTTGAGCAACTGCTGCTCAAGCAGAAGCTTGCTGCTGCTCAAGCAAAGCAGCAGCAAGGCTGCTGCTTGAGCAGCATCCTGTGCTGCTGCTCAAGCAGCAGCTTGCTGCTGCTCAAGCAGCAGCCTGCTGCTTTGAGCAGCAGCCTGTGCTGCTGCTCAAGCAGCAGCTTGCTGCTGCTTTGAGCAGCAGCCTTGCTGCTGCTCAAAGCAGCAGCCCTGCTGCTTTGAGCAGCAGCCCTGCTGCTCAAAGCACCAGCAAGGCTGCTGCTCAAAACAGCAGCCCTGTTATATCTCGTGAAAATTGGTTTTTTCGGCGAATTTTACAATTTATGAAATTCGCTAATTCCTTGAACTTCAACTCACTTTTCGACCCGATGCACTTCGCGTCGGTCCGAAACGCACCGAACTCGACTGTAATCATATTTAAAATATGTTACAGGTCAATTCGCCGCATTTCGCCATTTTGCAAATTCGGCGAACGGGGACTTAAGCTTTGCAATTTAAAGCTTCAAAAACTCTCAATTCCAACCCACTTTTCGAGTCGACCGCTTTGACATCAATTCGAAATGCTTCTAACTAACTTGTAATTACATTATGTGAAATTTATATTAGAACACTATGTCAAATTAGAACACTATGCCTAAGCCTATAGTTGAAGAACAGTATGTCAAAAAAAAATTCTTAACCTAACAAAACCTAACAAATGTAAAATCTAATAATTGCTCTGACACCATCCATAATATATTTGAGTTGTAAAGAAGATAAATAAACTCACAAATCAAAGACATATATTCAAAGGCTTATCAATTAAAAAATATACTAAATGTGTAAGAATGGTGAAGAAAAGAGAACCCACCTAGACTCCCCAAAATCTGTCTCCCTAGCTTAACGTTCTCACTGTTTTAACCTTCTAACTGGCTTAACCTACATTAGAGGAAAAAAAATGAATTGAGATCAATAATTTTCAATATTTACCAAACTAATACATGTCATTGTTTATGTATATATGTATTATACTTACAAGATAGGATGGCCAAGCAATAAATTGTCTTGCGGCATCACCTATCATCTTCATACCATGATAGCTCCGAATCAGACTCTCTGTAGGAATCATTACTACCTCAACATAGATTTCCCAATACTGATCACCTAATTTTTCGCCTCCTACAATAGTAGAAGGATCCTTACTAAATAAAAGTCCTCGTGCTACAGGGCGATGAGGTTGTCCAAGGGACATCAAGAACACTTCTTTATCATCCCGTCTAGGATTATCCTATATAGAGGCACATATATTTTACTATTGGATAACTTTTAAAAATTAATATTAATCAAAATAGATGTTACCTCGGTTTCATGTTCATATCGCACCCTCCTTTTCTTCGTTTGGTGCACCTATATATATATAAATTAGAGAATGACATAACATATAATTTCACAATCTAGCTAGACAAGATATTTACTTGATAAGACGGAAATTGGTGATTGGATGATGACGATCGCACTTCTCCTTCAAATGTATCATTAGGAATATTTGTATCAACAACATTCTACAAAAGAAATAACACTATGTAATTTCAACAAGATATTATTTAATAAATTATTTTATAAATACTTAATTAGTAAAGTAAACCTGTCGACCATCCAATGGATTAGTAGGTGAAGGTGCATCGGTAGACTTATTTTGCATAATAGATGCTATCATTGCTTTCATTCAGCCAACTCGGTCTCCATAACTATCATTCTTTCCTTCATTCCTTTTGTTTCCTCCTCAGCTTTCTTTCTAGCCTCAGTTGCCATTCTTATACATGCTGCAGGTGTAGGTGCATCGGTCCAAATATGAGTAGGAGCAGGGCCCAAACCGAGGCCACGGACGTGACCATGTTTTCTTTTCCAAATACATCTGAGAATAAATCATCTACTTCTTTAGAACCTTTTTTTGCAAGATCTGGTTGATTCTTGGTCTTCACATCAATCTCTCTCTATAACAAGTCATGCATATCACAATGAGTTAGGTAGAATGCAAATAATTTGAAATTTCCTCATCTTGTGGATCAAAGGAAACTGAACATAAATGTATAAACTGCCATAAAAGTGATCCTTAAAAAAAAAGCAACTTACAATAAAGCTAAAATCTTTACAAATAAAAACTTAAAAAAATATTAATCTACTTACAATAAGTTAGCACATTCTTCATTCATCGGATCCCCATTTTTGGTGACCATGAGTAATCTTAAATAGTTCGGCCCTAGTTGGCACTACTCCATTTTCCTTTCGCTGTTAACAATAAAAAAGTTTATAATTCAGTGAATTCGTGTTATAGCATATATATGAACTTAGACAGAGAATAAGTGAATTAAGTGATTACCTTTCTTCACGAATACGAGCAAACTTCTTGAGCCAGCAGTGTGAGTATTAATTTGCTTAGCACGGTTACTTTTGTTTCTTAAACTACGGCGTCTGTATACAACATCAACTTGGTTAAAGAAACATCTATATAGCTACACTAGAACACATTCACCTGGGTTAAAGAAAAAATGAAGAGTGAAATTGATAAAGATGAAAATTTTTAAAGCACCTTCCTTCTTCAGTAGCCCAATTCAATCAATTGTCCTCCAGTGCTCCGTGAGGACTCTAGAATCGCGATCAACAAGACGTTTCTTCATAAGTATGTGAGCTCATAGTGCTTTTTCTTAAGCTCACATTTGAAGTCCTTCCA
>CM055063.1:54344117-54521310 GCA_029204045.2 Tillandsia leiboldiana | reverse complement strand
TTTTTTTTCGACTGAGTTGTGCTTGAGATTGGAGTTAAACGTCTTTTTGATCGTGGATCATGTGCTGCATGAGCCAAATTTGAGCTTGACAATAGATACTTTACAGAGATAACTGAGATGGGTACTTTTACTCGAGAGGGTCGCTCCACTCGAGTGCCATCTAGGAGTAGGCGAGACCGGGTTGTGTACGGCGTGAGATTGAGCTTTCTATCGCGACTTGTCGTGTGCATTGTCCTCGGGCTGTGCTGGTGTTGGCAGTCAATGGGACGTCATACGTAAGTCCGATCCTACGGGAAGTAACGCAGTAGGTTGGGCAGGCTTGAATGGACTGATGAGGCAGTCACGTTCAGATTGGGTGATCAGAGATGAGAGTTAGTTGTGGCATCCTGTTCTTTCTGTTCCACTCTTGAGCACTATGTAGAGGCATAGTAGCTGTAGAGTTTACTTTTCCAGCTTTCATTACAGCACTGCTTTTGTTACTTTATGCCTCTAGTGGACTTGTGGGCAGACCGTCGGGCTGTGGCGGCACCCACTGAGAACTACTTGGGACGTAGTTCTTCACATCCAGTCGTGGGTTATTTTCCACAGGAACTTTACTCTGAGTTCCTGTTGTTCCTGTTGCTGATCCTTTGACCGAGCGAGGGAGTGCGAGTAGTCCCTACCCGTCGTGGAGTTGTAGCGGTACCCTTCAGAGGAGAGCTTCAGTAGATTAGTTATTTGATTTTCCTTCTTTGCGAGACTGTTGTAGTGAGGATTGTGGTATTGAGAGCCTGTACACTGATGTATTATTGAGATACCTCCCGGTGAGTTCTGAGTTTGTATATGAGGTATTGTATGGATTATCTTTTGGGAGACGGACATTGTTGATTTTTCCAGTTGTCCAGTGATTGATTATTTATACAGCAGACTTTTTATTTTAGCTCTGATATCTGTTTAGGCTGTCGTATTACTCTTGCAGGTAGGACGCTTCGCTCATGCGGGTTTGGCATAGTTGGCGGATCTGTTGGAGGCCGGGTCGCAGTTTCGAACACGGGTGTGACTCCATATGTGCCATATATATATAGGTTTAGCTTAGGAGGATTAAACGAAAGCAAAATAATTTTATTTCCACCTAGGATGTGAGGGGGGGGGTTCCTAGTAATGCATAAAAATATTAGAAAAATAATGGTGAAGGGATTAGAAAGAGATTAATTAATCAAACCACTTCTAGTATGAGCCATAGAGCAGGATAAAAAAGAGTGCATGTTTGGATGTTTGGTACCATGAAAAATAATTGATATAGCAAACATATTATTAAGGTTTCTTTTTGGATCATTGGGAGCATGTAGGGTTTGACTTATGTTGAGGGCCAGGACAATGTGAAAGAAGTAAATAAATGTATGAGCTTTGTGGTTCCCATAATTTCATTTATTATTTTGCTCGTTCTTTGTTTCATAAATAAAGTAAAGTGTTCCATATTGAGATAGATATGTTTCTCATACACAGGGATTAAATAAGTAAATACCTTGTTGGAAACTTGCCCCTTCTGATACCATAAATAGTAGATAATTAGCTTGGTTGTGTATATTCAGTTACATCTAAAATCTAACAATTGGAGCTTATATAGCATAGTGCGTCACATTTTTTTTCGACCTAAGAGACTTGTGATCCCATGGAAATCAAATTGAAGTTTCACAATACAAAGATATATATATCTAATATATATTATATATATTATATATTATATATATATATCTATATATATAATATAAGATATATATCTATATATTATTGAGACAAGATCGGGATCCAGATTCATATCCCTCAAGAACTAGATCAAAATTGGTGCTCCAATTCTGTGCCTTAAATTAGTCTTAAGTCTTAATGCTCCAAATTCTGGTGCTTTACGTGGTCAAATCTTTACTTTCCTTGGTTTTTGTGAAGTGTTGTATTGGAAGCTTCAAGTGTTGCTGGGGGTGTTTGGTAAGTTTTTTATTATGAACTGTAGTGTGTGATAATTTCTGGACTTGTTCTGGGACATCATTGTATTCTGTTTAGTGTCCTAACCAGTTTTTGTTGTCTCATTACATTAAGCTTTTCCTTAGGGACACCGTTTCTACTTCAGATTTGGTTAGGTGCTTAATGATTGCTTTAGCATTAGATCATGCTCTAGAAGTTAGGGCAAAGAAGTTTTTTAAGAACGATTAGATGATAAGATGTGTGGCGGAAAAGCCGTGTGACAAGTCAATGTTGAAAATTTTAAGAAGTTGGTCAATTATTAGAATTCATAAGTTTTATGAAAATTTTTATATTTTAGCTCTTAATAATGACGTCAATGTAACTGAACTTAAACTATACTTTTATGCTATAAGGTAATTTATTGTCAAGAATACCTAAATTACTTGTCTAGGCTATGGATTAAGACATGGATTCTTCAAGCCAAGGTAATGTTCTAATTAATATTTCTAAAGTTATGATATTAAGGTTAGTTAGTATATAAATTAAAGTAATATTATTTGTACCATTAAATTAATGTATTTAGGTCAATGATGATTACCAACAAGGATTGAATCAATTCCTCAAATTTGCATTTGACAATGCATCTAAAGAAAGTATGATCCTTGCCCATGTAGAAATGCACTAATTGCTTTTGGAAAGAAGAGGAAGTTGTCTAGGAACATCTGTTATGTGATGGATTATGCAAGGTTATACAAGATGGATATTTCATGGAGAGGATATTATCCAAACAAAACCTAATGCGAATGTCAACATTCAGAATGAACACAATCAGTGATGAAATGAACGATCTTTTACACGAGCATTTTTTAATCCAGAGTTAGATTTAGATGTGGGAGATTTAGATATTGAAGATTTGACAGCGGAGCCAGATGAAGAGACTAAAAAATTTTATAATTTAGTGAAAGATGCTAATCAAGAATATATCCAGGTTGTAAGAAGTTCTCAAAACTCTATTTTAGTGAGACTATTACAAATTAGACTGCTTAGGGGGATGGAGCAATAAAAGCTTTGAAATGCTTTTAAAATTGTTAAAAGAAGTATTACCAGCAGGTGAAACTTTGCCAAGTACCTTTTAGAGACTGACAAAATCATTAAAGATTTGGGTCTAGGCTACGAGAAAATTGATGCATGCCCAAATAATTGTATGCTATATCGGAAGGATTTGCTAATGCATCTTTATGCCATTGGGTGTCTCAAGGTGGAAAACTGTGAAAGTAAAGTAAAAATTAAAAAATCAAGAAAGAATCGTGAACAAAAAGTTTCTGCACAAAGTATTGAGGTACTTTCCACTAAAACCAAGACTACAAAGGTTATTTATGTCTCAAAAACAGCAGCAGATATGAGATGGCATAACGAGGGCGTACAAAAGATGGAGTACTAGACATCCTGCTGACTCCTGCATGGAAAAGATTTTGACTACAAGCATCAATTGTTTTCATCGGACGCGGAATGTTAGGCTACGGCTGGCAAGTGATGGCTTAATCCATTAGCACAATGAGTATTGCTCATAGCACATGGCATGTTGTGTTAATTCCTTATAATTGCCCCTTGGATGTGCATGAAGCAACCATACTTTATACTCTCATTACTTATTCCTGGTCCATCTGCCCCTGGGAATGATATTGATGTGTACATGCAGCCATTGTAGATGAATTAAAGGAGTTATGGGATGAAGGCATCAAAACATACGATGTATCTTGCAAAACAAACATTTCAAATGCGTGCCGCAATTTTGTGGACCATTAGTGATTTCCAGGCTATGCTTGTCTTTCGGGATGGAGCACAAAAGGGCGACTTGCTTGTCCTTATTGTAAGGGTGAAACTTGCTCTGAATATTTAAAGCATGGAAGAAAATTCTGTTACATGGGACATCGTAGATTCTGGATAAGAACATAAATTTCGACGTGATGTCACATCTTTCAATGGTAAGCAGGAACATAGAGCTGCACCAACTCCACTTTCTGGTTGTGATGTTTTAGAGCAAGTCAAAGATGTTAACATTATATTGGGAAAGCATAATTGTAATATAAGAAGTGGAAAACGTAAGCGAGCTGAAGATGTTCAACCTTCAACATAATTGGAAGAAGCGGAGCATTTTTTTGAATTGCCGTATTGGGAAACTCTTCTCGTACGTCATAACTTTGATGTTATGCATATTGAAAAGAATTGTACTGATAATGTAGTTTATACATTAAATTCAGACGGAAAATCAAAAGATACTTTCAAGTCTCGTCTTGACCTTCAAGAAATGGGAATAAGACAAGATCTTCATCCAGTATCAATGGAACCAAAACATATCTACCCCGTCATGCTTCTCCATGAGTAGAAAGGAAAAGAAAATTTTTTGTAAATTATAAAGGGAGTTAAATTCCTGATGGTTATGCATCAAATATCTCAAATCGTGTACATATAAGGAGCTAAAAATTTGGGGCTCAAGAGTCATGATAGTCATGTGTTGATGCAGCATTTGCTCCCATTAGCTGTTAGAAGGATCTTGCCAGAAAATGTAGCTTGGCTTGATAGAGCTAAGTAGCTTTTTTAGGGATTGTGCTGTAAATCTATTCAGGTGAAGGATATGCAACAAGTAGAAGATCGAATAGCATTGACAATATGCCATCTTGAGAGAATATTTCCTCCATCTTTTTCGATCATGGTCCATTTGCCAATTCACTTGCTAGTGAGGCCAAACTTGCTGGTCCAGTGCAATACCTTGGATGTATCCAATTGAGAGGTATATTATGATATTAAGATTGACTGTAATTAATAAATTACTCTTTTTGTATTATTCTTTTTGGTTCTTATTTTTATATATTTAGGTTTCTTTTGAGATGAAGTCATATGTACGAAATAGAAGGACATCCAGAAGGTTCGATTGCGGAAGGCTATTTAATTGAGGAGAGCCTAACATTTGCTCTCGCTATTTACATGGTGTTGAAACTCGGTTCAACGTCCAGTGAGAAATGATGATCCTAATGCTAGTGACTGACTAAGAAAACCTATTTTCCATATTGGTCGTGCACTAGTAATGGCGAAAACTTAACTTTGATTATACCAACGTGGGTACAAGTCATCGATATGTGCTATTAATTCGATTCTATAAGCTCTTATCTTGAGTAAGTTCTTAAACTTGAATATTAATTAAAAGTCAAATGTTGTAGTTTTTAAATTTAATAGTGTATTAGTTAGGCTTTTTATTTACAAGAAAACATATTCAAGAAATCAAGGCACATAATCATCGAGCGCGAAGGCGTGATGTCGAGGTATTCATAATGAAACTTTTCATGAATGGTTTAGATCACATGTAAGTATACTTCACTTCGAACTTAATTTCTTAACTAATATATAGTTAAAATTAAGACATTAATTAGCTTGTCTTTGTTTAATAGGTTCATAATTTGACAAGAGAAGAGAATGTGGAGTCACTAGAGGAAATTCGATGGTTGCCGCAGGTCTCTAATGACAGTAAGAAGATATAAAGGATATATTGTTATGGATTTAGATTTCATAGGAAAGATGTTGAGGAGAGACGAAGAACACAAAATAGTGGTGTTGTTGTCGTGCAAGCACCTCAAGTTTTTCTAGTGCAAAGGATCAAAATCCTATCAAAGGAGATGTTGCTTACTATGGAGTTCTTAAGAGATCATTGAAACTATATAAATGAAAAGGCAAAAGTTGTGTTGTTTAAATGTGATTGGGTAGATGTGCGTTCTGCGGCAGAGGAATTAAGAAGGACAAATTTGGATTTACACTCGTTACTTCAATCGACTTATTAATAATGAGAATATAGCAATGAACATTTGTACTAGCATCACAAGTTGAACAGGTGTTTTATGTACAAGACCCCTTAGAGGAAGATTGGCATGTTGTAGTTGGTACAAAACTAGAGACTTGTTTGACATGTCTGCAAAAGAAGAAGAGTGTGGAGATGATATGGGAGATGTACTACCCAAATGGTTTAGAGAGTAATTTAAATGGAGATAACACCACTAGTGATGATATTGACACTGGTAATTGGGCGAGGACAGATATACCTGGAACAACTATTAATACACCTTTAGATATTACTCGCCCAAAAGATGCTATACAAAGTGACGACTTAGAGCCTGATGGAGTGGTGATTGATTTTCAGTTATAAGGTTGATTCAATCCTTTGACTTCAATCTCTTGTAAATTGAATTCAATTTCAATGATTCTTACTTAATAAGCAATTTTCGATTTAACAAAAAAGTATATATTGATTGCTTGTTAATTTGCTTTATATATAATTGAATAATGTCTCATTATTCATATTTCATGATAATTAGAGTGCTTGTTTATACATTCATAACATTTAGGATTTGTTTATTCTATTGATTTCTAAATTCCTCAACTTTTTTCTTTTGTTTAGATAACAAATTACTCAATGATATTGAAAATTCATGTGTAGGTGCTTTTCTTAATGTTTTTATTTTTTTAATACTTCTATTAAATAGTACATAAGTATTTTACTGATTCTAAAAGATGATATAATATATCTTTTTTTAACTGTTTTGCAGGTTGACTATGGCGGTACACGATTTCAGCCAGGACGTTCTATACTTGGTCCTCGAATTGCAACAAAAAATTTCGTGATCCTAGTCAGAAAAATACTCATCAAGTAATCACTCGCTTAGGCAATCTGGAGGTGACCTTGATGAGAATGATTTGATTTGGGTGTTGATAAGGACAACCAGTTATATCGGATGATGAGCAACTTGAAGAAAATATGGGTATTCATTAATCCCTAAGATATGCATGTTCATCGAACTTAGGAATTTAGTTTATAAAATCAATTGATCACTATTGAATATTTATTTCTTAGCTATCTCTTATGATTATTTGAAAACAGATTCTTCTAAAAAGTCCAGTAATCGGAGAGGCCAACTCGCATGCATAAATATGGGCTAGGCATGATGGTGATATGTTGGCACGTACTTTTAATGATTTGATCAGCTCTGGTGATAAAGCTGCGCAATTCACAAACTTCTTAGGCACTGTTGCTAGAAGTGAAAAAGATGCACCATTAACATATAAGGATGGAGGCACATGCCTTTGGATAATAAAAGATAATGTGGAACATTATTAAGGTATCAATTTATTAGTTGATTTCTCTTTTATTTTTAATACATAAACATCTATCAGTAAATTGATATTTGTGAATTTCTTATAGTTAAAGTATAATTGAAGATGATAAGTGGTTATGGTTATGAAAGCTCTTGGAAAAAAATGGAAGGACTTCAAATGTGAGCTTAAGAAAAAGCACTATGATGCTCACAATACTATGAAGAACGTCTTGTTGATCGCGATTCTAGAGTCCTCCCGGAGCAATGGAGACAATTGATTGAATTTTGGGATACAAGAAGGACAGGGCTTTAAACAATTTTTCATTCTTTATCAATTTCACTCTTCATTTTTTCTTTAACCAAGTGAATGTTTTCTAGTGTAGCTATATAGATGTTTCTTTTAACCAAGTTGATGTTGTATACAGACGCGTAGTTTAAGAAACAAAAGTAAACGTGCTAAGCAAATTAATACTCACACTGCTGGCTCAAGAAGTTTTGCTCGTATTCGTGAAGAAAAGGTAAATCACTTAATCACTTATTCTCTTCTAAGTTTATATATATGAATAACACGAATTCCACTGAATTATAAACTTTTTTTATTGTTAACAGCGAAAGGAAAATGGAGTAGTGCCAACTAGGGCCGAACTATTTAAGATTACTCATGTTCACAAAAATGGGGGATCCGATGAAGAAGAATGTGCTAACTTATTGTAAGTAGATTAATATTTTTAAGTTTATTTGTAAAGATTTTAGCTTATTGTAAGGTGTTTTTTTTAAGGATCACTTTTATGGCACGTTTATACATTTATGTTCAGTCCTTTGATCCACAAGATGAGGAAATTTAAATTATTTGCATTCTACCTATCATTGTGAATGCATGACTTGTTATAGAGAGAGATTGATGTGAAGACCAAGAATCAACCAGATCTTGCAAAAAAAAGTTCTAAAGAAGTAGATGATATTCTCAGATGTATTTGGAAAGAAAAAACATGGTCACGTCCGTGGCCTCGGTTTGGGCCTGCTCTACTCATATTTGGACCGATGCAACTACACCTGCAGATGTATAAGAATGGCACTGAGGCTAGAAAGAAAGCTGAGGAGGAAACAAAAGGAATGAAGGAAGAATGATAGTTATGGGACGAGTTGGCTGAAATGAAAGCAATGATAGCATCTATTATGCAAAATAAGTCTACCGAGCACCTTCACCTACTAATCCATTGGATGGTCGACAGGTTTACTTTACTAATAAGTATTTATAAAATAATTTATTAAAATAATATCTTGTTGAAAATTACATAGTGTTATTTCTTTTGTAGAATGTTGTTGATACAAATATTCCTAATGATACATTGAAGGAGAAGTGCGATCGTCATCATCCAATCACCAAATTCCGTCTTATCAAGTAAATATCTTGTCTAGCTAGATTGTGAAATTATATGTTATGTCATTCTCTAATTTAATATATATATAGGTGCACCAAACGAAGAAAAGGAGGGTGCGATTGAACATGAAAACCGAGGTAACATCTATTTTGATTAATATTAATTTTTAAAAGTTATCCAATAGTAAAATATATGTGCCTCTATATAGGATAATCTAGCGGGATGATAAAGAAGTGTTCTTGATGTCCCTTGGACAACCTCATCGCCCTGTAGCACGAGGACTTTTATTTAGTAAGGATCCTTCTACTATTGTAGGAGGCGAAAATTAGGTGATCAGTATTGGGAAATCTATGTTGAGGTAGTAATGATTCCTACAGAGAGTCTGATTCGGAGCTATCATGGTATGAAGATGATAGGTGATGCCGCAAGACAATTTATTGCTTGGGCCATCCTATCTTGTAAGTATAATAACATATATACATAAACAATGACATGTATTAGTTTGGTAAATATTGAAAATTATTGATCTCAATTCATTTTTTCCTCTAATGTAGGTCAAGCCAGTTAGAAGGTTAAAACAGTGAGAACGTTAAGCTAGGGAGACAGATTTTGGGGAGTCTAGGTGGGTCTCTTTTCTTCACCATTCTTACACATTTAGTATATTTTTTAATGATAAGCCTTGAATATATGTCTTTGATTTGTGAGTTATTTATCTTCTTTACAACTCAAATATATTATGGATGGTGGCAGAGCATTATTAGATTTACATTTGTTAGGTTTTGTTAGGTAAGAATTTTTTTTGACATACTGTTCTTCAAACTATAGGCTTAGGCATAGGTTCTAATTTGACATAGTGTTCTAATATAAATTTCACATAATGTAATTACAAGTTAGTTAGAAGCATTTCGAATTGATGTCAAAGCGGTCGACTCGAAAAAGTGGGTTGGAATTGAGAGTTGTTGAAGCTTTAAATTGCAAAGCTTAAGTCCCCGTTCGCCGAATTTGCAAAATGGCGAAATGCGGCGAATGACTGTAACATATTTTAAATATGATTACAGTCGAGTTCGGTGCGTTTCGACCGCCGTGAAGTGCATCGGGTCGAAAAGTGAGTTGAAGTTCAAGAAATTAGCGAAATTCCATAAATGCTGATTTTGAATCGGCAAGATCATTTCATCTGCGTTTTGCCGCAAACTAGAAAATCGAAAAAGCTTACCAGATAACAAAAATCAGAATTTCTGAAATTCGCTAAGTCCTTGAACTTCAACTCACTTCGACCCGATGCACCTCGCTCGTCCAAACGCAACGGAACTCGACTGTAAGCATATTTAAAATATGTTACAGATCATTTCGGCGCATTTCGCCATTTGCAGATTCGGCGAAACGGGGATTTAAGCTTGCCAATTTAAAGCTTCAAAGTGATTCCAATCAAGCTTCAAAGCTTTTGCAATTTAAAGCTTTAAAATGCGGCGAAATGACATGTAAACATTTAAATATGATACAGTCGAGTCGGTACGTTCGACCGACGCGAAGTGCATCGGTCGAAAAGTGAGTTGAAGTTCAAGGAATTAGCGAAATTCATAAATGTAAAATTCGCCAAAAAAACCAATTTCACGAGATATAACAGGGCTGCTGTTTTGAGGCCAGCACATGCTGGTGCTTTGACAGCAGAGGGCTGCTGCTCAAAGCAGCAGGGCTGAATGCTTTGAGCAGCAGCAAGGCTGCTGCTCAAAGCAGCCAGCAAGCTGCTGCTTGCGCAGCAGCACAGGCTGGGCTCCAAAGAAGCAGGTGTTCTTGAAAGCAGCAGCAAGCTGCTGCTTGAGCAGCAGCACAGGATGCTGCTCAAGCAGCAGCCTTGTGTGCTTTGCTTGAGCAAGCAGAAAGCTTCTGCTTGAGCAGCAGTTGCTCAAGCAGCTGGTTGCTGCATTGCTGGCTCAAGCAGCAGCTTGAGCAGCACTGGCTGGCTCGGGCAGCACTGCTCTGCAGCAAACTTAATCTCAAGCTGTGCCCGCTCGCGAATTTGCAATGGCGAAATGCGGACGAAAAATGGACATGTAACATATTTAAATATGATTACAGTCGAGTTCGGTGCGTTTCGGACCGACAGCAAGTGCATCGGGTACGAAAAGTGGAGTTGAAGTTCAAGGAAGTAGCGAATTTCATAAATGGTAAAATTCGCCGAAAAAAACCAATTTAACGAGATATAACAGGGCTGCTTGTTTTGAGCAGCAGCCTGCTGGTGATTGAGAAGAAGACAGGGTGAGCTGGAGCAGCAAGCTCAAAGAAGCAGGCTGCTGCTCAAGCTGCTTGCTGCTGCTTTGATGCAGGCAGCAAGGTGCTGCTATGAGACAGCAGCCTTGCGCTGCTGAGCAGCAGCACAGGATGTTGCTCAAGAAGC
This sequence comes from Tillandsia leiboldiana, assembly GCA_029204045.2. Taxonomy (NCBI): domain Eukaryota; kingdom Viridiplantae; phylum Streptophyta; class Magnoliopsida; order Poales; family Bromeliaceae; genus Tillandsia; species Tillandsia leiboldiana. The sequence goes on along the minus strand of CM055063.1, from coordinate 54,510,454 downwards.
AGCCTTGCTGAGCTCAAGCAGCAGCCTTGCTGCTGCTTTGATTGAGCAGCAGCAAGATGCTGCTTGAGCAGCAGATGCTCAAGCAGCTGGTGCTGCTGCTGCTGCTCAAGCAGCAGCTTGAGCAACCTGCTGCTGCTCTGCAGCACCCTGCTCTGCAGCAACTTAATCTCAAGCTTGTGCCCGCTCGCGAATTTGCAAAATGGCGAAATGGGCGAAATGACCTGTAACATTTTTAAATATGATTACAGTGGAGTTCGGTGCGTTTCGGACCGACGCGAAGTGAATCGGGTCGAAAAGTGAGTGAAGTTCAAGAAATTAGCAATTCATAAAATTCTGATTTTTGATATCGGCAAGCTCTTTTCATCTGCGTTTTGCCGCCAACTAGAAAATTGAAATTGTAATTTTTCTTCTTCCTTATTCTACAAATTTTTTTTAAACTCCCCATGATTTATTTTAAATTTTTGGGACTACTCTAAGCCCTCGGAATGGGATCCGAAAAAGCTTGGCGTAAACTGCATCAGCAAACACTGCAGTTGACAGAATTTTGAAGCATTTTGCTCGCTTCGTTTTCTATGTTCTTGCAATCTCTCAACTAGCAGTTATCCATTTTAATCAGCAGACTTTTCTGAGGAGCACTCACGATTTCTTCTTAATTCTTTGACTACTTTAAGTTTCAAAATAGGGCTCGAAAAAGCTTACGATAACAAACACAGAATTTTGAAATTCGCTAAGTCCTTGAACTTCAACTCATTTTCGACGATGCACCTCGGTCGGTGCGAAACGCACGAACTCGACTGTTACTCATATTTAAAATTATGTTACAGATCTCATTTCCCGCATTTTGCCATTTGCCGATTCGGCAGAACGGGGGATTAAGCTTGCAATTAAAAGCTTCAAAGTGATTCCAATCAATAAAATTTAAGAACTGTCCAAATCCTGTTTGTAAAGTGGCCTAAAAGACGAAGTTTGATTTGAGTCTTTGATAAAAAAAAAAAAAGGTCATACTTTCGTACTCTATTTTGGTGGTTATCAAGATCAATCAAACTTCGTCTTGTATGGCCACTTTCAAACAGGGATCTTGGTAAAGTTCTAATTTTATTGATTGGAATAATTTGAAGCTTTAAACTTGCAAGCTTAAGTCCCGTTTCGCGAATCTGCAAAATGGCAAAATGGCGGGCGAAATGATCGTAACAAGTTCTAAAATGATTCCAGTCGAGTTCGGGCGTTTCGGACCGGACGCGAGGTGCATCGGGTCGAGAAAGTGGAGTGAAGTTCAAGGGATAGCGCATTTCAGACATTCTGGATTTTTGTTTCGGTAAGCTTTTCGAGGCCTATTTTGAAAAACTTAACGTAGTCAAAGAATTAAGAAGAAATCGTGAAGGGTCTTCAGAAAAGTCGATGATAAAAGGGATGAACGCAGAGGGAGAGATTGAAAGAAAATATTTTTCTTTTGTTTTTTGGAAACGCAAGCGATGCAAAATGCTTCAAAAAATTCTGCCACTGCAGTGTGTTGGCGGATGCAGTTACGCCAAGCGTTTGCGAGCCCTATTCCGAGGGGCTTAAGGGAGTAGCCAAAAATTTAAAATAAATCATGGAGTTTAAAAAAATTTGTAGACTAAGGGACAGAAAGAAAAAAATTACAATTTCAATTTTCTAGTTGGCGGCCCAAAACGCAGAGGTGAAAGAGGCTTGACGATATCAAAATCAGAATTTATGAAATTGGATAATTTCTTGAACTCAACTCTCTTCCGACCCGATTCAATTGGCGTCGGTCCGAAACGCACCGAACTCGACGGAATCATATTTAAAAATGTTCCAGGTCTTCGACGCATTTCGCCATTTTGCACTTTAAGCGAGCGGGCACAAGCTGAGCTAAAGTTGCCTGCAGAGTAGGTTGGGCAGAGCAGCAGCAGGTGGCTCAAGCGGCTGCTTGTGCGCAGCAGCAGCAGCACCAGCCTGCTTGAGCAATGCTGCCAAGCAGCAAGCTTGTTGTTTGTCAAAGCAAAGCAAGCAGCAATGTGCTGTTGAGCGAGCAGCAAGGATGCTGATGAGCAGCATCGGACTGCGTTCGACTCGGAGTGTCCTCTGCTCTCAAGCGTAGCAGCAAGGCTGTGCATCAAGAAGCAGCCGTTGCTGCGCTCAAAAGCCTCAAGCAGCAAGAAGCTTGAGCAGCAAAGCCTGCTGCTTTGAGGCTGCTGCTCAACGCAAGCAGCCTGCTGCTTCAAAGCCCAAGCAAGGCTGATCGCTCCAAACAGAAGCCTGTTGTGACTATCTCCAGTGAAAATGGCTTTTTTCGGCGATTTACATTTTATGAATTCGTAATTCCTAGAACTCAACTCATTTTCGACCCGATGTGCACTTCGCCGGTACGAAACGCAACGAACTCGAATTTAATCATTATTTTTAAAAATAGGTTACAGGTCATTCGCAGCATTTGCCATTTGCAAATTCAGGCGAGCGGGCCAAGTGAGATTAAAGTTGCGGCAGAGCAGGGTGCTGCCAGAGCAGCAGCAGTGCTGCTCACGCTGCTGCCTTGAGCCAGCAGCAGCAGAGAACCAGCTGCGTGAGCAATGACTGCTAAAGCAGAGCTGCTGTGCTCAAGCAAAGCAGCAGCAAAGGCTTGCTGCTTGGAGCAGCTCCTGTGCTGTGCTCAAGCAGAGCTTGCTGCTGCTCAAGCAGCAGCTGCTGCTTTGAGCAGCAGACTGTGCTGTGCTCAAGCAGCAGCTTGCTGCTGCTTGAGCAGCAGCCTTGCTGCTGCTCAAAGCAGCAGCCGGCTGCTTTGAGCAGCAGCCCTGCTGCCTCAAAATCTAGCACAGAAAGGGCTGTGCTCAAAACAGAAGCCCTGTTCTATCTCGTGAAAATTGGTTTTTTGTTTTTTTGGCGAATGTTACAATTTATGTAATTCGCTAATTCCTTGAACTTCAACTCACTTTCTCGACCCGAAGGAATTCGAGTCGGTCCGGAAACGGACGAACTCGACTGTAAATTCTATATTTAAAATATGTTAAAGGTCATTTTTCGCCGCATTTTTTAAGCTTTAAATGCAAAGCTTTGAAGCTTGATTGGAAATCTAAGTTGAAATACCAGCTTTAAAATTGCAAAAGCTTAAATCCCGTTCGACGAATCTGCAAAATGCGAAATGCCGGCGAAAATGATCTGTAAACAATTTTAAAATCGGATTACAGTCGAGTGCCGTGCGTTCGACCGACGCGAGAGTGCATGGGTCGAAAAGTGATGTTGAAGTTAAAGGACTTGGAATTTAGAAATTATGATTTTTGTATCGGTAGCTTTTCGATTTGCTACGGTTGGCGGCCAAAACGCAGAGAGAAAGAGCTTGCCGATTATCACACAATCAGAATTTATGAAATCGCTAATTTCTTGAACTTCAACTCACTTTTTCGACCCGATGCCTTCACGTCGGTCCGAAACGCACCGAACTCGACTGTAATCATATTTAAAATATGTTACAGGTCAATTCGCCGCATTTCGCCATTTTGCAAATTCGGCGAACGGGGACTTAAGCTTTGCAATTTAAAGCTTCAAAAACTCTCAATTCCAACCCACTTTTCGAGTCGACCGCTTTGACATCAATTCGAAATGCTTCTAACTAACTTGTAATTACATTATGTGAAATTTATATTAGAACACTATGTCAAATTAGAACCACTATGCCTAAGCCTATAGTTGAAGAACAGTATGTCAAAAAAAAATTCTTAACCTAACAAAACCTAACAAATGTAAAATCTAATAATTGCTCTGACACCATCCATAATATATTTGAGTTGTAAAGAAGATAAATAAACTCACAAATCAAAGACATATATTCAAAGGCTTATCAATTAAAAAATATACTAAATGTGTAAGAATGGTGAAGAAAAGAGAACCCACCTAGACTCCCCAAAATCTGTCTCCCTAGCTTAACGTTCTCACTGTTTTAACCTTCTAACTGGCTTAACCTACATTAGAGGAAAAAAATGAATTGAGATCAATAATTTTCAATATTTACCAAACTAATACATGTCATTGTTTATGTATATATGTATTATACTTACAAGATAGGATGGCCAAGCAATAAATTGTCTTGCGGCATCACCTATCATCTTCATACCATGATAGCTCCGAATCAGACTCTCTGTAGGAATCATTACTACCTCAACATAGATTTCCCAATACTGATCACCTAATTTTTCGCCTCCTACAATAGTAGAAGGATCCTTACTAAATAAAAGTCCTCGTGCTACAGGGCGATGAGGTTGTCCAAGGGACATCAAGAACACTTCTTTATCATCCCGTCTAGGATTATCCTATATAGAGGCACATATATTTTACTATTGGATAACTTTTAAAAATTAATATTAATCAAAATAGATGTTACCTCGGTTTCATGTTCATATCGCACCCTCCTTTTCTTCGTTTGGTGCACCTATATATATATAAATTAGAGAATGACATAACATATAATTTCACAATCTAGCTAGACAAGATATTTACTTGATAAGACGGAAATTGGTGATTGGATGATGACGATCGCACTTCTCCTTCAAATGTATCATTAGGAATATTTGTATCAACAACATTCTACAAAAGAAATAACACTATGTAATTTCAACAAGATATTATTTAATAAATTATTTTATAAATACTTAATTAGTAAAGTAAACCTGTCGACCATCCAATGGATTAGTAGGTGAAGGTGCATCGGTAGACTTATTTTGCATAATAGATGCTATCATTGCTTTCATTTCAGCCAACTCGGTCTCCATAACTATCATTCTTTCCTTCATTCCTTTTGTTTCCTCCTCAGCTTTCTTTCTAGCCTCAGTTGCCATTCTTATACATGCTGCAGGTGTAGGTGCATCGGTCCAAATATGAGTAGGAGCAGGGCCCAAACCGAGGCCACGGACGTGACCATGTTTTTCTTTTCCAAATACATCTGAGAATAAATCATCTACTTCTTTAGAACCTTTTTTTGCAAGATCTGGTTGATTCTTGGTCTTCACATCAATCTCTCTCTATAACAAGTCATGCATATCACAATGAGTAGGTAGAAATGCAAATAATTTGAAATTTCCTCATCTTGTGGATCAAAGGAAACTGAACATAAATGTATAAACTGCCATAAAAGTGATCCTTAAAAAAAAGCAACTTACAATAAAGCTAAAATCTTTACAAATAAAAACTTAAAAAAATATTAATCTACTTACAATAAAGTTAGCACATTCTTCATTCATCGGATCCCCATTTTTGTGAACATGAGTAATCTTAAATAGTTCGGCCCTAGTTGGCACTACTCCATTTTCCTTTCGCTGTTAACAATAAAAAAGTTTATAATTCAGTGAATTCGTGTTATAGCATATATATGAACTTAGAAGAGAATAAGTGAATTAAGTGATTTACCTTTTCTTCACGAATACGAGCAAAACTTCTTGAGCCAGCAGTGTGAGTATTAATTTGCTTAGCACGGTTACTTTTGTTTCTTAAACTACGCGTCTGTATACAACATCAACTTGGTTAAAAGAAACATCTATATAGCTACACTAGAAAACATTCACTTGGTTAAAAGAAAAAATGAAGAGTGAAATTGATAAAGAATGAAAAATTGTTTAAAGCACCTGTCCTTCTTCAGTATCCCAAAATTCAATCAATTGTCTCCATTGCTCCGGGAGGACTCTAGAATCGCGATCAACAAGACGTTCTTCATAAGTATTGTGAGCATCATAGTGCTTTTTCTTAAGCTCACATTTGAAGTCCTTCCATTTTTTTCCAAGAGCTTTCATAACCCATAACCACTTATCATCTTCAAGATTATACTTTAACTATAAGAAATTCACAAATATCAATTTACTGATAGATGTTTATGTATTAAAAATATAAAGAGAAATCAACTAATAAATTGATACCTTAATAATGTTCCACATTATCTTTTTATTATCCAAAGGCATGTGCCTCCAATCCTTATATGTTAATGGTGCATCTTTTTCACTTCTAGCAACAGTGCCTAAGAAGTTTGTGAATTGCGCAGCTTTATCACCAGTAGGCTGATCAAATTCATTAAAAGTACGTGCCAACATATCACCATCATGCCTAGCCCATATTTTATGCATGCGAGTTGGACCTCTCCGATTACTGGACTTTTTAGAAGAATCTGTTTTCAAATAATCATAAGAGATAGCTAAGAAATAAATATTCAATAGTGATCAATTGATTTTATAAACTAAATTCCTAAAGTTCGATGAACATGCATATCTTAGGGATTAATGAATACCCATATTTTCTTCAAGTTGCTCATCATCCGATATAAACTGGTTGTCCTTATCAACACCCAAATCAAAATCATTCTCATCAAGGTCACCTCCAGATTGCCTAAGCGAGTGATTACTTGATGGAGTATTTTTCTGACTAGGATCACGAAAGTTTTTTGTTGCAATTCGAGGACCAAGTATAGAACGTCCTGGCTGAAATCGTGTACGCGCCATAGTCAACCTGCAAAACAGTTAAAAAAAGATATATTATATCATCTTTTAGAATCAGTAAAATACTTATGTACTATTTAATAGAAGTATTAAAAAAATAAAAACATTAAGAAATAAGCACCTACACATGAATTTTCAATATCATTGAGTAATTTGTTATCTAAACAATAAAGAAAAAAGTTGAGGAATTTAGAAATCAATAGAATAAACAAAATCCTAAATGTTATGAATGTATAAACAAGCACTCTAATTATCATGAAATATGAATAATGAGACATTATTCAATTATATATAAAGCAAATTAACAAGCAATCAATATATACTTTTTTGTTAAATCGAAAATTGCTTATTAAAGTAAGAATCATTGAAATTGAATTCAATTTACAAGAGATTGAAGTCAAAGGATTGAATCAACCTTATAACTGAAAATCAATCACCAGCTCCATCAGGCTCTAAGTCGTCACTTTGTATAGCATCTTTTGGGCGAGTAATATCTAAAGGTGTATTAATAGTTGTTCCAGGTATATCTGTCCTCGCCCAATTACCAGTGTCAATATCATCACTAGTGGTGTTATCTCCATTTAAATTACTCTCTAAACCATTTGGGTAGTACATCTCCATATCATCTCCACACTCTTCTTCTTTTGCAGACATGTCAAACAAGTCTCTAGGTTTTGTACCAACTACAACATGCCAATCTTCCTCTAAGGGGTCTTGTACATAAAACACCTGTTCAACTTGTGATGCTAGTACAAATGGTTCATTTGCTATATTCTCATTATTATATAATAATCGATTGAAGTTAATGAGTGTAAATCCAAATTTGTCCTTCTTAATTCCTCTGCCTTCAGAACGCACATCTACCCAATCACATTTAAACAACACAACTTTTGCCTTTTCATTATAGTATAGTTCAATGATCTCTTTAAGAACTCCATAGTAAGCAACATCTCCTTTGATAGGATTTTGATCCTTTGCACTAGAAAAACTTGAGGTGCTTGCAACGACAACAACACCACTATTTTGTGTTCTTCGTCTCTCCTCAACATCTTTCCTATGAAATCTAAATCCATTAACAATATATCCTTTATATCTTCTTACTGTCATTAGAGGACCTGCTGCCAACCATCGAATTTCCTCTAGTGACTCCACATTCTCTTCTCTTGTCAAATTATGAACCTATTAAACAAAGACAAGCTAATTAATGTCTTAATTTTAACTATATATTAGTTAAGAAATTAAGTTCGAAGTGAAGTATACTTACATGTGATCTAAACCATTCATGAAAAGTTTCATTATGAATACGCTCGACATCACGCCTTCGCGCTCGATGATTATGTGCCTTGATTTCTTGAATATGTTTTCTGTAAATAAATAAGCCTAACTAAATACACTATTAAATTTAAAAACTACAACATTTTGACTTTTAATTAATATTCAAGTTTAAGAACTTACTCAAGATAAGAGCTTATAGAATCGAAATTAAATAGCACATATCGATGAGCTTGTACCCACGTTGTATAATCCAAAGTTATAGTTTCGCCATTATCTAGTGCACGACCAATATGGGAAAATAAGGTTTTCTTAGTCAAGTCACTAGCATTAGGATCATCATTTCTCACTGGACGGTTGAACCGAGTTTCAACACCATGTAAATAGCGAGAGCAAAATGTTAGGCTCTCCTCAATTAAATAGCCTTCCGCAATCGAACCTTCTGGATGTCTTCTATTTCGTACATATGACTTCAATCTCAAAAGAAACCTAAATATATAAAATAAGAACCAAAATAGAATAAATAACAACAAAAAATGAGTAATTTATTAAATTACAAGTCAAATCTTAATATCATAATATACCTCTCAATTGGATACATCCAACGGTATTGCACTGGACCAGCAAGTTTGGCCTCACTAGCAAGGTGAATTGGCAAATGGACCATGAAGTCGAAAAAGGATGGAGGAAATATTCTCTCAAGATGGCATATTGTCAATGCTATTCGATCTTCTAATTGTTGCATATCCTTCACCTGAATAGATTTACAGCACAAATCCCTAAAAAAGCTACTTAGCTCTATCAAGGCCAAGCTAACATTTTCTGGCAAGATCCTTCTAACAGCTAATGGGAGCAAATGCTGCATCAACACATGACTATCATGACTCTTGAGCCCCAAAATTTTTAGCTCCTTAATATGTACACGATTTGAGATATTTGATGCATAACCATCAGGAAATTTAACTCCCTTTAATAATTTACAAAAAATTTTCTTTTCCTTTCTACTCATGGAGAAGCATGACGGGGGTAGATATGTTTTGGTTCCATTTGATACTGGATGAAGATCTTGTCTTATTCCCATTTCTTGAAGGTCAAGACGAGACTTGAAATTATCTTTTGATTTTCCGTCTGAATTTAGTAATGTATAAACTACATTATCAGTACAATTCTTTTCAATATGCATAACATCAAAGTTATGACGTACTAGAAGAGTTTCCCAATACGGCAATTCAAAAAAAATGCTCCGCTTCTTCCAATTATGTGAAGGTTGAACATCTTCAGCTCGCTTACGTTTTCCACTTCTTATATTACAATTATGCTTTCCCAATATAATGTTAACATCTTTGACTTGCTCTAAAACATCACAACCAGAAAGTGGAGTTGGTGCAGCTCTATGTTCCTGCTTACCATTGAAAGATGTGACATCACGTCGAAATTTATGTTCATTATCCAGGAATCTACGATGTCCCATGTAACAGAATTTTCTTCCATGCTTTAAATATTCAGAGCAAGTTTCACCATTACAATAAGGACAAGCAAGTCGCCCTTTTGTGCTCCATCCCGAAAGACAAGCATAGCCTGGAAAATCACTAATGGTCCACAAAATTGCGGCACGCATTTGAAATGTTTGTTTGCAAGATACATCGTATGTTTTGATGCCTTCATCCCATAACTCCTTTAATTCATCTATCAATGGCTGCATGTACACATCAATATCATTCCCAGGGGCAGATGGACCAGGAATAAGTAATGAGAGTATAAAGTATGGTTGCTTCATGCACATCCAAGGGGGCAAATTATAAGGAATTAAAACAACAGGCCATGTGCTATGAGCAATACTCATTGTGCTAAATGGATTAAAGCCATCACTTGCCAGCCGTAGCCTAACATTCCGCGGGTCCGATGAAAACAATTGATGCTTGTAGTCAAAATCTTTCCATGCAGGAGAGTCAGCAGGATGTCTAAGTACTCCATCTTTTGTACGCCCATCGTTATGCCATCTCATATCTGCTGCTGTTTTTGAAGACATAAATAACCTTTGTAGTCTTGGTTTTAGTGGAAAGTACCTCAATACTTTTGCAGAAACCTTTTGTTCACGATTCTTTCTTGATTTTTTAATTTTTACTTTACTTTCAACAGTTTTCCACCTTGAGACACCACAAACATGGCATAAAGATGCATTAGCAAATTCCTTCCGATATAGCATACAATTATTTGGGCATGCATCAATTTTCTCGTAGCCTAGACCCAAATCTTTAATGATTTTGTCAGTCTCATAAAAGGTACTTGGCAAAGTTTCACCTGCTGGTAATACTTCTTTTAACAATTTTAAAAGCATTTCAAAGCTTTTATTGCTCCATCCCCCTAAGCATTCTATTTGTAATAGTCTCACAATAAATGAGAGTTTTGAGAACTTCTTACAACCTGGATATATTTCTTGATTAGCATCTTTCACTAAATTATAAAATTTTTTAGTCTCTTCATCTGGCTCCGCTGTCAAATCTTCAATATCTAAATCTCCCACATCTAAATCTAACTCTGGATTAAAAAATGCATCGTGTAAAAGATCGTTCATTTCATCACTGATTTGTTCATTCTGAATGTTGACATTCTCATTAGGTTTTGTTTGGATAATATCCTCTCCATGAAATATCCATCTTGTATAACCTTGCATAAATCCATCACATAACAGATGTTCATAGACAACTTCCTCTTCTTTCCAAAAGCAATTAGTGCATTTTCTACATGGGCAAAGGATCATACTTTCTTTAGATGCATTGTCAAATGCAAATTTGAGGAATTGATTCAATCCTTGTTGGTAATCATCACTTGACCTAAATACATTAATTGAATGGTACAAATAAATATTACTTAATTTTATATACTAACATAACTTAATATTCATAACTTTAGAAATATTAATTAGAACATTACCTTGGCTTAAGAATCCATGTCTTATCCATATCCTAGACAAGTAATTTAGGTATTCTTGACAATAGAATTACCTGTATATGCATAAAAGTTAGTATTTTAAGTTCAGTTACATTGACGTCATTATTAAGAGCTAAAATATATAAATTTTTCATAAAACTTATGAATTCTAATAATTGACCAACTTCTTAAAAGTTTTCAACATTGAATTGTCACACGGCTTTTCCGCCACACATCATTATCATCTAATCGTTCTTAAAATGACTTCTTTGCCCTAACTTCTAGAGCATGATCTAATGCTAAAAGCAATCATTAAGCACCTAACCAAATACTGAAGTAGAAACTGTGTCCCTAATGAAAAGCTTAATGTAATGAGACAACAAAAACTGGTTATGACACTAAAACAGAATACATGATAGGTACCAGAAAGATCCAAGAAATTATCACACGACTACAGTTCATAAAGAAAGAAACTTACCAAACACCCCAGCAACACTTGAAGCATTCCAATACAAACACTTCACAAAACCAAGGAAAAGTAAAAGATTTGACCACGTAAAGCACCAGAATTTGGAGCATTAAGACTTAAGACTAGATTTAAGGCACAGAATTTGGAGCACCAAAATTTTGATCTAGTTCTTGAGGGATATGAATCTGGATCCCGATCTTGTCTCAATATATATATATATATATATATATATATATATATATATATATATATATATATATATATATATATATATATATATATATATATATATATTTGTATTGTGAAACTTCAATTTGATTTCCATGTTGGATCACAAGTTCTCTTATGTCAGAAAAAAAAATTTGACGCACTATGCTATATAAGCTACCAATTTTAGATTTTAGATGTAATGAATAATACACAACCAAGCTAATTATCTACTAATTTATGGTATAAGAAGGGGCAAGTTTCCAACAAGGTAATTTACTTATTTAATCTCCTGTGTATGAGAAACATATCTAATCTCAATATGGAACACTTTATTTAATTTAATGAAACAAAGAAAGAGAAAATAAATAAATGAAATTATGGAACCACAAAGCTCATACATTTATTTACTTCTTTCACATTGTCCTGGCCCCTCAACTAAGTCAAACCCTACATGCTCCCAATGATCAAAAAAGAAACATTAATAATATGTTTGCTATATCAATTATTATTTCATGGTATCCAAAGCATCCAAACATGCACTCTTTTTTATCCTCTCTATGGCTCAAATTACTAGAAGTGGTTTTGATTAATTAATCTCTTTCTAATCCCTTCACCATTATTTTTCTAATATTTTTATGCAAATTAATATGAAACCCCTCACATGCCTAGGTGGAAATAAAATTAATTTGCTTTCGATTTAATCCTTCCTAAGCTAAACCTATATATATATGGCACATATATGTCACGCCCCGGGGTCGAAACTGCGACCCGGCTCGCCAACAGATCCGCCACCTATGCCAAACCCGCATAGGCGAAGCGTCCTACCTGCAAGAGAAGTACTACAGCTAAACAGATATCAGAGCTAAAAATAAAAAGTCTGCTGTATAACTAAATCAATCACTGTACAACTGGAAAAATACAACAATGTCCGTCTCCCAAAAAGATAATCATACAATATCCTCATATACAAACTCAGAACTCAACCGGGAGGTATCTCCAATAAATACATCAGTGTACAGGCTCTCAATACAACAATCCTCACTACAACAGTCTCTCAAAGAAGGAAAATAAAATAACTAATCTACTGAAGCTCTCCTCTGAAGGGGTACCGCTACACTCCACGACGGGTAGGGAACTAGCTCGCGACTCCCTCGCTCGGTCAGAAGGATCAGCAACAGGAACAACAGGAACCAGAGTAGAAGTTCCTGTGGGAAAAGACACCACGACGGGTGTGAGAACTACGTCCCAAGTAGTTCTCAGTGGGTGCCGCCAACAAGCCCGACGGTCTGCCCACTAAGTCCACTAGAGGCATAAAGTAACAAAAGCAGTGCTGTAAGGAAAGCTGGAAAAGTAAACTCTACAGCTACTATGCCTCTACATAGATGCTCAAGGAGTGGAACAGAAAGAACATGATGCCACAACTAACTCTCATCTCTGATCACCCAATCTGAACTGACTGCCTCATCAGGTCCAGTCAAGCCTGCGCCAACCTACTGCCGTTACGTCCCGGAGGAGCGGACTTACGTAGGACGTCCATGACTGCCAACACCAGCACAGCCAGAGGGACAAATGCAACGACAAGTCGCGATAGAAAAGCTCAATCTCACGCCGGTACACAACCCGGTCTCGCCTACTCCGGAGTGGCACTCGAGGGGAGCGACCCGCTCGAGTAAAAAGTAACCCATCTCAAGTATCTCTGTAAAGTATCTCTGTCAAGCTCAAATGTGGCTCATGCAGGCAATGATCCACGATCAAAAAGATCGGTAACTCCAAGCTCAAGCACAACTCAGTCGGAAAAAGGACCTCGACTCGAACAGGAATAGCCCAAAACACTCTCACAGCTATGTCGGAGAACCCTCAACGACTCAATCTGATAAATGCACGACCATGGCTGAGTCGGGAAACCTCCACGACTCGATCTGCCAGAACCCCAAGATCCTCAGGGCTAAGTGGGAGAACCACCTCCACCACTAAATCAGGAAAACAACCTCTAGATCACACTCTACCAACTCATAGCACAAAGTCGCATCCACTGCGAGAAACTGCCTCAACAGGCCAACATTGCAACCACTGACACGAGGAAGGGTCCGGAAACCCCGAAAGACTAGAATCTACAATCCAAATCAAACAAGAACAGGCTTTAGGCATAGCCTCTCGTTGATCTCGTCCCAAGAAGAAGGCAGACCTTAGAACCCAGACCACTCGAATCATCTCGGGTGGTTAATTATAGGAAAAAGGTGACATTTCTTACTGAAGCCATCTGATCTGTAAGAAATCCATATTTAATGATTTTTAGTTCTTTTTAGGAAAACAGTTGAAACCAAGTTTTACATCTAAGCCTCGAAGAGCTAATGCCTTCGTCTAATCAAACAGGAACAGACTCAGGCGACCCTACGATGCTTGGAAGAAAATATTTGGTTGACAAAAATCATATGTGTGTCCAAAAAGGTTCTGGGTTTAAGGTCCTGCTAACACTGATCTACCGCTGCCACTAACACAGCGGCGACAGATAAAACAAGAAAAATAAAACATCTCGGGACCGCCGTCTACCCAAACAGCTCCCGCTACAGATGAACAACCAACTACATCTACCAGACTCCACTCTGCTCCCAAGCACGAGTGTAACATGCATCCCGCACTAAAAGATAACTCCTGACCACTCGGCCCACTACCCGGGCGAGGAAGAACACTATGTCCAGGAAAGTAGAAGTGTGGATGTCTAAAGCAGAAATAACCTTAGCCCAAGTGAGGGTTTTCTACTAGTCTGGTTACACATGCAACATATGACGGGGTGCTAGGTCAAGTTCCAATAACTATAATTTACAGATGGTAGAAAGCAAGGAGATGACAATACCATCAGATAATACAAGGAATAGCAATTCCTACATTCTAACATGCTGCACAAGCATTTCACTATCATGCATAGTCCTACTATAGCAGATTTAAAGCACAGTCCGTCAATCTTGGAGACAAGGCCACCCACCTGAAAATGCTAACTGTCCGGAGTCGCACAGCTGAGACAGTCCAGAAACAGATATCTCTACACACCCACCAATCCAACGATACAGGAACAGTGATCAATACCTCCTGGGTACAAAAACACAACCCAAAGTTACACTTAATTCCATAAAATCCAAGCATCACAAATCTGCTGGGAACAGTCCCCTTAATGCGAAATTTTCACCTGTAAAACGAACTCCAAAAATTCCAATAAAAATATCACAGCGAGCGTCTCGTCGAGACCTTCGAAACGGGTACCTGCACGCCCAAATCCGAGCCCCGTAGGCCGAGTTACAAATTCCACAGTACAGGTGCGCAAACACTCACAACCACACAACTGTAAACTCAAACACAGATAAAAGGGGAATAGTATACCTTCGGGCAAGCCTCAGAAAAATCCCGGAAAAATACAATGATAATCCTTGCGACGAGTAGATCCAAAAAGTGTATAGGCTCGTCTCGATCCGACACTCGGGTGCGGAGATAAAATTCCGGCAAGGGGCCCCTGTCCAAAAACTCCACCAGAAAACAGCGGCTTAGAAATGCCTCGAAAACCATGTCATAAACTCTGAATCCAGCAAGATGATCAACACGAAAATCGAAGACGTACCTCTCATGATTCCAACGCCGCAGAAATCGTCCAAAAATACTGACGGAGTAGCTCTGTAGACCTCTCAGATCAAACTGCGACGATAACGGGCCTCCGATGAAAAAACGCCACACTGCGCTCCGATGCCGAAGTCGTCGATGCTGCGGCTTCCAAAAAATCCGGGCCTCCGCCAGATGATGCGCAGCACAAAGATCTCCATCTTTGCTTAAGGGTGCAAGGGGAAGGGAGCTCGGGAAAGGGGGCAAAAAGCCCCAGCCAACCGCCTATTTATAGGCCCAGCCCAAAAAATCCGACTTTGGACTTTTGGGCCAAAGTTCCGGGCGCCCGGAACATTCGGGCCGCTACAGTGTTGGGCCCGGCCCAACACTGTGCGCGCCCGAAAGCCCGAGGGCCCGCCACGCGTCCCGCCGACGCCGCCTGCGCCCGGCGCACGCGCGCCCGCCAACTGCGCAGCGCCACGTGTCCCGACACGCGGGCGTGCGCAGCTGCACCCGACCAACCGCGGGGCGCCACGTGGCGCCCCCACGTCGCCCCCGACCGCGCCCACGCCGCGCCCACGTGCGCGACCGCGCCTCCCGCTGCCGCACGTCGGGCACGCGCCCCGAGGCACCTGCCTCCCGTCGCGTGGACCGCGCGCACCAGAACCCGCCAACCAAAATCAGCCACGTGTCCGCACCCGGTCCACCGTGCACCCGCGACGATCCCGTGGACCGCGCCTGCTGCGCCCGCCAACTGGGAGCCGCCACGTGGCCAGCCCCCCGGGTGCACGCCTCCGCGGTGGACTGCGCGCCTCCGCCGCCGCCAGCCGCCGCGCTCCGCCGCCCGCCGCCGCCGCCGGCGCCCCTCCGGCGGCCGGAACAGTACCAATCACCTCGAAATCCGTGCCGGGTCATCCGGGCTCCGAAAAATACAAGTAAATAGTCCATCTTGACCGTTTTCGCGCGCTGAATCCAAATCCGAAGTCCGATTTGCCAAATTCCTCTTCTAAAATTTGCCGAAAATTCCCGGAGAAGTGTTCTTTACTCAAATTTCGCGCTGAGTCCAATTTTAATAACCATTTCGCGCGAAACCACATCAAAACATCCGACGGGGTCCTCCGATCACTCACGTGATCCATTATACACCCGAAGTCCATCACTTGAGTCCAAATTGGTGCAGAAACACCGCCGACATGCCACATAGGCCTCCAGAAGCTGCTAATCGCACTGTAGAAGCCCTGCGGAGATCTGGGTCACCACATCCTCCCCCACTAAAAGAAAGTTTCGTCCTCGAAACTTGCTCAACCCAAAAGGTGCCACAAAAACAAGGGTAGGTACATAACACTGCCGTCTCCAGCTCTCAAGTCACCTGTCACTCCCCGTGATTACTCCACAACAACAACAACAACCGGTACGGCATGGCCCAAATTGCATAATTCTCTCATCTCACGAGCCAGAATTTGCAACGGCATCCCTCGTACCACAAGTACTCGCAGATCTCAAAGGAAACGAGTCCATCACGAGCGAGGAATCCACATGCCTAACACTCCTGAGCTGAGACGTGGAAGGAAAAGGCTGGGGGAAAAGAGAGAACAACCAATGTAGCACGCACCAAAACCGCTCCCTAGTGCCAGCTCAACCAGGCGATCCGAAACATACCCCATACGGTCATCCAGAGAAAAGAAGCCCTAATCGGCTAGGGTCCTCGCTCAATCACTCTCGGATCCTGACCAATCGCATGGACTGCTTCACCGCAGTCTATCGTCAAAAGGGACCCTCAGGGACACAACCTCGCGCCCTGTTCCGCAACGGTCCCACCCAGCGCCAGCAACGGAATCATCAAACTCAACCCCCAATAGCTCTCCGGTTCCAGGTATCCGCCACCACAGTGGCCCTATCGGGGTGATACAAAATGCTCAAGAATAACCCAATGGTAACTCCACAGCCACTATGGGAGGCATCACCAACACAAAGGTCCATCCCCCATCTCTGGCAAAGCTGCAATCGGCGCTAGTACCAGTCTCATCATCCATTCGCCATGCTCTCCTGGCACTGCCAAATCCAAAAAAAAAAACTCCTCACCTCAACAATAAATGTTGATCTCAGCCAATCTCAAATAGCATCCACATTGGCCGGAATTCCACCGCCGCTCCTACGGCTAACACAATGTGACCCAAGAAGGTAAGCTTCTAAAGCTAAAACTTGTATCTCAATAGCCTGGCATACAGCTTCATCCACACAGCATGGTAACACATCCACCAGTGCTCCTCATGCTCCAAGCTGCTCTGGGAGTAGATCATAATATCCCTGGAGGATCTAGTTACCAAAGCAATCAAGTACAGCTGGAGCACAATTCCTCAAACCAAAAGAGTGGCAGGGCGCCAATCAATCCAATTGGCCTTACTAAAACATAATGCCCCTACCGTGTCCTGAACACCATCTTGGCGAAATACTCAGCCGTATGATTCCAAAATCTGTACCTGCATCAATCGTACAACTGCCGGAGTATAATTCCATCAAAAGGTCCAGAATAATACTTGGACCTGTCTACACTCGACCCATAAAAGGGCCCTCACAGTCGTGTATCAACGATGTGGCATCACCTCCGTATATCAACGACGTGGCACTAGGTCAAACAGACCCCTCGATCCATCAGATCCTGCAACTGCGCCATCAGCTCTCACAGCTCTACTGGCAATATCCAATGAGGTGCTGTCGAGGGTGGCGCGGTTCCCCGAACCACGCCAAACTCAATCTCTATCTCCCTAACCGGCGGCATTATCAACAGCTCAGGTGAAATCACACCCGGAATCTCGTGGCAACAGAGATATCTTTTGTGACGCCCCACTTCCCAGGGGGTCACCCATCCTAGAACTACTCTAGCTCTAGCACGCTTAACTCTCATGTTCCTCTTGGATCTTGCTACCATCCAAAATGCTATAGCCGGGTTAGAGATTTAGTCCTATTATATCATTTATATAGAGGACTAATCCAAATTCCGGGGGTGTTACATTCTTCCCCCCTTTAAGCCCTGACGTCCACGTCAGGCTCAAGCACACTCACAAGCACCAGGCGATGTGAGACTCGTCTCGCTAGCCTTAGCCGACCTTGTGAGGAGCTGCACTCCACTCACAACGGTCATTAGCCGGGGAGCCTCGCTCTACCCGCTATATAACCCTGGCTCAGCCGAGACTCATCTCACATTTCCGGCTGGTGAATGGCTCTGATACCAACTGTGACGCCCCACTTCCCAGGGGGTCACCCATCCTAGAACTACTCTAGCTCTAGCACGCTTAACTCTCATGTTCCTCTTGGATCTTGCTACCATCCAAAATGCTATAGCCGGGTTAGAGATTTAGTCCTATTATATCATTTATATAGAGGACTAATCCAAATTCCGGGGGTGTTACATCTTTGGGTCCCGGTGCCGCCGTAAGCACCTCTCACACTGTCGCTATAACCAGTGTGCTCTAACGACCTCAACAACCAAATCTCCTCTCGTCTGCCTCGCAGAAGGTCAAAGTCCTCACCTCCCGCAGTCTAACATCCTGTGGCACTGTGCCAACCAAAACCCAAGCACTAGGTCGAAACGCCGAACTGCCATAATTACCAATAAGTCCACCCGTATAACTCGCGGCCTCAACTGCATAGGACATAAACCACAAGGGAGCACAACCTCTGTCTCTGCTCACATTGAGGCGACGAATAAAGTCATCCGCAGATAACAAATCCACGCTACCGTTGCGCTACTCTGATATAGATGCTGATGCTGCCATCGGGGTCCACCCGATCTCTGGCATCTCGAAAATTCGCCATCCAGGTACGGAGATGAGAAATGCCTCTGCCGGTCAGTCTGTCCTCCATCACCCGACGTCAAGCGCCGATATCCAGAACTCGCCTCTGGCGGCCGATCCCTATCCAAAGAAACTGCAGCGTCATGCTCCACACACAATGCCTACCCATCGAAGCGTCAATAATTCAAAACGGAGGGACCAACTAAACTGAAAGGTATCCTGGCGCAAACCATTCCCCGTCAAACATATCCTATGCGCTTCGTCCCTCGAAACCTGGAGCGTGCAGTTCGACAACTGTATAAACTCCCTAGCACATGAAGGCTCACAGATAGTCTCTCCATCACCACCAACCCCAATTTTTGCCTACAAGGGCTCCAACTCAAACCTGTGAATCGGGATGGTTCAGACTGCCGGGACTGGCTCCATCGACCAATGACGTCCCGAAGCTCAGCTACTATCCACTATCCACCCTGCCTCGGTGCCTCGGCACTACTCGTCGGCACGGAGGGGCTGCTCGCTCAGTCGGTGCCACAAGTGCAACTGAAGGTACCACTGCATAGGAAGAAAGTACTGGAGGACACTCAAGCGATACTGCAATTAACTGCGCTCTCAGCTCCAACAAGCGCATCAAACGTTCCATGGCCTCCTCCTGGCATCGGACAGCCTCCGACGTCTGTGCCATCTGGATCCATAACTCTTGGGTCTCGCTCTGCTCTGATAGCTCTGCCTCCCGCTGCTCGGGTTACTAATCAGATGCGGAAAGCGCATTCCTCACTGCACGACGTCTCACAAGCATCGTAGACCACTGCACAATAACAAACATCAGGACACAACAACCATACGACCCAATCCAGCGAAAGTCTAAGACATGTTATCAATTCCACAGCATTATGTTGTCTGCAGCCAACATAATCGCTTAGGAGCATAAACATGCCAATCACTCATCCCGTCTCATGGGAGAGGTACAAAACTCGATCAGGACTCTCGCTAAAAGTCACGACTCTCACGTAGTCATCCTAATGTCCAACCACAAGCCTAGGGTGTCTAAGTCCTCAATGACCTACAACCTAGGCTCTGATACCACTCTAATCTGTCACGCCCCGGGGTCGAAACTGCGACCCGGCTCGCCAACAGATCCGCCACCTATGCCAAACCCGCATAGGCGAAGCGTCCTACCTGCAAAAGAAGTACTACAGCTAAACAGATATCAGAGCTAAAAATAAAAAGTCTGCTGTATAACTAAATCAATCACTGTACAACTGGAAAAATACAACAATGTCCGTCTCCCAAAAAGATAATCATACAATATCCTCATATACAAACTCAGAACTCAACCGGGAGGTATCTCCAATAAATACATCAGTGTACAGGCTCTCAATACAACAATCCTCACTACAACAGTCTCTCAAAGAAGGAAAATAAAATAACTAATCTACTGAAGCTCTCCTCTGAAGGGGTACCGCTACACTCCACGACGGGTAGGGAACTAGCTCGCGACTCCCTCGCTCGGTCAGAAGGATCAGCAACAGGAACAACAGGAACCAGAGTAGAAGTTCCTGTGGGAAAAGACACCACGACGGGTGTGAGAACTACGTCCCAAGTAGTTCTCAGTGGGTGCCGCCAACAAGCCCGACGGTCTGCCCACTAAGTCCACTAGAGGCATAAAGTAACAAAAGCAGTGCTGTAAGGAAAGCTGGAAAAGTAAACTCTACAGCTACTATGCCTCTACCTAGATGCTCAAGGAGTGGAACAGAAAGAATATGATGCCACAACTAACTCTCATCTCTGATCACCCAATCTAAACTGACTGCCTCATCAGGTCCAGTCAAGCCTACGCCAACCTACTGCCGTTACGTCCCGGAGGAGCGGACTTACGTAGGACGTCCATGACTGCCAACACCAGCACAGCCAGAGGGACAAATGCAACGACAAGTCGCGATAGAAAAGCTCAATCTCACGCCGGTACACAACCCGGTCTCGCCTACTCCGGAGTGGCACTCGAGGGGAGCGACCCGCTCGAGTAAAAAGTAACCCATCTCAAGTATCTCTGTAAAGTATCTCTGTCAAGCTCAAATGTGGCTCATGCAGGCAATGATCCACGATCAAAAAGATCGGTAACTCCAAGCTCAAGCACAACTCAGTCGGAAAAAGGACCTCGACTCGAACAGGAATAGCCCAAAACACTCTCACAGCTATGTCGGAGAACCCTCAACGACTCAATCTGATAAATGCACGACCATGGCTGAGTCGGGAAACCTCCACGACTCGATCTGCCAGAACCCCAAGATCCTCAGGGCTAAGTGGGAGAACCACCTCCACCACTAAATCAGGAAAACAACCTCTGGATCACACTCTACCAACTCATAGCACAAAGTCGCATCCACTGCGAGAAACTGCCTCAACAGGCCAACATTGCAACCACTGACACGAGGAAGGGTCCGGAAACCCTGAAAGACTAGAATCTACAATCCAAATCAAACAAGAACAGGCTTTAGGCATAGCCTCTCGTTGATCTCGTCCCAAGAAGAAGGCGGACCTTAGAACCCAGACCACTCGAATCATCTCAGGTGGTTAATTATAGGAAAAAGGTGACATTTCTTACTGAAGCCATCTGATCTGTAAGAAATCCATATTTAATGATTTTTAGTTCTTTTTAGGAAAACAGTTGAAACCAAGTTTTACATCTAAGCCTCGAAGAGCTAATGCCTTCGTCCAATCAAACAGGAACAGACTCAGGCGACCCTACGATGCTTGGAAGAAAATATTTGGTTGACAAAAATCATATGTGTGTCCAAAAAGGTTCTGGGTTTAAGGTCCTGCTAACACTGATCTACCGCTGCCACTAACACAGCGGCGACAGATAAAACAAGAAAAATAAAACATCTCGGGACCGCCGTCTACCCAAACAGCTCCCGCTACAGATGAACAACCAACTACATCTACCAGACTCCACTCTGCTCCCAAGCACGAGTGTAACATGCATCCCGCACTAAAAGATAACTCCTGACCACTCGGCCCACTACCCGGGCGAGGAAGAACACTATGTCCAGGAAAGTAGAAGTGTGGATGTCTAAAGCAGAAATAACCCTAGCCCAAGTGAGGGTTTTCTACTAGTCTGGTTACACATGCAACATATGACGGGGTGCTAGGTCAAGTTCCAATAACTATAATTTACAGATGGTAGAAAGCAAGGAGATGACAATACCATCAGATAATACAAGGAATAGCAATTCCTACATTCTAACATGCTGCACAAGCATTTCACTATCATGCATAGTCCTACTATAGCAGATTTAAAGCACAGTCCGTCAATCTTGGAGACAAGGCCACCCACCTGAAAATGCTAACTGTCCGGAGTCGCACAGCTGAGACAGTCCAGAAACAGATATCTCTACACACCCACCAATCCAACGATACAGGAACAGTGATCAATACCTCCTGGGTACAAAAACACAACCCAAAGTTACACTTAATTCCATAAAATCCAAGCATCACAAATCTGCTGGGAATAGTCCCCTTAATGCGAAATTTTCACCTGTAAAACGAACTCCAAAAATTCCAATAAAAATATCACAGCGAGCGTCTCGTCGAGACCTTCCAAACGGGTACCTGCACGCCCAAATCCGAGCCCCGTAGGCCGAGTTACAAATTCCACAGTACAGGTGCGCAAACACTCACAACCACACAACTGTAAACTCAAACACAGATAAAAGGGGAATAGTATACCTTCGGGCAAGCCTCAGAAAAATCCCGGAAAAATACAATGATAATCCTTGCGACGAGTAGATCCAAAAAGTGTATAGGCTCGTCTCGATCCGACACTCGGGTGCGGAGATAAAATTCCGGCAAGGGGCCCCTGTCCAAAAACTCCACCAGAAAACAGCGGCTTAGAAATGCCTCGAAAACCATGTCATAAACTCTAAATCCAGCAAGATGATCAACACGAAAATCGAAGACGTACCTCTCATGATTCCAACGCCGCAGAAATCGTCCAAAAATACTGACGGAGTAGCTCTGTAGACCTCTCAGATCAAACTGCGACGATAACGGGCCTCCGATGAAAAAACGCCACACTGCGCTCCGATGCCGAAGTCGTCGATGCTGCGGCTTCCAAAAAATCCGGGCCTCCGCCAGATGATGCGCAGAACAAAGATCTCCATCTTTGCTTAAGGGTGCAAGGGGAAGGGAGCTCGGGAAAGGGGGCAAAAAGCCCCAGCCAACCGCCTATTTATAGGCCCAGCCCAAAAAATCCGACTTTGGACTTTTGGGCCAAAGTTCCGGGTGCCCGGAACATTCGGGCCGCTACAGTGTTGGGCCCGGCCCAACACTGTGCGCGCCCGAAAGCCCGAGGGCCCGCCACGCGTTCCGCCGACGCCGCCTGCGCCCGGCGCACGCGCGCCCGCCAACTGCGCAGCGCCACGTGTCCCGACACGCGGGCGTGCGCAGCTGCACCCGACCAACCGCGGGGAGCCACGTGGCGCCCCCACGTCGCCCCCGACCGCGCCCACGCCGCGCCCACGTGCGCGACCGCGCCTCCCGCTGCCGCACGTCGGGCACGCGCCCCGAGGCACCTGCCTCCCGTCGCGTGGACCGCGCGCACCAGAACCCGCCAACCAAAATCAGCCACGTGTCCGCACCCGGTCCACCGTGCACCCGCGACGATCCCGTGGACCGCGCCTGCTGCGCCCGCCAACTGGGAGCCGCCACGTGGCCAGCCCCCCGGGTGCACGCCTCCGCGGTGGACCGCGCGCCTCCGCCGCCGCCAGCCGCCGCCCGCCGCCGCCGCCGCCGCCCCTCCGGCGGCCGGAACAGTACCAATCACCTCGAAATCCGTGCCGGGTCATCCGGGCTCCGAAAAATACAAGTAAATAGTCCATCTTGACCGTTTTCGCGCGCTGAATCCAAATCCGAAGTCCGATTTGCCAAATTCCTCTTCTAAAATTTGCCGAAAATTCCCGGAGAAGTGTTCTTTACTCAAATTTCGCGCTGAGTCCAATTTTAATAACCATTTCGCGCGAAACCACATCAAAACATCCGACGGGGTCCTCCGATCACTCACGTGATCCATTATACACCCGAAGTCCATCACTTGAGTCCAAATTGGTGCAGAAACACCGCCGACATGCCACATAGGCCTCCAGAAGCTGCTAATCGCACTGTAGAAGCCCTGCGGAGATCTGGGTCACCACACATATATGTCATAAAAACTGATGAAGAAAAAAAAATTGATGTCCCGCACGAACCTGGACAGAGTTTCGAGCTTCTAATGTTGGAGAAGACGCTCGAATCTGGACAGAGCTCCGAGTGTCGTTGGAGAAGACGCTTGAACCAGGACAGAGCTCCGAGCGTCGTTGGAGAAGACGCTCGAACCTGGACAGAGCTCCGACCGTCGTTGGAGAAGACGCTCTACAAAGCTTCGATCTTCAGCCTGAGAGCATCGACGACACCGCGTGCGCAAAGCTTCTGCCAGAAAAATAGGGTGCGCGGCAGATCGATGGTGGTGGAGGGGGGAATCTAGAGGAAACCTTAATTATCTGCGGCAGCTTAATGGTGGTGGAGGCGCGCGGTACAGGTGGCCGCAGGGGAGGCTGTGGCGGCCGAGCGAGCGGACAGGGAGAGGCCGCTTGCGCGCGGGATGGATGGCCGCAGGGGAGGCGGTGGCCGAGGCGGCGGAGGCGCGCGGTAGAGATGGCCGCAGGGAGACGGTGCCCGGGGGAGCTTGCGCGCGGACAGGGAGAAGCCTCGCGTGCGCGGTTGGGGAAGTAGCTAGGGATTTTTTTTGGGATTTTTTTCTTTTCTTTCTTGCGCACGATAGGTACCTCTGGCGGCAAAAAAAAATTCCCCTGCGCGTGCGCGGGAATTAAAATGTTTCCTTTGCTGGCATTTGGTAGATATTAATTAGGTTTTAGTGGCATTTTTTGCAAATGTCATTAAAAAAAATGCCAGTAAAAATTTTTTTAGGTATTTTTAATATACTTTTTTTTAAGATTAAATAAATAAATAAAATAAAATAAATATAATTTTTTTTTAACGGCATTTTTAAAAAACTGCCGGCAAAAATTTATTTTTGGTGGCTTTTTTCCTAAATGCCACCACAAAAGTGCCGCTAAAAGCCAACATTGGTGTAGTGTATACACACACACACACACACACACACACACACACACACACACACACACACACATATATATATATATATATATATATATATATATATATATATATATATATATATATATATATATATATATATATATATATATATATATATAAGGGTTTCGGGGCATTGGATTCTCACCGATGTTTGCGTTACTCAAGCCGACATTCTCGCTTCCGCTTCGTCGACCCCCGCTTTTGCGGTTGGTTCCCTCTAAGGCGGAACGCTCCCCTACCGATGCATTTTGACATCCCACAGCTTCGGCAGATCGCTTAGTCCCGTTCATCTTCGGCGCAAGAGCGCTCGATCAGTGAGCTATTACGCACTCTTTCAAGGGTGGCTGCTTCTAGGCAAACCTCCTGGCTGTCTCTGCACCCCTACCTCCTTTATCACTGAGCGGTCATTTAGGGGCCTTAGCTGGTGATCCGGGCTATTTCCCTCTCGACGATGAAGCTTATCCCCCATCGTCTCACTGGCTGACCTTGACCCCTGTTATTTTTGGGTCATATCTAGTATTCAGAGTTTGCCTCGATTTGGTACCGCTCTCGCGGCACGCACCGAAACCGTGCTTTACCCCTAGATGTATGTATATATATATATATATATATATATATATATATATATATATATATATATATATATATATATATATATATATATATATATATATATATATATATATAGAGAGAGAGAGAGAGAGAGAGAGAGAGAGAGAGAGTCGCAGGGTTATTTTTAAAAGCACGAAAACATCACTGCTTATAAGTTGTTTATGATGTTGGAACCTTTGAATTGATGATCGGTTTCGTTAGATTTGATTTAGAGTATTTGAAATACCTAAAAAATAAATTTCGTGATTTTTCGGTATCATTTATCTAGTGATCGAATGGGCTCAAAATCAACAGCTAAAAATAAAATTTAACAAAATATAATAATATGACACTAAAATTTTAGATCAAAAATATTGATCTTATTTTATATTATATAAAATATTTTCTATCAAAATTTTACATGATTTAAATATTTCTACACGGTTAAACTTACAAAAAACTCACCATAACCATTAAAATTGATGATTTTGAACCTATTTGATCATTAGATAAATGATATCGAAAAATCGTAAAATTTATTTTCAAAATATTTCAAATGCTCTAGATCAAGTCTAGCATAACGGATCGTCATGCAAAAGTCTCAATATCAAAAACAACTAGCCTAACTATATATATATATATATATATATATATATATATATATATATATATATATATATATATATATATATATATATATATATATAGTCAGGCTACTATATTATCGATAGTACCAAGCATTTGGTGCTATCAAGTTTCTACCCTTAGATCAACCCCTTTAATTATATTTATTCGTTAGATTTTACTAATTTCCCAACCACCTATTAAACCCAAGGAGCCCACTATCATCTCAACCACACATTTTTTAATTCAACGATTAAAAATTTAATAGCACCAATAATTTTGTACTATTAATAGTATTCCAGCCCCTCTCTCTCTCTCTCTCTCTCTCTCTCTCTCTCTCTCTCTCTCTCTTTATATATATATACTAGTGAAGTAACCCGCGCGATGCGGCGGGTAGTAAATTAAAAAAAATAAAATAAAATTACTAATTGAAAAAGTATAGAAAAAAAATATTTAATATGGTGTAGGATTACAAAGAGTAGCAACTAAATTTTAATTAAAAAAGTAGGTAAAATTAAAAGAATTTGTATTGTAGAGGAGAGTAGAAATTAAAGAGGTGGGGGGAGTTGAAGAGACAGTGATGTAATTGAAAAAATTAAAGAGATGAAAAGTTTAAGAGGCAACTGGGAAGTCGAGAGGACGCATTGTATAGTGTAGGACCCATGCGATGAGGTGGATAAAAGTTATTTTATAAAAATTTATATATTAAATAAATAAATAATAAAATTGTAACAAAGAAACAGAATAATATAATCGTATGTGATTGGATTTAAAAAAATAAAAAATATAGTAAAAATTTTTAGAATCAAATTACAAGCAAATGAAGAACAACAAAATAAAATGATAAAAAAAAGACAATCAGAAAAGTAAATTTATTATTATATAAATCTTTTAGAGAACTGTTTAAAATATTATAAGAGAATAATAATAAATAATAAAGATAAAATTGAAGAGGCTTAATTTATATTTAACTAATTATATAAAAAGATTAATTTGTCCTACCCTTTTAGAACATCTTCTAAATCTCTCATATGTGCAATTCTCTTTCTTTGCTCTCATCTTTTTTGTGACAAAAAATTTTTATCAGTTACTGAAAATGCATAATTATTTACTTTTAATATTTTTAACGAAATTTATTTATAATTATATTTCTTTTTAGATCCCATAATGTCTCCATCATCGATTATAATCAGATAAATCGAATTTGATGTACATTTTATTTATATTTGTTTCATATAAAGTTTATAAATTATGTGAGATTTACCTTCAGGTTGTAAAGGACCCCTCAACTATGGGACACTTCGAAGTAGAATTATCTATGATGAAAATGAGAATCGTGGGTTTTTCTATGCCAAGTGTGAGTCATGAGAGAAAATCAAAAAAGCAATGGAATAATTCTTTTGATAATTTAGTATTTATATGGATAATATATTCCTTGATAATAATTCTCTTGTTTATAACCTTGTGGTCTAACTCTTTATTTTTTATATATAGCAGGGGACTTTACTCAAATAATTTGACTTGGTTCTATTTCGTCGGTGCTTATGTTTTGCTGTTCAGATTTGAATACTACTTCTATTTTAGAAGCAGTAAAACTAATTTATGACTGTAGTTCTCTATAATTAAACATTTAAAACATACAACAAAATCATATTGAATCTGATACCACAATGAGATTTTGATGAGAATGAAATTTATTATGTAGAAAAAAAAAAAAAAAAGTTCAACCAGAAGAGAAGGAGATGCTGATTACCTGATAGAGAATTCTAGCTTCTGACAAAGTAAGAATAGTTTTTCTATGAAAGTGAAACAACATAACCAGTTGGGAGCTCACGAAGAGCAATGATCCACTCTTGTGCAAAATAAACATATCAACTCTAATCCAAATTTTTTTTTAAAAAAAAAATGCCCACAATTTGCAAACCAAATTAACTACAATGCCTAGAGAATAAAATAAATAAAAAATATATAAATCGGCTAATATTGTCAAATTTTTTTTCAAAAACTAATTTTTTTTAAAAAGAAAAATACCCTGTAGTTTAATTCATCTATTACTACTATTTTCTCAAAGAAAAAACAAACTTTTTTCAGAACCACTTACTACAAAAATAACCGAATCATAAAAAAAGCATCACCCAACGAATCAGACTAATTGGAAAATTATAAACAAACAAAAAAAAGTTCTCTAGATAAACAAAAAAAAAAAAGAAGAAGATCGTTAATTAGGGTATTTGATGAGAATTTACTGTCTTTAAGGCCAAAAAAATTGACGAAGAACCCATGCATCCCATCATTGTCCATCTTTACCTTGTAATCACTCATCATCCTGAAAAATCCAACAACAAATTACCATAAAACAAAAAAATCATTAAAATCCAACCCAAAAAAACCTCCCAAAAAAAACTCTGGTAAATTTATAGTAATCGAAAAAAATATGGGATCTCATAAAAGATTCATAGTTTCATCATGTGAATTTCGCAGCCCTTGCTTGGAGAAGACATAGTTTCCTCCGTCTCTCTCTCACATGGCGGCGGCGTTAAGAGGCGGAGGTTCAGGTGAAGGAGAGACTGGGAGGGTGTGGAGAGGACCTAGACGGACGCTTTCGACATTAGCGTCAACGAAATCCGTCTCCTCATCAGCAGAACCGGCGCAGATTTATCAATTCTCACATCACCTTAGACGCTTGAGAGGGGTGGGGGGGGGGGGGGGGGGGGGGGTTACGGAGGCGAAGGCAAAAAGTTTATATGGGAGAAGTTTCGAAAATGAATTTAGGGAAAGATGAAGAGACGCGAGGAAGGCGAGAAGTTTACGGGAGAAGTTTCGAAAAAGAATTTAGGGCCCGGAAGATGAAGAGGTGCGAGGAAGATGAAGGGAGATCCGGTGGGAAGGAAATGTTGCCACGTGATAAGAAAATAAGATAAATAATAGAGATGTATAGATATATATATATATATATATATATATATATATATATATATATATATATATATATATATATATATATATATATATATATATATAGTCCGACTAGAATACTATCGATAGCACCAAGCAATTAGTGCTATCAAGTTTTCTGCCGTTGGATGAAAAAATATGTGGTTGGGATTATAGTGGCCCCCTAAGATTTTTACTATTCAACCAACCACCTAGTAAACCCTAGGAGACCACTATCATCTTAACCACACATTTTTTAATCCAATGGCTAAAAACTTGATAGCACCAATGACTTGGTGCTACCGATAGTATTCTAGCCTAATTCTATATAGAGTCCGACTAGAATACTATCGATAGCACCAAGCAATTAGTGCTATCAAGTTTTCTGCCGTTGGATGAAAAAATATGCGGTTGGAATTAGTGCTATATATATATATGCGTTTTCGATGATGGAACTTTCAAATCAACAATCAGTATAGTTGAATATAATCTATACGATTTGAAGTATTTAGAAATTAAATTTTAAATTTTATCGACCTCATTAACTTAATGATAAAGAAATTATAAAATTTGTAATTTTAATGATCGATATAAAACATTTTCTTATTTAACGGTATAAAGAAATATAAATCAATTGAATTTTAATTAGAAAATTTTTTACATTATTTAAAATAAGATCTACACTCTTGATCTTGATTACAAGATTTCAATTATATTTTTTAAGAATATTTATTTTCAGTAGTTTATTTTTATATCCACTTTATGAACAAGAAAACAATATCGAAAAAATATTAAATTTAATTCTTAAATAATTTAAATGATTTAGATCATGTTTAACGGTGTCAATTGTCGATTTAGAAATTCCATCATCGAAAACAAATCGATAGCGGATCATGTTTAACGCTGTCAATCGTCGATTTAGAAGTTCCATCATCGAAAACAAATCGATAGCGACGGAGCTCATTTGCTACCATAGTATTCCAATAGAGCTTATATGTTTTTAAAAGCGCAATCACATTCGTACTTATAAATTTTTTACCATTGAATTTGTATTGGGATTTGTGTTTTTTATTTTTTCTTTCTCTCTCTTTAGTTAACTTTATATATAGTGGAGCTTATATACTTTTAAAAGTACAAGCCAATTTATGCTTGTCAATCGTCGATTTAGAAGTTCCATCATCGAAAACAAATCGATAGCGACGGAGCTCATTTGCTACCATAGTATTCCAATAGAGCTTATATGTTTTTAAAAGCGCAATCACATTCGTACTTGTAAATTTTTTACCATTGAATTTGTATTGGAATTTGTATTTTTTACTTTTTCTTTCTCTCTCTTTAGTTAACTTTATATATAGTGGAGCTTATATACTTTTAAAAGTACAAGCCAATTTATGCTTGTGAATTTTTTACCATTGGATTTGTATTGGAATTTGTGCTACTGTAAAATGAACTAAAAAGAGAGAAAGAGAAAGTACAATTGCACAAATCTCAATTCAAATCTAATGGTAAAAAATTTACAAGCATAATTGGACTTATGCTTTTGAAAATATATAAACTCTATAATATATATATATATATACATGTATATATATATATATATATATATATATATATATATATATATATATATATATATATATATATATATATATACATGTATATATATATATATATATATATATATATATATATATATATATATATATATATATATATATACATGTATATATATATATATATATATATATATATACATGTATATATATATATATATATATATATATATATATATATATATATATATATATATATATATACATGTATATATATATATATATATATATATACATACATATATATATATATATATATATATATATATATATATATACATACATATATATATATATATATATATATATATATATACATACATATATATATATATATATATATATATATATACATATATATATATATATATATACATATATATATATATATATATATACATACATATATATATATATACATATATATATATACATACATATATATATATATATACATATATATATATACATACATATATATATATACATACATATATATATATACATACATATATATATATACATACATATATATATATATATACATATATATATATATATATAGTCCGGCTACTATATTATTAATAGCAGTAAGTTATTGGTGCTATCAAGTTTTCTATCCTTAGATCAACCCCTTTGATTATTTTCATCCGTTAGATTTTACTATTTTTCCAACCACCTATTAAACCCAAGGGGCCCACTATCATCTCAACCACACATCTTTTAATTTAAGGGTTAAAAACTTAATAGCACTAATAATTAGGTACGTACTATTAATAGTATTCCAGTCTAGCTATATATATATATATATATATATATATATATATATATATATATATATATATATATATATATATATATAGTAAAATGATATGTGTACACCCGTAAGGGGTGTACATCTCACACCCCCACCCATCTAAGGGTGGGGGTGTGATGATGGGTCACTTGATGTGACCCGTAAAAAATATCGCCACCATTAAAATGGTGGAGATGTATGATATACACCCCTTCAGAATGTACATGTAGCATTGCTCATATATATATATATATATATATATATATATATATATATATATATATATATATATATATATATATATATATATATAGTCCGACTAGTATACTATCGATAGTACCAAACATTTAGTATTATTAAGTTTTCTACCGTTAGATCAAGCCCTTTAATTATTTTCACCTGTTAAATTTTACTATTTTCCCAACCACCCATTAAACTCAAGGAGCCCACTATCATCTCAACCACATATCTCTTAATTCAACCGTTAAAAACTTAATAGTACCAATGACTTTGTACTATTAATAATATTCCAACCAGGGACGAAGCCAGAATTTAATCATGAGGGGGGCCAAAATATATGTAAATAAAAATTTTAGCAGATAAATATAATTTTATCTAATCAATTTTTTTAAAAAAAAATTATTAATTTAATAATTAATGTAAAAATATTAAAATTAATTTTTAATTACAGATATTTAATTTTAATTATTTTATTTATATTATTATATTTAAATAACTATAAATTATATTAAATCTAACAGTAATTCAGTTAGCGATTGATCCATTTCTTAGTATTTTTAATAAATAAAATTATAACATTTAATGATTATTAGATCAAATAGTTATTAAATTTAATATAATATTTTATTTTGTTAAATAAAATAGCTCACTAGGCAGAAATAAAAAAAAAAAAAATTATTTGGAGTTAAGGGATGTATTTCAAAATACCTTATAAGTATGCGACTCTTAATATATTTTGGCTTATTTAAAATATATATAGAGAAGAAAAAATATATATATATTGGCACCAAAAATAAATTAAGCAAATATTAAAAAGCTGAGGAGAGCCATGACTATCTAAATTTTTTTTTATTAAATTAGTACTTAGGACTACTAAGTAATATTAAAAAGTTGGGGGGGGGGGCCATGGCCCCTTTGGTCCTTAACATAGCTTCGTCCCTGATTCCAACCTAGCTCTGTGTGTGTGTATATATATATATATATATAGCGTAGCGTTACTATACTTTTACGTGTATAAACTCTTTTGTACTTATAATTTTTTCATCCTTGAATAAAGGAATATGCGGTTAGGATAATAATGGTCTCTCTAAAATTTACTAGGTTGTTGAAAAAATAATAAAAATTTTAGAAACTAATATATATATATATATATATATATATATATATATATATATATATATGCGCATGTAATAAACTAGAAGCAAGTAATAAACTTTACATTAAGATAAGAACTAAAATAAAATGTTGTTAAAAAGTTTAGGTGAAGTATAATTGAAATCGTATTAAGAGTTCATAATCTCAAATATCAAAATCAAAAGTTGGAAAAACAAAATAAAATTTTATTCATAGTTCAGGGACTAGTAATGCACCTCATCATTCGTTGGCACGTCACTTGCTGACGTGGACGTTTTAGCCACAGCTGGTTGGCTACTAGCATGCCACGTGACCCCATCACCCATCTCTTTGGGAGAAATAAATAAATAAATAAATAAATAATAAAGCAAATGAATTCATAAGTAAAATCACTCTAATAAAATTAGGTTATAATGACATTTTTAAATATTTCTAAAATTTAAAAAAAAATATTACTGACAAAAATACCGACACTTATTATAAGTGTTGCTATATGTGCCGTCGTTAGGGTGTATAAAGACATATTTTTGTAATGTGTCCCAAAAATATGTCCTTATAACCTAATTTTGTTGTAGTGGATGTGTACGAATACCCGAAATTTTATTTGAATTCGAATTCGAACTGAATGGATTTATTCGATGTTAAACGGATATGAATTCGGATATGGATATAAAACATAAAAATTCGATAGATTTAAATTTGGATATGAATTTTGATTGTACCTGACCCGAACCCGAATTAATTTTATTTTATATAATATATATATATATAAATATTTGATATTATATTTAAATTTATATTTTAAAATTTTAAATTTAATATAGTATATTTTGAAATATTGTAAGAGAAAAAAAAATAATTATTTTGAATTTGAATTTTCGGGTTCGGGTTCGAATTCGGATTTTAAATTTTTGGTCGAGTTCGGATTTGAATATGAATTTTTAAAATCTGTCGAATTCGGATTCAGGTTCGAATTTGTCAGTCAGGTTCGAATTCGGATTCGAATTTTTAAAAATTCACTCCGAATCCAACCCGTTGACATCCCTATCCACAACAGTTCTCATTGGCCCCTCCTTGATTTGAATCACTTATTATTAAAGCATCTCTCTCTCTCTCTCTCTCTCTCTCTCTCTCTCCACTTATCTTTGATTGCTTTGATTTTCATAATGACATAATTAATTTGGTCCAAGGAGTAGTTTACTTCACTAGTTTACAACAATATAGAAATATCTTATATTTTATAAGAACTAATATTATCATATCAATATTTATTATTATCAAAACAAAATACATAGTTCAAAACATAATCTAATATATTATATTTGCATTGAATTCACTTATCTCTTACAAATTTAATATAAACAAACAGTAAAAAAATAATAATTTTTATCTTAATTTTAATTCACTCGAAATCTACTTTTATTTGAACTTTATCTTTGGTGAAACAAACACGCGCTCAAATTAATGTTTGAACTTTTATTGGTTTTTAGTTGGAAAGAACCAATTTGTTATCAAAGGTTTTGTAGCCCCCTCAAATTAATGCTTGATTTGTGTAGTTTTCACACTTTGTAGATAATTGAGAAAAGGTAGTGGGAATTTATTTAATTGGTTCCTTTGAATGTGATCAAGGTTTTAGGCCCACTATATATATATATATATATATATATATATATATATATATATATATATATATATATATAGAGAGAGAGAGAGAGAGAGAGAGAGAGAGAGAGAGAGAAATCGACTATTGTGTTTGTACAAGTACCAAACAATTATTCCTTATGAGTTTTCTACCGTTAGATTTAACATTTTGATTAATTCTACCCCTTACATCATATATACTATTCCACCAACCACCCACTAAACCCAAGGGGCCCAGCATCATCCTAATCGCACATTCCTACATCCAAGAGTAAAAAACTTACAAACACAAATAACTTGGTACTTTACAAGCATAGAAGCTAAATTATATATATATATATATATATATATATATATATATATATATATATATATATATATATTAGAGTTTATATGCTTTTAAAAGTATAAGTATATTCATATTTGTGAATTTTTTACCATTTAATTTGTATTGAAATTTATACTTTTTTACTTTAATTTTTTCTTTTTTAGTTGATTTTACAAAAACACAAATTTCAATACAAATCTAATGTAACGACCCGGCCCACTAGCAATAATAACTCGTTGGGCCCAAACCACAGCCCAAAATGCTTAAGCCCAGTTATTATTACTAGTGTCCAAGTCTCATATAAACCCAATCACAAATCCATCCACATCCGATGTGGGACTATTGGGGGCGTCACAGACTCCCCCCGTTTAGGCCTGACGTCCTCGTCAGCCCAAACACACACACACAAGCCCAAGATCACCAGGCGATGTGAGACTCGTCTCGCTAGCCCTGTCATCTAGACCCAGGCTCAGCCGAGACTCGCCGCACACTTCCGGCTGGTAACCTGGCTCTGATACCAAATGTAACGACCCGGCCCACTAGCAATAATAACTCGTTGGGCCCAAACCACAGCCCAAAATGCTTAAGCCCAGTTATTATTACTAGTGTCCAAGTCTCATATAAACCCAATCACAAATCCATCCACATCCGATGTGGGACTATTGGGGGCGTCACATCTAATGGTAAAAAATTTACAAGTATGAATGAGTTTGTGCTTTTAAAAATATATAAGTTTTACTATATATATATATATATATTGTAACGACCCGGCCCACTAGCAATAATAACTCGTTGGGCCCAAACCACAGCCCAAAATGCTTAAGCCCAGTTATTATTACTAGTGTCCAAGTCTCATATAAACCCAATCACAAATCCATCCACATCCGATGTGGGACTATTGGGGGCGTCACAGACTCCCCCCGTTTAGGCCTGACGTCCTCGTCAGCCCAAACACACACACACAAGCCCAAGATCACCAGGCGATGTGAGACTCGTCTCGCTAGTCCTGTCATCTAGACCCAGACTCAGCCGAGACTCGCCGCACACTTCCGGCTGGAACCTGGCTCTGATACCAAATGTAACGACCCGGCCCACTAGCAATAATAACTCGTTGGGCCCAAACCACAGCCCAAAATGCTTAAGCCCAGTTATTATTACTAGTGTCCAAGTCTCATATAAACCCAATCACAAATCCATCCACATCCGATGTGGGACTATTGGGGGCGTCACATATATATATATATATATATATATATATATATATATATATATATATATATATATATATATATATATATATAATTGAGCTGGAATACTATTAGTAACAAACGGGCTCTGTTGTCATTCATTTATTTTCAATTAACTATATGCTCTGCAATTAACTATAACAACCCTTAAAAATAAAAAATAAAAAATAAATTTATAATGAAAAATAAATTTATTGTAATGATTATTCCACATAAGATATGTTACTAGAATAATTTTTATAACTAAAATATAAAAAAAAAAATTTATAAATCGCCACTTTTTTATTTTTACTTCCCGAAATCTATATATTGCTTTCTTAAAATTCCAGAAATATTTTCAAAGAGTTGCAGTATTATTAGACAGGAAGAAATAACCAATTTATTTTTATTTATTTTATTAAAAAAATAATTTTTTAATATATTTTTATTTTTTAAAAATATTTTTGGTATAAATTATAAGAAATAGATGGAATAGTAACCGGGTTTATGCTAAATGCACCGATTTAAAATTTAAGAAAGTAAAATATAGATTTTCAAAAGTTAGAAAAAATAAATAAATATGTATAAAAAAAATTGTATTTTAACATATATTCTAAGTTGAAAAAGAGTTAAATTTAAATTAATATGACAATTTCACAATAAAATAGCATTTTAAAAAATCTTTATTTTGTTATTATATTTTATATATAATATAAAAAATTAGATTAATTTCATACAGCTCTATATAAATATATCGAATTGCAGATATATATTTACAAAGTTTAATTTTTTATATTTATTTTTTCAAAAATTCTAGTTAATCATATGTTAAATACTTAACCTTAGTTACTGAGTGAGATAAATTTATTTTTTTATCCTTTAAAATATTATACTTAACCACATATATATATATATATATATATATATATATATATATATATATATATATATATATATATATATATATATATATATATATATATATAACAGTTGAAATTTTTAAAATAACATATTTGTAAGAATAAATTTGACATTTTATTTATATTCTGTTAAAAAATAAATAATAAATTAATAGTAACAAACCAGATAGCATATATAAACAACTTAAGATTGTTGAAAGAATAAATATAAAAAGTTAAATTTTATATAGATATATCTGTTATTCGATATGTTTATAGAAAATCGTATAAAATTAATCTTAAAAAAAAATTTAATTAAATATTATCATACTTATATGGAATAATTGCCACAAAAGAATAGTAGAAATGTGATCATTTGGGACAACTTATTAATCAAAATTGAATGCCCATCAATTCCTTTGAAAACCGGAGCAGCAATAATTGGTGTAGTTGAAATGGACCTAAAAAAAAAAAAACCATGCTTTGTGTGCATAAAAATATTATTTCTAAACTTATGATTTGAATTGAGTTAGAATGCTATCAGTAGTGAATGAATTATTTTATTATTTATTTATTATTATGATAGAACTTTTAAATTGACGATCGTCACTGATGAATATGATCTAAACAATTGAAATTATCTGAAAATCAAATTTTATACTTTTTTGATATTTTTTTTTTGTCCATTAAATAAAGATAAAAATAAATTGTCGAAAATGAATATCCTTCAAAAAAAATGATAAGAGTCTTGTAATCAAGATCGAAAGTATAGTCCTAAAATGGTATTAAAAATTTTTATAATCAAAATTTAATTAATTTAGATTTCTTTAACCGTTAAACGAGTAAAAGATTCATATTTATTATTAAAATTATAAATTTTGTAACTCTTTGATCTTTAGGTCAATGATGTTGAAAAGAATTGGAATTTAATTTGTAGAAATCTTCAATGGTCTAGATCATATTCAGCGATGCCGATTGTCGATTTGAAAGCTCCATCACCGAAAATAATTGAATGGCAACAGAGCTCGTTTACTACTGATAATATTCCAGCTCAACTTTATATGTATTTTTATTTTTCGTTACACTATCCGCTAAATTTTTGGTTAAAATAGTCACGTGCCGCGCACGTAGATGCGTCGTGGATTATTATTTTTTCGCCATTAGGAATCTGATGTATTAATAACTGGATACTATCAATAGTATAGTAGCGTAGTTCTATGTAGTCCAGTTATAGAATAGTAACTTAGTTATATATATAGAACTAGGTAGGAATGCTATCAATAGCACTAAGTCATTGGTGCTGCCAAAGTATCAAGTCATTGGTGCTTGTAAGTTTTTAGCCCTTGGATAAAAGGATGTGCGGCTAAGATGATAGATTCCTTGTATTTAGTGGATGGTTTGTGGAATATCATGATCTAAATAATAAAATTAATCAAAGAGATAAATCTAACGGTATAAAATTTACCAGCACCAATTGCTTAATACTTTTAAAAGTATAAAAAACAAACTATATATATATATATATATATATATATATATTAGGGGTGTCAACGAGCCGAACACGAGCGAGCTGGGGTCGGCTCGTGTTCGGCTCGTTTAATAAACGAGCCGAACACGAGCTGGCTCGTTTAAATATCGAGCTGAAAAATTCGGCTCGTGTTAGGTTCGTTTATTAACGAGCCGAACACGAGCTGGCTCGCGAACAACAAGTTTGATTTTCATTCCTATTATTACATGTAAAACTAAAAAAAAAATTTAAAAAATAAAATTTATAAAAAATTAATATCTTAAAATCTAAACAGTAATATATATATAAAAATATATATAAAATTAATAGCTTAAAATCTAAATAGTAATATATATATATATATATATATATATATATATATATATATATATATATATATATATAATTAGGCTAGAATACTATCGATAGTACCAAGTCATTGGTGCTATCAAGTTTTTAGCCTTTGGGTTAAAAAATGTGTGGTTAAGATGATAGTGGTCCCTTAGGGTTTACTACGTGGTTGGTTGAATAGTAAAAATCTTAGGGAACCACTATAATTCCAACAGCATATCTTTTCATCCAACGGCAGAAAACTTAATAGCACTAATTGCTTGGTACTATCGATAGTATTCTAGCCGGACTCTATATATATATATATATATATATTCGAGCCGTTATCGAGCCGAACACGAGCGAGCTGACCCCAGCTCTTGTTTGGCTCGTTTATTAAACGAGCTGAAAAATTTGGCTCGTGGCTCGTGTACTAAACGAGCGATTCGATCTCGAGCTCATTTCGAGCCGAACACGAGCTGGCTCGCAAACAGCGAGCTGGATTGCCATCCCTAATATATATATATATATATATATATATATATATATATATATATATATATATATATATATATATATATATATATATATATATATATATAGCCATACTCCTATACTTTTTTTTTTTTAGTTACCGTTCATCCATACATGTTCAACGGCTCAGATTTGATTTTTTTTAAGTTGTGGCCTACAATAACAGGTCACCTTGAAAGAGGTACCGATTACCAGGTACCCCAAAACAGGATTATTTTAGTCTTTTGATTTAAGGATAATTAAGTAATTTTATCTCTATTTTGAGAATTTTTATTTTTTTAAATATTATAAATTTTAAAATTTTGAATTTAGTGAGAGTTTTTATTTTTGGAAAAATTATAAATTTTAAATATTCCAATTTAGTTATCATCTTAAATGGTAATATGTTAATTATCTTTATTTAATATATTTTAAATAATTTTAATTTTAGAAAATTATTTTTAGAAATTAGAATTTAGATATATATATATATATATAGAGAGAGAGAGAGAGAGAGAGAGTAGAGATTATATATTTTTAAAAGCACAAGTCCATCCATGCTTGTAAATTTATTTTCATTGGATTTGTATTGGATTTGTGCTTTATACTTTATCTTTCTCTCTCTTTAGTTGACTTTACGCACAAATTCCAATACAAATCTAATGATAAAAAATTCACAAACATGGATGGACTTGTACTTTTAAAAGCATATAAGGTCTATATATATATATATATATATATATATATATATATATATATATATATATATATATATTATGTTTGTAAAAGCACCAATCATTGGAATATAATTGAGCTCCTATGTTTTTCAAAGTACCAATTTATTGGTGGTTGTAAATTTTTAGCTCTTGAATGAAAGAATTGGTGTATATATATATATATAATTGAGATCTTATGTTTTTAAAAGTAAGTCATTTGTATTTATAGATTTTTAATCCTTAAATAAAAAGATGAAGAGTCAGAATGATAGTGGATCCCTTGATTTTAATGGGTGGTTGGTGGAATAGCATGATTTAAGAGATAGAATTAATTAAAGAGTTAGATCTAACGGTAAAAAACTTACAAACAGCAATTACTAGGTACTTTTATAAGTATTTACAAGTATAATAATTGAACTATATATATATATATATATATATATATATATATATATATATATATATATATATATATATATATATATATATATATATATATATAATTGAGCTTCTATATTTTTAAAAGTATCAAGTCATTTGTGCTGATAGGTTTTTAGCCATTAGATGAAAAGATGTGTGGCTAGGATGATAGTGGGCCACTTGAGTTAAATGAGTGGTTGGTGGAATAGAATGATCTAAAAAATAAAATTAGTAAAAAAAATAAATCTAAGGATAAAAAATTTACAAACACCAATTATTTGATACTAGTATATGTATAGTAACCAGACTATATATATATATATATATATATATATATATATATATATATATATATATATATATATATATATATATATAGCTGGAATACTATTAATAGTACCAAATCATTGGTACTATTAAATTTTTAATCCTTGAATTAAAAAATATGTAGTTGAGATGATAGTGGGCCCCTTGGGTTTAATAGATGGTTGGGAAATAGTAAAATCTAACGGATGAAAATGATCAAAGGGATTGATCTAATGGTAGAAAATTTGATAGCACCAATAACTTAGTACTATTAATAGTATAGTAGCCGAACTATATATATATATATATATATATATATATATATATATATATATATATATATATATATATATATATATATATATATATATATATATATATATAGAGAGAGAGAGAGAGAGAGAGAGAATTAGGCTAGAATACTATCGATAGCACCAAGTCATTGGAGGTACCAAGTTTTTAGCTGTTGGATGAAAAAATATGCGGTTGGGATTATAGTAGGCTCCTAGGGTT
This sequence comes from Tillandsia leiboldiana, assembly GCA_029204045.2. NCBI lineage: Eukaryota > Viridiplantae > Streptophyta > Magnoliopsida > Poales > Bromeliaceae > Tillandsia > Tillandsia leiboldiana. The sequence goes on along the minus strand of CM055063.1, from coordinate 54,469,233 downwards.
TCCTAGGTGGTTGGTTGAATAGTAAAAATCTTAGGGAACACTATAATCCCAACCGCATATCTTTTTATCCAACGGCTGAAAATTTGATAGCACCAATTGTTTGGTGCTATCGATAGTATTCTAGCCGGACTATATATATATATATATATATATATATATATATATATATATATATTTCTTCAAAAGGTATACAACGAAACATACATGCATATACTAATACTACTATCCCTAGAGAAAGGGAGGGGGTGTAGGTAACTTACGGCGCTTCTCCCGGAAGCGCTTGTCGGAAACGTTACGTGCGCTGTGCGTTCCCCACCTCGTTTTTTTTTTTTTTTTTTTTTTTTTGGTTCTTTCCTTGCTTAAAATTCTCACCAGAGTAGCAGCGGAGGAAGAAGCCGACGCCGACTTCTACAGTACCTTCCCCGAGTCTTCGCCTTCCCGAGTCGTCGCCGACTTTGAAGAAGACTCGTCAAAATTACCAAATTACCCTCCAACTATTACTATTACTTTCCCTCTCCTCTGTGTAGAATAACAACAACACCAAGCAAAGCACAAGGGCCAAAAAAAAAAAAAAACGAAGGAGAGGTAGAGAGAGAAAAAACTCCCCAAACCTCCCCGCTCTCTCTCTTTCTCTCTAAAAATGGTGGGAAATAGGGGGCTTCTTGTGATCTTGGTGTTCTTCGAGGGCTTCTTCTATGCAAGTAAGCTTCTATTTACCCCCTCTTCTCTCTCTCTCTCTCTCTCTCTAACAATTTCTCAATTAATTGTATCAAAGATGCCATTTTTATTGATTTTTTTTCTTACGAGGGTCCAAATTTTCATTAAAAAAGAAACAACTTTTGGGTTGAAAATGTGATTTGTGAATAAGAATTCGATCAATTTTGTAGCAATTTTTGAGCGAAATCGAAAAGAATTTCAATGGAGATGAAGATTAAGGAACTTGATATGGATTTTCTCTTTTTTTTTCTTTTTTTTTGTGTGTGTTCTTGAGTCTCTTTCAATACAATGACAGAGAAAAAGAAAGAAATAAAGCGGGGTAATTTCAAATTTTTAAAAAATAAAAGGTTACAACTAAATTAATCTATATTACAATATGGTCCCTGGCTTTTTTATTATAATTTCGGAATTTTAAGATAGCTATTATTTTTTTTAGACCTGTGTGGAGCCAACTTGAGTAAGAAATAAAATAAATATTTTCTAAAAAAGTTTGGGTTATTTGATGATTAAGATAAGAATTAAAATGTAATATGACCAAAAGTTAAGGAGCTAGTGTATTTTTCTCGAACCAAAACATTTAAGGTGTACGAATAGCAATTTCCATCTTAAAATTAAAATTTAATTTAATTTAATTTTATAAAATTTAATTTTAATTTAATTGTATTATGAATTTAATTAAATCCAAAATTATAATTTTTTCACAAAATTTTAAAATAAAATATAAATATTACTATTAAAAAATATTTAATAAATTATTGAATGAATGCAAAATTAACACATAACAAGGAATGGAAAGCTCTTTAACTATACTTAGTTGATTAGTTTCCCCGCTGAAGTTTTATCTTTATAAAAAACAAAAAAAATTTAGCGACCGTGAAAGGTGTTTGTGGATTGGATCGAATCATGTTGGTTGATATAATGTGTTCGTACTCTAAAAAAAAAGAGTAAAAAAATTATATGTCCTACCTATTTAATTTTTGATCGGATTCGAATATGAATATTTAAATTATTAATATATTCATCTGGTTTATTGAAGCGGGTATGAATAGTTACTATTCATATACTATCCACTTAAGACCGTGTACAGATCAGCTGGCAAGTCAAATTTGGATCGGATAAGAATACCTATACATATACGGTTTCGAGTTTGGCAATTAAATATTAAAAATCTGATTTTGAAATCAGTTTTTTAATTTTTGAAGTCCAAATAAAAACCAGTTAAAATCGAATTTTGGATTTAAATTTTAAATTTTTTTTTTTGATGTTAGATTTAAAATTTAAAGTTAAATTTAACTATAAATTTTAATTTTTAATTTTTAAATTTTTAATTTTAACTTTTAAATTTCAAATTTTAATCTTTAAATTTTAAATTTCAAATCTCAAATTTTATAATTTTAAATTTCAAATTTAATTTTTAAATTTATTTTTAAAATTTAAATTTAAATTTAAATTTTGAATTTAGATTTTAAATTTAAAATTAAAAAAATTTAAATTTTGATTTAAAATTTTAAATTTTTAAATTTCAAATTTATATTTTAAATTAAAATATTAAATTTTAAATTATTTGTGCTAATTTAAATTTTATATATGAAGAATTTAAATTCAAACTTTAAAATTATTTTAAAATAAAATTTTAAAAAAATTTATTATTTACAAATAAAGAAAAATTTTACCAAATAATTTTAAAAAATAACTTCAAAAAAATTACTTTTCATCTAAAATCTGTCAAACGCTCCACAGTTTTTAACCAAAATCAAATTTTCAAATCAAAATTAATTTTGTGAAAATTACTTTTCTAAATTCTGAACGACTATATATATATATATATATATATATATGGTCTCCGTACTTGTAAATTATTTTCAATGATGAGACATTCGATTCTACCATCGATTTCGTTAGACATGATATACGTTATTAAAATTATTTATTAATTAAATTTTATAATTTTTCGATATTATTTATCAAATGATCAAAGAGTCTCAAAAATGACTATTTTAATAAAGAATGTGGCACGTTTATAAGTTTAACGGTATAAAACAATTCTAGTTATTTAAAATTTAATAAAAAACTTACTCCACATCAAGAATAAGAATAATATTTTTAATTTTCAATTTGATTTTTATTTTCAGCCGCTCATTTTGAGGTTACTCGTTCACTTGACAAACAAAATCAAAAAATTATAAAATTTGATATCTAAATAATTCCAACATTGTAAATCATATTTAACGGAATCGATCACCAAAGCGATTTAGAGACAAATCATAATTATTTTACTATAGAAAACTAACGTTATAATGCGTTACATCTAATCTAATAAAAATTATTTTAAAAAATTAACGAAATATTCAAATACAAGAAAATCATATTATTTTCTATAAACACAAAAGAGCATGAAAAAAAATATCATAATTCATCTGATATTACTATCAGTTATTTTACCAAATTTGAGTCTGAGTCTCTGAATTTAAATCCGAATTTGAAAATTATTTCGAACTATGTCCTAATCGAGTAAGAATATAGAGTAGGGACAATTTCCTATATATCCCTAAAATTTTTTCTGTTTTTAGATTTACCCCTCTTAGAAGGCTAATATTAAAACTACCCTTCTTACGTTCCAACTTCTTTGAAGCTGCCGTTATCTGTGTGAAATTACCATTTTGTCCTTTCAAATATACCCTTCTACCATAACCAACTTTTCTTTTGTACTTTTAAAATTTTCAATAGTTTTGATAGATAAGGACAAAATAGGTATATCTGATAGTTTTTAACTTCGATTATTATTTAACTCTAGTTTAACCTTAGTTAACTTAAAGTGGAACGTATGAAGGGTATATTAAAAATAAAAAAATAAGAGGGATAAATCAGATATTTTTTCAGATTTCAAAAATACACAGATAATTATCTCTATAGAGTATTTAGACCAATAGCTAAAATTTTAATTGGTAATTTTTTTTTTATCCAAAGACTTTATATTTTATCGGTTCGGATCCGGATAGAATCCGAATAGGGATATCGGGTATTTTGAATAGATTCGGGCTACAGTTTACCAAACTAGGCCGCGAATCGGGTGCGGGTGCGGGGGAGGTAGAATCTGACCTTTTGTGTTTTCCGGTATGGGGGGTGGGGTGGGTGGGCAGGAAGTCAGGCGATCGTGGGGGTGAACTACGGGGCGATGGCGGACAACCTGCCGGATCCGTCGGCGACGGCGCGGATGCTGGCGACGACGACGACGATCTCGCGGCTGCGGCTGTACACCCCGGACGCGGCGATGATGTCGGCGATGGCCGCGGCGGCGCCGAACGTGACCCTCCTCGTCGGCGTCCCCAACTCCGACGTCCCCCTCCTCGCCTCCTCCCCCGCCGCCGCCGCCTCCTACGCCTCCGCGAACCTCCTCCCCTACCTCCCCTCCCTCTCGGCCGTCTCCGTCGGAAACGAAGCCCTCTCCTCCTCCTCCACCGTCGACCCCTCCCTCCTCCTACCCGCCATGGAGAACCTCCTCGCCTCGTTCCCTTCCTCCTCGTCGGTCAAAATCTCCACCGTCCACTCCATGGCCATCCTCGCCCAATCCGACCCTCCGTCGTCGGGGATCTTCCACCCCGACCTGGCCGGAACCCTAGACCCGATCCTCGCCTTCCTGAGCCGCACGGGAGCGCCGCTGATGATCAACCCCTACCCCTGGTTCGCCTACCGCGACGACCCCCGCCCCGAAACCCTAGCCTTCTGCCTCTTCGAGCCCAACCCGGGCCGCCCCGACGCGGGCTCGGGCCTCGCCTACGCCAACATGTTCGACGCGCAGGTCGACGCCGTGCGCGCCGCGCTCGCCGCGCGCGGGTTCGGGGACGTCGACGTGGTCGTGGCCGAGACCGGTTGGCCCTACCGTGGGGACCCGGACGAGGTGGGTGCCACAGTCGACAACGCCAAGGCCTACACCGGCAACCTCGTCGCCCACCTCAGGTCCCTCGTCGGCACCCCACGCGTCCCCGGCCGCTCCGTCGACACCTACCTCTTCGCCCTCTACGACGAGGACCTCAAGCCCGGCCCCACCTCCGAGCGCTCCTTCGGCCTCTACCGCCCCGACCTCACCCCCAACTACGACGCCGGCCTTAGCGTATCCCGATCCCTGACCCCGACGCCCTCGTCGTCGGCCCAGGTGCGTTGCATTTGCATTTGAATTGAGGGTTCGCGAACAGCGAACTGGATTGTCACCCCTATCTGTAATCAACTAACATTCTGCGCTGTCAGGATACGACACATTCGCCTCCCATCAATTTATTAACATTTGATTGTGCAGGGGAGCCCGAAGGGCGCGACGGCGGGGTGGTGCGTCACCACAGCTGCAGTTCCGGGCAGCGGCAATCAGGGCGGTGCGATCCATCCCGCTAGCAACTGCTACATTCCCAGCGTAGCCGTCGGATCGCGGCGGCATGTAGATTGTTACTGCTATTGTTATTGCCTTTGGTTTGCGACTCTGCTTTTGCTGCATTTGGCGCCGCAGATGCAGGACTGACTGTACAGTATAAGAAGATTGCTCTTCGATGTTTGCTGCCACTATTGTACTTGTCTCTTCCATAATTATTACAATAGAAGAAAAAGCTTTAAACTAGAACTTCTATTTAAAACTGTTGCAGTTACGAATGTGTCGTATCCTGACAGTGCAGAATGTTTGTTGATTACAGATAGGAATGACAATCCAGCTCGCTGTTCGCGAACCAGTTCGTATTCAGTTCAAAATGAGCTCGAAATCGAATCGCTCGTTTAATAAACGAGCCGAACACGAGTCAAATTTTTCAGCTCGTTTAATAAACGAACTGAACACGAACTGGGATCAGCTCGCTCGTGTTCGGCTCGATAACAACTTGAATATATATATATATATATATATTATTATTTAAATTTTAGACCATCAATTTTTTATGAATTTTAATTATTAGATTAAAATTTTAATTTTTAAATTTTGTTTCGACTTTACACCTAATAGTAGGAATGAAAATCAAACTTTTTGTTCGCGAGCCAGCTCATGTTCGGCTCATTAATAAACGAGCAGAATTTTTTCAGCTTGATATTTAAACGAGCCAGTAAACGAGCCGAACACGAGCCGACCCCAGCTCACTCGTGTTCGGCTCGTTGACACCCCTAATTACAGATGTGGGCAAAAAATTACATGGATGCAGATTCAGGGAACTCAGAATCTCAGAGAAATTAATCTGGTATTCTCAGACATTAAATTGGGGCACTGCTATGCTCTATAGTGTTACTTTTGGCCCAAAACTTCGCCTGGAAACTTCTTTTTCACTTTCTTTTTTCTTCCCCTCTTTTCAGGAAGATCATGTTATACATTTCGAGGAAAATAACCTAGTAATCACAGCTCAAAATTGCGCGGTTTTATCATGTTTGAAGTTTGTTCCAGAGGTACGACGCTCGCCGGATGATGGGATCCGCAGAGAAGCCTTCTGCATATGCTCCGATAGCACGCAGCAGGGCTATGAATTTTTCTCCAGTATCCTGAAGCAAATTCATCAGGAAAAGATAGTAAAACGCGTTTTAAGCTCTCGTAAAAGACGAATTCGAAAAATGAATACATACCTGTGGCTTACCGAACACAAAGTCGGGCGTTTTGAAAGGAACCATATACGACGGAAGATCCGACCGTAATGTTGCCTGTTACAAATAACACGAACTCGCACAAATAAGAGAAAAGAAGATCGCAGGGGCGAGAAATGTCGAGGGACATATGTAAGCAAGTAACGAATTTTTGTATGATAGAGGCTTTTATTGTTTATTAAAAGAGAACAAAGAAGTGTAGTACCAAGTTCTTGCAAAGGATGGCTTGATCAGCATTTGATATCAAAGCCTGTCATGTTTGATAGCAGAAAAAAAAAAATCAGAAACTTCATTAAACATGCTTTAGAACAATTAATTGCACCTGTTTAATCCGTTCCTCCTCAACTTGATCCACAGATTGCAAAAGATTCTCCAAGGAACCTGGAAATAAGATGGAAACGCAATTACAATTGCAATTTCGTTAATATATATATACATGTAAGCCAGGTTCGCAAATTCCAGGATCGATGCTGCTTAGCGAATGGAGAGGCACATACTAAACCACATTACAGCAAAAGCAGGGAAATCATACCAAACTTAGTAATCAGTTTTACGGCACCTACATCTCCAATGCCTTCAACGCCTGGAATATCGTCCAAAACATTCGAACCGACAAAGAACATCAGTAAGAATTATACGACTTCTCAGGTTTATGAAACTATTAATTAGTTGCAAGATTAAGGGAAGTGTTAGTGCCTGGAATATTGTCGGATTTGTCGCCGGCAAGCGCGACCACATCAACAAATTGAGAGGGTTTTAGTGCCCCGTATCTCCGGGCAAAGTCTTCCACGCCGAATGAGACCATCCTACATATCAATTCCATCAATAACTTCAAAAAAAAATCAGAAAAAGCAGAAGCAAAAGCAGAACAGGAAACATGAACAACAGTGAAAACTTGATATTAGTAAGTCAGAAAAAAGAAAGTAGACAAATCTGCAAGAAGATGGTGAGGAAGGACAAAGAATTCCACACCAATGAATTGCCAGTTGGAAGTTTATAGTATCATAAATAATTGGAAGAATGGTTTGCTTGCCAATTTAGATGAATTAGAAGCTTTCGAAAGTTTTACTAACCCAGGTCCGCGCGGAGCAATTCGCAACAAACGTAACGAAGGCGATAATATCTGAAAAAAATCCTTATCTGGGGAGACAACTCTCACCTGTGAGGTTAACAATTTAACAGCTAACTATGAGGAAACAAGAATATAGAAAACACATTTCCTCTTAGCAGTTTTGTGCAACATTAAAAGAAGTGGCTCATCAAAGTTGCTGCACATAAGAAGTAGCTGGTAAACGAAGAACACCACATGCAAGACTATTGTAATGTAAAATTTCTATGAAGAAAACTAAAACAATTTCATTGATTTTGCACCTTCGATCCTCTTGTTGTGACGCCCCACTTCCCAGGGGGGTCACCCATCCTAGAACTACTCTAGCTCTAGCACGCTTAACTCTCATAACCTCTTGGATCTTGCTACCATCCAAAATGCTATAGCCGGGTTAAGAGATTTAGTCCTATTATATCATTTATATATAGGACTAATCCAAATTCCGGAGCTGTTACATTCTTCCCCCCTTTAAGCCCTGACGTCCACGTTACGCTCAAGCACACTCACAAGCACCAGGCGATGTGAGACTCGTCTCGCTAGCCTTAGCCGACCTTGTGGGGAGCTGCACTCCACCCACAACGGTCATTAGCCGGGGAGCCTCGCTCTACCCGCTATATAACTCTGGCTCAGCCGAGACTCATCTCACATTTCCGGCTGGTGAATGTCTCTGATACCAACTGTGACGCCCCACTTCCCAGGGAGGGTCACCCATCCTAGAACTACTCTAGCTCTAGCACGCTTAACTCTCATAACCTCTTGGATCTTGCTACCATCCAAAATGCTATAGCTGGGTTAAGAGATTTAGTCCTATTATATCATTTATATATAGGACTAATCCAAATTCCGGGGCTGTTACACTTTTTCCTTGTATTTTAGACTAATCCTTTATGGACTAGAATGACCCCAGCACTCCTTGTGACGGCTGTATGCAGTCGACAGTTGGGGACATTTTGATCCATAAACAGATAATTTGATCCGTAGTTGTTAAAGCAAACAAAAAGATTGAAAGTTGATCAAATCAAAAAACACGTGGACTGTTTTGGAAAATGGCCAGATATCTAAATAGCGCGCACTTTTCACTGTCGAAAGTTTTTTAAAAGTTTCGCAAATTGCAAAGGATGTAAAGGATAATTTTCAGCACACAAGATAATGACCTTGTAACCCACAGAAACACTATTGACGGCCAAAGTCCCAATAACATCATCAGCTTCAACTCCTGGAACCTGCACCAATGACTTAATACATATAAATGCCAAAATTATGCTGTACTTCAAATGTGTATATCTCCAGACTTTACCTCAATTACTTTGATCGACATTGCCTTAATAGATGCTTTCAAATACTGCAGGCCCTGAACAACAGTGTCTGGTGTTGGGATGCGGTTGCTCTTATAAGATGGGTACAACATGTGGCGAAATGTCAAACCTTCAGATAGGAAGGAAAAAAGGTTTAAAAGCCCAGAAAATGTGCCAGAATTTAAAAAAAAACAGGGACGACCTCTAAAATCACGCAAAATCATCTATTTACATACATACCCCTTTGAAAGAGGAATTTATGAAAATTCTGGAACATATTCTTAACTTGGGAAGTCATTCAAATGGCGCGGGAGGTTGGTTTGGTATCAGAAAAAAAAAAATTAAAGAGGAGGATTTTTCAAGTATACATGCAAGAAATCAAGTTAAAAAGTAGGCAACTCCAAAGGAAGAGGATGAGCAATAATATTCTTGAACAACCACTCAAAGCATCACTTCCAAGGAATTCAATGAGTCATAAAGCTTTCAAACTAACGAAGAACATGATATATCAAGAGGAAATCACCCACCGGAAGTAATTATCCACAGCATGATGAGTATTAGCAAAGATAATAACTATAAATTCCAACGAGTTTTTCATTAATTCTATGCCCATTTAGTATTCACATCCCGACATAGAAGCTTAGGCAAACATATGTAAATATTTTCCACATTTTATTGGACTGACTCACCGAATGTTGAGAGTCGGCTATTGACGATTTAAATTTTATATATTTCTCCGCCACTATTAGATTTTAGTGAAAGGCACATCTTACCTTTTGCCATGTAACATTCTTTGGATGGTATAGCAGTACTTTGACCATATGGAACGCCTGAAAAGAAAAGTTTGCTCACTCATGTGTCACTTATTTCAAGAGCTTTCAAATTACAGGTTTGAAAATTTTTACAATTAAGGATTTGCAGTTTTCAAACAACTAGCAATCCTAGAAGGGGTAATATTATACTGTATTACTGTAATGATGTTCAACGCATAATGCAACAGTACGCAGTAAATCGTCCACTCATAGATAGGCAATCGACAACTCAGTCAAAAGCAAACCCAATCAAGCACACCTAATTTCTAAATTTAACAGCATCAGAGCAAGAAACGATACTCAATGGACATCAACGACATATACATTTTCTCACCATCATGGTCAAACACCACCTGCATGAAGAGATTTCGCTTATCAATACATTTGAAGAAAAAACAACAGAAAGTTGAGAAAAGAAACCATAAAAGAGTATTAAAGGTCAAGAATGCAGAAAGTACAAGGAGACGTAGCCCTGTAGTTACATAGATTTGGTTCAAAAGGAGCAAGCACTTGATATGTGCCCGCGTTATCTTTAGAGTTTTGGGACGTAAAGCACCCGAAACCTACTAAGTATCAGGGTCTATAGGGGCTGCTACGGCCGATAAAGTGGCCTCGACAATTCCAGTCCACTAAATAGCATTGTATAGCAGTTATCCACAGATACCACTGAAGTGGCTGCAATACCAAGTCATAGCGGCTCCTATTTAAAACACTGCCTGATATTTTTGTTTTCATGAATGAACAATACTGCAACAAAATGATACTGCAGTATTGCGAAGAGACCTAAATTTATTTAACTATTGCCAGCATCCACCAACACAAGAATCATGCAAGAGGATCATAAAGTTGGCCAAACATGATAGTAGAGTAGAAGGTAAGTTCATTGAAAGTTTTAGCCAGATTTTAGAAGGATAGAAGAACATACCGCTACATGAGATGGGATGTATTCCAAAACGTCAAACAGCTGCAAAAAAAAAAAAAAAAAAAAAAAAAAAAATTAGATGTCCAAATTTCACTAAGAAATGATGTGAAGAAAATACTACAACGACCAAAGCCTTATTCAGCAATTAAGGTTAGACTACATGAATCTGTCTCTCTTCAGTTATATACTGGATAGTGTGAATCCAAATTTCCCAGCATACTAAATTCAACTGTGGTTTCTCTTGTCCTACCAGTCAGAAGCAACAATTTTTCGCTTCTTCAGATGAGATGAAGGCTCTTACTAATTTAGACATGAGAATAAAAGCATCTGATACTCATGCTGGATTCACTTTTCTTGAACTCTTCATGTATTGTAGTTTGATTCTTCAAGATGTAGAATTGAAGATTTAAGAACCAAGTACCAAATAAGGCCTTAATTACTAAATTATTAAGTGATAGAAAATGAAAAAAAAAAAAAACTACAAAAGATTAGGATGCAGTCACAGAAAGGTTGGCATTAAGAAATAAAGAGATCAAACTAACAACCATATTATTGAATCAATACAAGAAAGAGTAGCTTACGAGAGATAGAGCCGTGAATATGGTTAGAACCCAATCTCCATTCCCATCAGCATGCTCCAACATACCATGTTGCAATTTTGCTATATCCATCCAAGCAATGAAATTGCTCATCATTATATGAGAAAGTACATTGTGAAATAAGCAAGTGCAGAAGTAGAAGCAGTCAAAAAGAGAGTAGAAAAGGAATCCAAGTTTAACTTCATTTCAGCATTCAGTTATGCAAAACAAAGTAATTGCTGAGTTGGAAAAATAAAATGCTTGAACAAAGATTTGAACGTAGCGAAGAAACATAGCTGCATTTCCTGTCAAGTGAGTGTAGCGAAGAGAATTAACTCAGAGTTTCTGGAATAACCTAGAAGCTTGTAATAAGATCTGTACATAATTGCAGTTCCATCAATGAACATCACTTTGTTATTTGAAGGATCCACATGAGTGTCATTCTCTCTAGGCTTCGAAGAATCAGTTGATATGGTCTGAATCGCCCGCTTGTCATAAAATGGAATTCGCGAAATATCTGATGAATCTGATTTTTGCAAGGTCGATAACTTCGAATAACCCTGATAAATGAGCATTAATTAAGCAACTGTTAGCAATCCCAACAAATTTTGTGAAAAGTAATTTAGAAAAGAATTGCTTAATAGAAAATCAGGAAGGAGACAACAACTAAGAACGAAATCTTGGTTACAAAACCTCAAGTTCCAACTTAACTACGTAAAGATCAATTTTCAACAAAATTTTACTTCTAGCCGTCAAGTTACTAAGAAAAACCCTCCTCCTTCATCAGAATAGCTTTGCTTCAGATGCATATAGGTGTTAATTATCTTCTTCTGAAGTTCATTAGTTGTGTTACAACATTACCCACCCATGCTAACACTACCAAAATAATTGAAACTCGATTACTTGGTCTCATCAGTGAATCATGACCAAGCACATTCCTTCCACGTCCCTTGCATAAGCTTTCACTCAAGGATTTAAGTGCCCGTCGGCACAGACCGTATCTATCGTGTCGTATCGTGTCAACAAGATATCGGCATAATAAAGCCGCCGTGCCAATTGCACAGCTCAAAACTCACTTTTCGTTAAATTAGTAAATAGTTTTCTCAATAAAGTTGAAAAAATTAGATAAAAATACATAATAAGCTAAGAAAATAAATATTTCATACCATTATGTGTCGGCACGTATCGGCACGCGCCGTGCCAGTAAGTTTTCGGCACAACCCCGTGCCATGGTACTTAAATCCTTGACTTTCACCAGACTCAATACACTTTTTTCCGATCGCGTCACTACATATTTCATACTATTAACATACAATAAATGCATCTTCTAGGGTTTCTAACAACAACAGATTACATGTAGTACTAATACAATATGCTCTCATATCACCTTATTCAGCTAGAATATAATTAAACTAGGGTTTTTATATGCAGAAAAATCATGCATTTGCTGATCAAAAACAAAACTTTCCAGCATATATACGATAATTAAGCTAAAATGCAAAGATTTAAGAACAAATCTCATTTAAGAAACCCTAAAATCAAGGACCTTTTTGCAGAGGGTAACTGAACCACAACGAAACCCCGTCGCTCTAGCACGAAACAAGCCTCCACCTAGAGAGTAAACCTCCCTCCAAAACGAGTAGATGCGAGGGTGGTGCGGCAAGGGACAACACGCCATGGCCACAAGCCCTCTCACTCCGCACTCGCCATTACTAGGGCAAACCCATTTCCCTGCTTGAACTGAAACCCTAAACAAAACATTCATCAATTTGAGCGCGAAAAATGGGAAAAATCGCCCAAAAAAAGCCGAAAGACAGAAAAAAGATTAAAAAAAAAAAACTACCGATTGAAGCAGTTCTCGGAGATTGGCGGAGGATTAAAAGAAGAAAAAGAAGGAGAAGTTGGAATTGGGGACGCGAGAACGAAGAAGGTGGTGAGAGAGGAAGAGGAGGAGGAGGAGGAGGAAGGTGTTCGATGTATTTCCCCAACGAGAGCGGGATATAAGAAAAGGAGTTTGGTAAATTGCACTGCTACCCCCCCAACTCTTCACAATTCTCACTTTAGTGCTCCCATCAAATAATAATATGTAATTTAAATTATTTTATAACTAAATTAATTTTCGATTTTAACTAAAATTCCATTGTCGTCTAGTCCGGTTAGGATATCTGGCTTTCACCCAGACGACCGGGTTCAAATTCCGGCAATGGAAATTAAATTAAATTTTTTTTAGCTAGCTATTATTATTATATAAAGGCTAAATTACAGAAAACTCTCCTATAATATACCGTTTTTTCACTTTACCTCCTCTTTTTAAAAAGTCTATATTTTGCCCCTCATAATTATGAAATTGTGCATTTACCCCCGCCGTCACGATTCCATTAGTGAGACGTCAATTTCTTAAAAAATATTATTGAATATACCCAAAATACCCTTCAGGAACATCAACAAGGTTTGTTTTTTGCTGCTGGGCCCTTCCCGATCAGCGCCGAGAGCCGCCGCTCCATCGTCGTCGGTGAGTCCGCGCTGCCCAGAGCCCGGGAGCGCGCGCTGGGGACGCCCCGCGGCCATCAGCCCGGGAAAGAGTAGTTGGCCATCAACACCCCGCACAGCGCGTCGCCCCGCACCTGGATCGCCATGAACTGCGCCTCCGCTAGCTCCTTCGGGGGCCCCGCGTTCGGGCCACAGCACAGCACTGTCCCATTGCTACGCAGCCCGCACGTGGGTTCGTCCCCAGCGCCAGCGAGCTGATCCCCGTAACCGACGCCTCTCCTAACGGCGGAGCCGTCGCTCCCCAGCAGACCAGCTCGCCGTCGCATGCGGCGACGGCGCACGCATGCGACGACGGCGCACGCATGCGACGACGGCGCACGCATGCAACGTCCCCGCCCCGATCGCCGCGTGCGCCCCGGTAGGCTCCCGCCCCACCACGCCCGCACCACCGCAGTCGAAGCACCTGATCTCCCCCGACTCGCGCAGAACCCCGCAGACGAAGTTCCCACCCACGCCGATCTCCAATATAAGAAAAAGACGTTCTCATCAATTTACCTCCTCCGTTAACACTGTTGCCCCCTAAAGACAATTCGATAATTACGAGAAAGTACAATACAAGCTTTTTAAAGACAGAGGATAAAGTAAAAAAACGGTATATTATACAAAAATTTTCTGTAATTTAACCTTATATAAATTTTGATAACAAAAAGATATATTTACAAACAGAAAAATTATTAAACACTAAATCTAATAATTTAAATTTTGTAAAAATATATTTACTATATGATATTTTCATAGAAAACCATATACAATCCCAATAAAACATTTGAAAATCAATTTCTCCTGTTTTATAGATGAACACCAACACTGTAAAACCAGAAATTGTTTCCCAAATCTTAAAATAAACACAAAACTTTGGACTTCACCAAAAAGCTGGAAACACATAATTTTTTTGGGGGGGGGGGGGGGGGGGGGGGGGGGGGGGGGGGTGGTGCCACTGATAGATACATAAAAGAGCTGGTAGCAAAATTAGTTTACCAAAACCTGCAACAGCTCATGCCCACATTGACCCACTGCCACCCTCATAAGAGATTACACCAATTAATGGAGTTTAAACACCATCTAAATGATAATAATATTCCCCCCTCATCATGGGCAATCAAATACAAGTTTGTATCTATCTATTACAAAAACCCAGATGAGGTTAAAAGTTATCGAGGACTTTTTAACTGCTGAGCGAAGAGAGCACGCTGCCGCCGCTTTTAGTAGGTATCACTACTTCCCAGCCAGGCCCTTTCAAAGGGAGAGTGTTGGTTGCGGCGGAGTCGCTGGCGCCGTTAGCGGGTCGGATCAGGTCGCTGCGATCTAGTACCCGCAAAAGATCTTCGTCGCTAATGGTCGTCTGGATCAGCTTATCCTCCTCGTCCTTCTCGTCCCGGAGCAGCGCCAGTAGTTCAGCTTCCTGAAGATTTCGATTAACGGCATATATAACACTTGAGAGCGACGTTCGCCGAATTCGCCGAATTCGGCATGACATGAGATCAAAGAAACTGTTAAAGGGAAAAACATAGTAACCTCGAACATATTGGTTTTGACTCGATCTTGCTGGAATTGTCCTGTCGCGATAACCACGTGTTCCAACTTCAACTTTCCAAATGCTTTCTTTATTATGCGACCCTGTAAAACATGATAGAGCTCTAAGAACTTCCATTAGCAAATGTAAATCAAATGCCTCAAACAGCAATTATATTATAGATTTACATGTAAATTCCTACGGAGTCGGAATTTGCGAGCATGCCTTTCGGAAACTTAATTTCTTACGTGCATATGCTTCCCCGTTCAATAGCACTCTCTTCGAAAGAGAAATTTCCACCGCAAAAACAACTACATACTTTAAAATTGAGATTTTACAATCCTATTACCTCCACAGAATGTGCAGTTGCTAGCCTATAAACATGTACAGGCCGGGTCTGCCCAATCCTGTGGCATCGATCCATAGCCTGCAGATCCATTTGAGGATTCTGCATATAAAGTGTTAAGTTTAGTCACAATAAACAAAAGTTGCAGAAAAATCCAAAAAAAATGTGTTTAAAAGAAGGTGAGAGCTATTTACCCAGTCACTATCATACAAAATGCAGGTATCGGCAGCAGTAAGATTAATACCAAGACCACCGGCTCGAGTGCTTAGAAGAAAGATGCTGACCTTGCTGTTCAAATTATTAAAATCTTCTATCTGCAGGAAGAAGAAGACTGCGCAAGTAATGCACAAATACGAATTGCAACAATGAAAACAAATTTGAGAGCAGTTTGAGCGACAATCGGAAGAAAGAGTGCAGAAAATAAAGAACGTGTATACGTGATGAAACGCTAGATATATTTCAGAGTTTAGCAGCATAAAATCTGGAAAACCGAGTAAACAACCAAGAAAAGCGCCGTCATATGGAAAAAGATTTATCCAGTCCGTTCAAGAGAATCGGTGAGCTTCAGTTTCATGAAAAGATAGTTGCATGGGATTTTAGAATATTGCACAAGCTTATCTTCGATTTTAGTTTATGTCATGATGGACTGCACGAGTGCGACGTCATGGTATCATGATTCATGTCATGAACAAGTGTGATGAAGTGTGGGGAGTTTGAATTGGATTGTCCATTCCACAACAATCAATTTGCGAACTAAGATCCAATCTAACGGCAACTCAATTACACAAGAGCGTCGCTTAATTCGCACTAGTATAAAATAAAACTCCTTCCAAACAAACTCCGCGCACAGATAAAAGCAAACACCATGTGGCATATACTACCAGATGACAATTATATATGCATCATTAAAAGCCTTCCTTAACAAAAATGAATTTTTTTTACCTGTCTTCTCCTTTCATCCAGTTTGACGTGACCATCAATTCTGCAAACCTCAAGTCCTTTCTCGCTCAAGTAATATTCAAGTATGTCCAAAAGTTTGGTAAACTGAGAGAAAATCAGAACCTAGAAAATCCCAACAGTATTCCATTAAAAATACATAAAGAGAGCAATATTCCATAAGGACAACAAGAACTGAAAGAATAAATAAAAAGCGTACTTTGTGCTTTCGAGCAAGTAATAGAGTCAGCAACCTGTCAAGCAGCTGAAATTTGCCGCACTGTTCTACTAGCTGATTGATCGGCGGATAAAGAACTGTACAAATAAAGAAACTTATAATCCAAACTATATGAATCTGATTTTTAATTACTCAGATAAACTGCACTACTATTCCCTGAACTCCGGGTCAAATGTCACTTCGGCCCTCAAGCTTTTGTGTTGGACATTTGATACCCCAAACATTTGGAAATATTTTCTCTGCAGTCCCTGGGGAAAATTTTTGCCTGCACCTGATGCACCTGTTTCTCCATGCACCACAAATCCATCTGCTCTTTTTTCGTCTCATACTTTCTATCCAACAGTCCAATTTCAAACTAAAGAAAAGATCGCAACTCAGCAAGTGGAATGGATTGAAACATGAGAGGAGATCAAGGGCTTGATGGTAGGTTGGTGCACGGATGTAGAGATGTGCAAGCACTAATCTCTTTCCTCACAATAAATGAGGATGAGGATTGGAATGAAACGCTTTCAAAAGTTCAGGTAGTCAGATGTCCAGCTTAAAAGCTTAAGAACCAAAGTGAAACTTAGCTAAAAGTTCAGGAACTAGTGGGGCAATGTATGCCAGTAAAATACATACACGAATCATTGAAAGCTGATTCCAAAAGATCAGGATGGTTGCAATTCTTACGAAGCTGCATTAACAAATTATTCAGCTTTCTCTTCATCGAAGGTTTCAAAAACACTGCATGGTATCACACATTAGCATTTGTCAGGCACATTCTTCAGAACATATGAAAAACTTCCTACAGATACATAGCTCTGCAACATTTTCTTTAAATATTGCAACATGATCACATATACCCTCCAGAAACTTAATATCTTAAAGATAAACCATTGTACTTTCAAAAAAATTTTGCATTACAAAATAAAATTTGAATAGAATACCAGATTTTCCGCTTGAATGGGATGGCCTCCCAACTTGAAAAAAGAATTTATCTTTTTTTATAAACTGCACTTTCAAAAGGACTATGAAAATTCACATTTTTACAGGGATAAATGTAAAAGCCCCAATTCAGTATAGTTAACCAGTTGCACGTAAAAAATCTAACCAAAATCCGCTTTCTCCAGGAAAAAATTCTCAAGTGTTTTGTTGACTAAGTGGTCCTGGATTTCCTTCTGGTGCTCAGTAATATTAGCATATAGAATGATCTCCTTCTTTCTCGGAAGCAATTTCTCTACATCTTCCTTCATTCGTCTTAAGAGGAATGGGCGTAATATTGAATGGAGCTTGGATATCACCTGAAGATAAAGAAACTCATCAGAGATAAGAGCAGAAGAAGAATGCAAAATTCGATCTACTAACAGATATATCCCTAGAAAATCTGAGATTCCAAATATGCTCTTAGCCCTTTAGAAACTTAATATCGTAGATGAATACTTCTAATTACCAAAATGCCCCCCAGTTCAAAGATCGTTTTGTAATGCAAAACCAATTTGCCCATGAATTAAGATAACTGATTGTTACTAAGAAGCTGCATTTTCGAGGAATTCATATGAAAATTGATATTTACATGGGAACATATAATAGATGATTATGTAGGGGATATAAATGTAGAAGCCCCAAGAATTAATGGAAAAGATAACATTACATGAACCCTTCTCTTTTCTTCATTCTCTTCCTGTTGGTTCTCGTTGTTGCCTCTTCCGGACAGATCAAACCTTATACAAGAAAATGTTTGTCAAACCCAAATCGAGGACTATTAGACAGGCAGAGATAATATGCTTACATATCCAGGTTGGATTAGAATCTGGGGTGATCATAACAAATGCTTTTACTTGTTATAGGTCCTCAAAACAAAGCTTTTGAGTTTCTGTTGTAAACCTCTATGAAAGGTCAAAGGCTTCTAGCTATGACAGCTCTTAGATTGCTAATTATGCGAATAAGCAAAAGCAAAGGTAACAAAGAAATAAAGAGGTTCACGCGAGAATTTCAATCATAACATAAGAAGCGACAAGAACAAGACATTATGATTAAACAGACAAACAGATACCCTCTTTATCAGAACATGCAATTATTCAAAAAATTTAAGAGTAAAACCCAAAGTGTAACATGGTAAAGATATTTTTTTTCATTTCATTAAAAAAACTTAATAGAGCGCATACGGCATTGTATTGTCATACTTATAAATTTTTCAAAGCATTCGACTGTGAATGCATAATTACCATGACTCAAACTCTCGATGGGATGAGAATATGTCAGGCAAAATAAAGTTCAGCAGTGACCACAGTTCAGCCAAATTGTTCTGCAGAGGTGTTCCGGTTAAAAGAAGTTTATTCTCAATTTGCAAGCGTCTCAGTTCCCTCAACAATATGCATTTTGAGTTCTTCAATCGATGACCCTACACGCATGACCAAAAAAAATGAATACAATAGTAAGATGCGAGAAAATGATAGCGCACTATTATTGGGTAAAAAGTTTTACTAGAATAATTTTACTTAAAGAAATACCTCGTCTACCACCACGTACTTCCATTTATAATGAGAAAGACGTTTTGCATCATTGAGGGCAACCTCATATGAAGTGACTATAATCGGGAAATTAGGGCTAATTTGTTTAGACATATATTTCCTCCTTAACTCATCCCTCTCTTTCCTCGTTCCATGGTAAATAATAGCACTCAGAGAAGGAGCAAATCTGAAATCGAAACCCTCACGTAAGAACACCAATATCTAAGTGGCATAAAATACAAAGGATTTGATCGACAGCTTTACCTTGCGACCTCATTGACCCAGTTTGAGAGAGTAGAAAGAGGAGCTATGACCATGTAAGGCCCATCCAAACCCTTTCCTTTAAGATGTGCAAGAAAACCAATTGTTTGAATTGTTTTGCCGAGACCCATTTGATCCGCTAAGATTCCGTTCAGCCCATTTTGCCAGAGTGATATCAACCACTTCACACCCTTAATTTGATAGGACTTCAATTTCCCACCAGTCATTAATGGGACAAGTTCGGCCTGCTCTTTCGCAGCTCGCTCCTCCTCCGTAAGGAGGGCATCTTCCAGAGAGAGAGCTTCGCGAGATCTCGTAAGCATGACGGCAACAGCAGTCTTAGCTTTTCTCTATAGAAAACCATAATTCAGCTTCAGCTCACCATGCTCACTTTTAAAGAGTTACATAAGACAACATAGAGAGATAAATTATCTACAACAAAGACCGGTAACTCACGGTGTTGTATTGCGAGGCGGCCTTCCGCTTCCGACCCCGGCCTTTCTTCTTCACTTTTCCCTCGCCCTCCTCCTCTTCTTCGGCTTTACTCTCCACCCCATTCTACAAACCCTAAAAATCGCGGTAAATAATTCGCACGAACCATTTTCAAATATAACCTACAACTTCAATTGAATTGAAGAGCACAACGGAAATCCCCGATTCAACGGGAAACTTAACTAAAATTGCCATTCTACAAACCCTAAAAATCGCGGTAAATAATTCGCACGAACCATTTTCAAATATAACCTACAACTTCAATTGAATTGAAGAGCACAACGGAAATCCCCGATTCAACGGGAAACTTAACTAAAATTGCCATTCTACAAACCCTAAAAATCACGGTAAATAATTCGCACGAACCATTTTCAAATATAACCTACAACTTCAATTGAATTGAAGAGCACAACGGAAATCCCCGATTCAACGGGAAACTTAACTAAAATTGCCATTCTACAAACCCTAAAAATCACAGTAAATAATTCGCACGAACCATTTTCAAATATAACCTACAACTTCAATTGAATTGAAGAGCACAACGGAAATCCCCGATTCAACGGGAAACTAAACTAAAATTGGGCCGACAATTGAGAACAAAAATTGCAAGAAAGATTTGAAATTGTAAGGGAAGAGACCATCACCAATGAGATATCGTCCATCTTTTCTAAAAGGAACTTCGAGTAAAGCTGCGTCTGCGTCAAAAGCTCGTCCAGTTTGCTGAATCTGACGTCGGGATCGTTCGCTTGATCGGAAGCTTCGTTGTTAACTTTGAATTCATTCTCCTCGTCCTTGATCCGGGCTACGAGAAGCTGCTCCTCCTCTTCCGCCATGGCTTCGGATATGAGCGACGCGTCCCCGTTCTTCGCCGCGAGATCGAGCGGCAGAGACGACGAATCGTCTTCAATCCCATTCTCGTTCTTGATCACTTTGGCATCGCACATCTCCTATTTCACCAAGAAATACGAATGAAAAACCCATTTTTCTTCTCAAAATGATGAAGGTGAAGAAAATGGAAACCCTAACCCTAAACCCTAGAAAATAAGGGTTTTGAACCCAAATTTTTTTAAAAAATCTCGAAAAATACAAGAAAATTTGCGGATTAAAGATGAATCGAAAGAAAAACCTCATCTTCCAACACCGAGGTTGGAGAATCCGCGGCTCCATCGCTCTTCGACCCATTACTCGTCGTCCCCGTCGCCTCCTCCATTTCCTCTTTGCTCATTGAACCAAGCGACGGATCGATCGAAAACTACGAACTAAAATGGTGAAAAAATATACAAAATAATCACACAAAAATCGGGCGACGGCACAAAAGAGTCATCAATCATCAATCCCACAAAAAGTATCAAATTTTTGCCGCAAAAACCAAATAAATAGCTTAAAAAACACAAAATTAGCTCCAAAAATCTTCGTTTTTTCCCAAAAAAATGAAGTAAAAAACGGGAAATCGCATGAAACCATACCAAATCCGCGGAGAGAGAGAGAGAGAGAGAGAGAGAGCGATTCGATCGATCGTAGGGTTTCTAAAAGAGAAGGGTTTTGGGCGGGAAAATGGGAGGGGAGGGGAGAGGAGAGAGAGTGATAATACTAAAAAGCCCTTAAAGTTGTTGTTTATTTACGCACATTACCCTCAGAGCAATGCCCTTACCCCTTTTTTCAGTTCGGTCCATGATCTTTTAGATTTTACACTTCAGTCCTAAATTCTAGTGCCCATATGGTGATTAATTAAGATGAGGAGTAAATTATCC
The DNA here is from genome assembly GCA_029204045.2 of Tillandsia leiboldiana. Classification (NCBI taxonomy): domain Eukaryota; kingdom Viridiplantae; phylum Streptophyta; class Magnoliopsida; order Poales; family Bromeliaceae; genus Tillandsia; species Tillandsia leiboldiana. The sequence goes on along the minus strand of CM055063.1, from coordinate 54,447,621 downwards.
AATACTATTTTATGTTCCACGTAACAAATTATATTATAATTAGAAGCTTAAAAGTAATCTTTTTAATAGGCAAAAATCACCTAAATAAAATCTAAATTATCTCTTAATATATATTATCGTTAGTAAATTATGTCATTTTTAATAAATTTTTAATTATAAAAAAATTATACTCAATAAATTATCATCATATAACTTATTTTAGCATCCAAATATCAATTTTGCTTTTTTTTTTTTTTAATAATAAATATTGCCAGTAGGTGGTTTGTAGCCCAAAAAAAAAAAAAAAAAAAAAGAAAAAATGAAAAAGAAAACAAAATAAAGAAATAATCTAATCAGGGATAGTTTCGTAAATTCGCTAAGTAGCATTCAAAAACGGGTCGGGTTTTGTGCCCACTACGTCGCGTGCGACGTGTCACACTGGTATTGGAAGGACTCCGGTGTAACGGTTATACTGACATGCGGGGCCAACGGTAGAAATTAAATGTCCTGTGGGGCCCGCATGTCAGAGTCACCGACCAATGAGGCGTCGCCGTTTAAATTATCTCGACCGTTGGAATTGGGTACAAAAATAATAACAATAATAATAATAATAAATAAATAAATAAAATAAATTTGCAAAAAGTAGTTTAATGAATGTGATCAGATTAGAGATTTGAGAATCTTCTTAATTTTTAAAGCACAAAAACAAAAAAAATTAATTTCATAAGGCAAACTCCAATAATTTTTAAAAAGCTTTGATGAAAGAAAAATGCAGCTTGATTTTAAGATACATCTACTTATTAAAAGATGAGATAAACCACCACCACTACCATCCACATCCTAAATAAATTCTGAAAAAAATAATAAAAAAAAATAAAAAAACCCCTTCAGATCTTAGAAGGCTATTATGATGAGATGAGATGAGATGAGATGATTAGCCAGTAGAGAGAGAGAGAGAGAGTTTTACACAGTAACCAATTCCAACTATTTTAAGTCAAAAATAAAGGCACCAAATGAGTTAAAAGATAAGATGGTTTTCTCTCCTTTTTTTTTTTTTTTTTCCACCAGATTGTTGTTCCCTATACAAAGATCAAAGATCAAATATTGTAGTGCCCCTGAAGAAGAAGGATCGATCGATCGATCGTCACCGTTAGGCATCGTGCTGAGCTCTCAGTACCTGCAAAAGAATAAAACTGCAGCAGTGAAAATCTAATATTTGATCTTCTATGAAATATTCTTATCCTTGTTATAATCACATGTTTACCAAACAAACTGAATCCATACATACATTATTTCATATGTTTATGGATGAGTTTCTATTCAGTAAAGAGTACATTATTAATTGCAACATTTCCTAACATTTGTGCAGGAAAAAGAAAAAAAAAAAATCATGATTACATTTACTCATCAAAATGTTGCTTTATTAGGTTCCTAAGAAGAGTGAACCACAAGATGGAGAAAACAGAGTTAAATGCGACTAGAATATCAATACGATCGATCATATGTAAACGATTCACGACAGATATATTCAGCCAATTTGTGGGGAAAAATGAATGCAATGACCGGTTCCTTCAGCTACTCTTGGTATCTTTCGACTTTACTCCTAGGTTGCGTTTGACAACCGGTATAAGACAGGGATAAGGAGGTTATCCCTCCCTTTGTATCCAAATGCGTTTGGTTATGGATGCTGGTATAAGACTGGAACTACTGTTCCAGCTTTTTTTCGGAACAAGACTTATTTCCATTTGAGAATAAGCTTAAATATAATTTTAATTATTGTATAAACTCTTTAATTAATCTAATATTTTAATTAATTTAATTATTTTATTAACTAATTATTTAATTAATAAGATAATTAACTAATTAAATTATTAAATTATTAAATTATTTGTAGTTAATTAAATTATTTATTATTAATAATACTCATTCTTGTTAATTATTTTATCAATTAATTAAGAATAAATTAATTAAAATAAATATAATTTTAATTATTATATTAACTCTTTAATTAATCTAATATTTTAACTAATCTAATTATTTTATTAACTAATTATTTCAGTATTTAGATAATTAACTAATTAAATTATTAAATTATTAAATTATTTGTAGTTAATTAAATTATTAATTATTAATAATACTCATTATTGTTAATTATTTTATCAATTAATTATGAATAAACTTAATTAAAGTAAATATAATTTTAATTATTATATTAACTCTTTAATTAATCTAATATTTTTACTAATCTAATTATTTCATTAACTAATTATCTAACTATTAGATAATTAACTAATTAATTTATTAAATTATTTATTAGTAATACTCATTATTATTAATTATTTTATCAATTAATATTCAGGATTATCTAGTAATAGTTAATTAAATAAATTAAATTATTATTTAATTAATATTTTATATTAATTATTTAGATAAAATATTATTATTTTAAAATTATAATTACTCTTATTCTTACTATTCTAATCTAACTATCCAAACGTTATTTTTCTTATTTCTAAAAACAACTCAATTTTCATCCAAACGTAAAATTGATCTTATTCCTACTTGTTCCGAAACTTATATCTATTTCTGAAATAAGCAGTTCAAGCTTATACCTGAACTAAACGCCGCCCTAGAGTACAAAAAAATCACAAATGATGGAGTATGATTGATGGTCTACGAATTCGTACAGATAATAGTAGAAACTCAAGACTTATTCTTGACATAACATGCATGCGAAAATAAGAGTAAAGCTGCAGCTGGTAATTCCTGTTTCACTATTTACTGTCACAGAGTTATTTGTACAGCATGCCATGGAGTCTAAAAACACAGAGGTCTCAGGAAACTAGTTGCCAATTTGCAGGAGAAATTCATCGAACTAAACATAGCAAAGAGGCTTCTACTCATATACCCGTAAAATCATCCACTTGGGAAGTGCAGTTTCATACAAAAATAGCGAATTTTAAGTTTGAGTGATCGGCCAGTTCATGAAGCGAAGTCGATTCTGTAAGAAGCTTTCTCTAAGAAGGGGGAAATTTGTGGTTCAGCTGTATCTATATAGACCTTGCAGGGTAACTCATCGTAGTAGTATAATATCTAATGTGTTTGTAAATAGGCAAGTTGGTAGCGTTATGTATGTAAATATCGCAAAACAGATGTACAAGATATGCGCAAATTGGATACAATAGTAATTAGTTAGCAACACACTAAGCACAGTTTAGCACCAGCTCCTCGAAAACTCTAAAAGGCCAAGAGATGAGAAGGTACCTGCTGATAAAGGCAATGGGAATGGATAGCATATGAATTTACAAAATAGCTTCACAGGTTGCCTTATTGTGTCCTGTCATTTTGCACCTGCTGCAGAGCCGCAGTAGGTTGGTCTTTCTATGATAGTTCATTCGCCTTCGTCTTGGTTTGCCAGGCGGGCGCTGACTGGGTGGAGGGTACGAATGTGAACCGAAGTTAAAGTCGATTTTCTCTATATCGGGTATAGGGTGGACCGAAGCAGAATAAGTCAAGTGATGGCAATCGATTTTGAAATATCTCATACAATAGTCATAAACAGATCTACCAATCCGATTGAAGACGGCAACAGCGTGCATACAGGGAATACCAGATAATTTCCACCTTCTACACGTGCATTGGCAACTTCCAATATTTACCACATAAATGGTATTTCCCCGCACTTCAAACACAGTATCAGAAGAGCACAACACATTGAGCTTTCCGGCCTTTGATGCTTCTCTCTCCAACTTTTGCTCCATAGAGGGCGTTAAACTCCCAAACCATGAACTAGAAGCTTCTCGCCTCGATTCTATCATCTCCATTAGTTTACCACGAATTGAATCTATTATCTGCACTATGGATGACTCCCTTTTAATTGGTATCCAAGTACTGAAGAAGTCGAGAATGTTTGAGGAATAGTGGTCGTACCGCGAACCCTTAAAGAGGGCATCCGACCAGTTTTCAGGATTGCTTGCCATAACCCAATTGGCGGCTTCATTTGAAATGTTTCTTATGCTTTCGATCGATGCATTAAATTCTTCTATACTGCACGCTTGAGCTGCACGAGTGAAATCCCCGACCATTGCCTCCCTTACTTGTTGCGACCATGGTCCTCTGCTTAATTCCCCCTTGAATTCCTCTAGGAGATTATGCAAACAATAACTATGGGGACTTTCCTCAAACACCTGCGGAACAGCCTCGGCCAACCCCTTATGTCTACTGGAAATAAAGGTGATGGTGCGAGAAGGCGTAACAGCATATTTCAGCTGCATTAAGAACCAAAGCCAACTATCATAAGTCTCATCCTCGACTATAGCAAAAGCAAGGGGAAAAATAGCATCGTCTCCATCGACAGCAGCAGCCGCCAGCAACTTAAATTCATTGCTCGACTTTAATGGAATCCTATCGAGAAAAAGGAGGGGGCGACAACCAAGTTCAAATCCATTAAGCGAGGCATGAAATGCAACAAAAAAACGGCGGAATTTCGAGTCCACGGATGCTGATAGTATAGCCACACTTCCAGGGTTAGTTTCCAATATTCTTTCGCAGAACCACGGCAATTGGCTGTACGTCTCCTTAAGAGTTTGGTAGAGCTCCTTCTTGGCATCTTCCATTCCTCTCCACACCTGCGAATAGCTCAAAATCACCCCGCAGTCCATATGAAGTTCTTTTACGAGATCTTTGGCCTTACACTGAGGGTTAGCATGTAATTTATCCTTAATAATACTTGTGAGCCATTGTCTTGTCGGTCGCCTCCGACCATCGCCGCCATGTCCCCCTCCACATGTGTGAACATTATTTATTTTCTTAATGATGAATTTATGGTTATGAGATGACTCAGAAGCATGGACCCTCCAAGGGCAGTTCTCCCCTTTGCATTTGGCGGTGACGCGGGTAGTTTCATTTTTAACGAATTTGTAAACAAACCCTTTGCCGATGGCGTATTTGCACAACTGGGCACGGAAGTCCTTCACATTGTCGAATTCTTGCCCAACGCCCGTGATTATATTGTCCCAGATAGTGCAAGAGTTAAGAGGTTGGACAATCTCCGGAGTGACCAAAGTGGCCATGAATGGCGTGAGCGATTCATCCATAATGCTCTTTGCGACCCTACAAGACCAATATTTTTTTCTCGGCATTTGTGATAACTGCACTCCAGAGAAGAGCATCACATAACATAAAATTACTACGGGCCCATTGGCCTACCTGGAGCTTCTACAAAAGTGCTCTTCGAATAGAGCCATTAAAAGAAGAAGCGAAAGCTTCTTCATTAAAATTCCCTGGGCAGCTTCCTGCTTCAGTAGAAACAGAAGCTCCGAATTGGAGTTGCTTCCTCTGTAGGCCCGAAAGCTTATTTCAGCTTTGCACCACAGCAGAAACCTCAGATTTGCCAAAATCTTGGCCGTTGCTTCCTGAAGTGAAGAAGCTCAGATAGAAGCCAGGCGAAACAAGTCCTACGTGATAATTAAACAGATACCTTCCGTCCGCCTGCTCCACAATGCTTAATTTTTGCTGCTTCATATTAATGGGTGTGGCAGTAAAGGGGCTAACAACACCATTTCCAAAGTCAGCAGCCCTAGTTTCACTATTAACATAAGACTAGTTAGGTGTAGGTAAAAATTAGCGATAAAGATAAACGGAGTGATACAAAGTGGGAACAATAGAGATAACCGAAGAGAAGAAAATTTCTTTTGTGAATTTTGATTTTTCGCAAGCCATATGAATTAGCAACATACAAATAAGAGATAGATTGAGCACGGACGATGACTATCAGTGTCGCTAATAAAAGAGCGAAATTGGAATAGAAAGCAAACGGTAAGTAATCAACCAAATGCATCAAAATGTTATTCGTCAGTTATTTGTAATTTTGTTCGTTAAAGGAAAAAACGGGCGCTCTAAAAACAAACAGGTTGAGTCTCTCAGAAAATAAACAGATTACCCACCTTTCGACCAGATTAATGATACCATATGTAGCTTTAATCTTGAACAAAAAAGCAAGTAGAAAGATCAAATCGGAAGAATCTTCTAACATGTACCTGTTATCAACATTTAGAGCAAAGGGTGGCCTCTTTTGTCTACCGTTGTTATTATTGTCCTCGATGATATTGGTGGTAATACTCAGCTTACGAGTGTCGGACTCAGCCAGGCGAGTCTTATTTCTAGTTGCCCTACAAAACACATTTTCCTTGTTATTCAAAGTAACTGAGAAAATATGCATTAACTAGATAAGGCTTTTTACGTATGAAAACCCCTGTAAATATGCATCCAACTAGTCAGGCAGTCTTCACCTTAGGTTGGGATTATACTTTTATATTAGAAAAAGTTCAATAAAAGAGTGGCATTTTCTTTGTAAAGTATGAGGTCATGCATGCAAGGAATTAATTTTTCAAGGGCATATATGAAAATTCAGATTTTCCAGGGATATGTGTAAATGGATAGTTCCATAAGAGTATAAACGTAAACACGACAATCAATACATGGCCAAAAAGTACCTGTTACCGGAAGGTAACTTCTTCCTTTTATTACCACGAGCATCAGCAGCTATGGAAGTTCCAGAATGAGCCACAGTGCTCCTAGCCCTGCAAGAGTTATTTTCCATTATAAATTTCTACTCAGCCACATTACCTACTACCAACGAGTTGATTTAGGGCAAAGTTTATACAAAAGATACCTGTTCTCGGCCTTACTTAAGATATAAACCTCTGTAGTTAAAGCATCGGAGCTGAAATCAACCATTCTACGCAAGTCTTTGTCAGCAGATATCGTGATGAGAGTTCTCCTATTGTTTGGAAGAAAGTACTTGAGGAACATTCCACTGAGGTCGACGTTGAACATAGTGGAGAGTTCTGCCCTAAAATCCTCAAGAAGCATTTCGTTTCCGACTTCGATAGCATGAGCTTCTCCTCCAGAATAGGACAGAGAGCCGTCACTATTAGTAATAAATTCACCGCCATATTGACAAATGGCAACAATATTCCTCCCGGCCATTCCTTGCTAAGATCGCCTGCCAACAGTTGAAGGGTAGGTGATTAACGAAGGATCTACTTTAAGACGGCACGTTTAATATCATTCCTAGGATACGAGAATTGGAATTGCTATTGCAAGTTTGCAGAAAAATTCCTATAAAAAGCTGTAATTGGTAACTTTCTGACGGAATATTAGAAATAAGGGTTAATTGCATACAGGTCCCTGCAAATATGTCGAATAGCAAATATATCCCTACAAAATTCAACTTTTCATATTTATCCCTTCAAAAATCCACCGTTATTCAAATCTACCCCTACCGTCCATCTCTGTTAGAAAAGTTGAGTTAACCATAGGTTAAATGCTTAACCATAGGTATGCAGCGCGCGGGGCCGGCGCCCGTCCGCGTCCATGTCGAAGCGAGGTTGAAGCTAGGAAGGAGATGACCGTAGAAATTTTTGGAGGGATATATTTGTAAGGGGGCAAAAAAGTCATTTCACATCGAATCTGTTAAAATATAAACAGATTCCAAACGGTACTAAACCAGATGGGTAGATTTGAAGAACTTAGGATTTTTGAAGGGATAAATATGAAAAGTTGAATTTTGTAGGGATATATTTGCTATTCGACATATTTGCAGAGACCTGTATGCAATTAACCCTAGAAATAAAGCAAAAACGTTTAGTGATTTCTTAAAGATTGCCAGCAGAGCAATAAGGACACAAAGAGCATGATTAATTCACTAAAACTTGAGTAGCACCCTCAGGTATTTTATATATTTTGTTTTATAACAGCTTAATCCTGATCTATTAATATAAATTAGATGAAGCGGTTAATCAAGTATAATATAATCCCTATGGTATTAAAATTCACATATCAAACTTCGTCTCCATTATTAGAAAGTCCGATATTAATCCACAAGAACATTTGCTAGTGATGGAAAAGTTCGCAAATAAAATTCCACATTACCACTATAAAGAGGTGCGTCAAACTGTCGATTCATTCAAAGCACAAACAGTTCTCAAGCTCTAACATCAACAATTCAGAAAAGTTTCAGTCCGACTTGCGAAATTGGGAAATGTTTTATAACAGTTGTTTCACCTCCGGTTATACAATTTCCAAGTTGAACAGATCCATAGATTATGTTTATGATATTTAAAACCACTTATTCAACTACGATTAGAAATACTCGTCTAATTTTATAATCAACATAAAGAAAAAAAAAAAAAAAGTGCATTACCGATGGAAAATTCCACAAAATAAAGCCACCATAAATGTGACAGTGTCGGTTTTATACAAGCAATTCTCAAGCCCTAATTTCCTTCGTTCATTCAAACAATTCTTAACCTATACTCTGTATTAGTTCATAAAAGAATGCAACAATTAAGGAGAAAAAAAAGAAAAATTACAACCGACCCTACGAATAACGCAAGGATTTAAGTGTCGTAGCACAAGGTCATGCTGGTCACAAAAAATATATGTGCGCCGACACACAATAGCATGAAATATTTATTTTCTTTAATAATAAAATTTTTCAATTACTTATTATGTACTTTTATCAAATCTTTTGATCTTTATTGAGAAAATTACTTAGTAATTTTTTTAAAAAAAGAGTTTTCAGCTGTACCATCGACACAGAGAATGTATCGTGCCGATATTTTGTTGGCACAATACGGCACGATGAATACAGCTCGTGCCGATGAGTACTTAAATCCTTGAAATAACATCAAGTATTTTTATTTACCAATAAATCTATGTAAGCTATATATATATTAAAAAAAAAAAAAAAAAGTGACTAAATTTACTAATGCCGTTTCCTCGCCCTCGATCATCATTGCATGGCACCTGCTTTTTATAACCTAAAAAAGATGGTGAATAGTACAACTAATCCCCGAACTTATGTCTGAGCTAAACTTTGGCCCTCGAGATTCTGAGTTCGACATTTTCGGCATCCATTAAATTTCTACATTCACGCACCATGCATCTATCGATCATCTATCGATCGTTGATCTCGCATCCCGTACTTCGATCCTACTACCCATTTAATTGCAGTTTTTAAATCCCGCGATTAAAAATATGAGATGGGTGGGCTTAATAAGTTTTCTTCTAAAGCAAGGACTAAAGTAATTATGAAAATTCAGGTTTGTACTGCGACTTCAAAAAGTTGGAGGACCAAAATGGAACTTGACTGGAAGTTCAGGGACTAGAGAAAGAACTTCTGGAAATAAAAAAGGAAAATGCATGAGATGGACTAAATAATAGTTAAGCAAGATGACGAAAAAAACCCTAGAAATTCGATTTTGGAGCCGTAGATATCACCAGAACGAGAAAATCAGCGAAAAGAAGCAACTTTAAGAAGCAGATTCCATGATCAATAAAATAAAAGCAAGGAGATGAGAGGAGGAATCTACAGTAACGCAGCAGAGAGTATGATCATCACATTGCGAAAGCAAATCAAAACAAAACAAAACCTAGATAAACACGCCGAACAAAATGAAACCCTAAGCAATCCGATCTTGTAGCCGTGGATCTCGCCGCAACGACGAGATCGAAGAGAACAAGCACAAGAACACGCCGATTCCACCAAAGTACGAGAAATCGACGGGGGAAAAGATGAAAGATTCGTTACCGAGAGGGATCGGATCGCGGGGGGGCTCGAAGGGAGCTTTAGCGCGGCGGAGGCGGCGGAGGAGGCGGAGGCATGCGGCGGAGGTGGAGGTCGAGGAGGGGATGGGGACGAGGTCTAGGGTTTCGGCTTCCACGGGGGCCGCGAGGGACCGGGTTCGGGAGGGGACGAGATTTTTTGCGAGGAGGTCCTTATACAATAAGTTAGGGCAAAATATTGCGATTTGGACCCCGAACCTGGGATCTTTACAATTTACTCCTGTAATTTCCCTTATATTATTGTTTAGTCCTTGTAGGTCTCTTTTTCACGATCTGCAGAATATAGGGGGGCTATTTTTAAAGATTCTATGCAGATAAGGTCTCAAAGTGAAAATTTACATGTAAATTTAAGTTTTAAATAATTAGTTTTAATAAAATTTATATGTAAACTTAAAATATAATTATATACTTTTAAATACTTTAAAAGTTATTATGAATCAGCTGTTTTACTGTACTTAACAGTGAAATTGTATTTTCAAAACTTATTTTTTAAATCTATTAATCTTTTTTTAAAAAAATACTAAATCAGAAAAAAAAAAAATTAAAAAAAGTATAATTTGTGTTGAATAAAAAAATTAGAGGACTTGGATTTACATATATTTTTACCTTTTATTTCACATTTGTGTATAAAATGTGAAAAATAAAAACAATTTTTAAATTTTTAAAAATACAATTTTTTACTATGTGTTGGAACCAAAAAAATTGGCTACGTGGTAAGGACGTCAGTCAACATGGTCAACCGACTCGAACGAATCAGAAAACAGCACGTGGTACACCAGATGCCGAGAAAGAAACGTCTTAACCCAAGCAAATTTTAGGCAAGAAATGACTCAGATCGTGCAGAATAAATTTCGCAGCCAACAAATCTCTAGCCCGAGCGCTTTCCGCGAAATAAGGAACATGCCGACAAACGCAAGACGTGGCCGAGCAACTCGCCACTATATGAAGTGGTGATTAATCGCATAAGGAATACACACTAGTATAAATATGCGGATTTTTCATGTAATAAGGGTCCTTCACATATATAAACAAAATACCACAATAATTTTCTTTCTTTCAATTCCTGCATTTCAATACTTTCTACTTTCAGACCTTTTCTAGTTTTAATAGCTTAGTTAAGAGTTTTATTAAGTAGTTTAGTCGTAAAAGCTTTCATAGTGGTTCTAATCTTATAATCGATTCCTTTCCTAAGTAATACAAAGCGATTCACCGCGTGATAAGGGGTCGGTCAACATGGTCAACTGACTCGAACGAATCAGAAAACGACATGTGGTACACCGGGAGCCGAAAAAGAAATGCCTGAACCCAAGCGAGTTTTAGGCAAGAAACGGCTGAGATCGTGGAAAATAGATTTCATGGCCAACACGCTTCTAGGTCGAGCGCACTCCGTGAAATAAGGGACGTACCGACAAATGCGGGACATGGCCGAGCAGCTTGCCACTAAGCAAAGTGACGACTAACTGCATGAGGAATTCGCAAGCGACCACAACAATTTCATTTCTTTAAATGTCAGCATTTAAGAGCTTTCCTAGTTTTAATAGCTTAGTTGAGAGTTTTGTTAAGCAGTTCAGCCACTTTCAAAGCTTTCGTAGAAATAGTTCTAATCTTGTAATTAGTTCCTTTCTCAAGTAATATAAAACGATTCGGCTCTTTAATCTGAATCTTCTTCGTTCTGTTGGATCGTTGGCGCTAACTATTAATCCCCAAACTTAGAGTTGTTATAAATACGCAAGTAATTCACTTAAACGTACATTTACAACGTCCAAGGGTCTCGACCAGACTCAATCCACCTCGATGTTGAATCTGTTATTGGGCATATTGTCGTTAGGTCTATTTGTGAACTGCAGTCTCACTTAATTTATTAGACTCATCAAACTCAACTTATCAGTCTTATGTACCTATTGTCACGAGTAGGAAGTTTAACCTATTTTTAACCCATAAATAACCAACAATCCCCCCATCAAGCACCTACACCGTGTAGGAATTAAAATCGTGCCACTGGCTTTAATACCACTTCTCGGATCGTTGCCGCTAACCATTAATCCCAAAAGCTCGAGCTGTTAGAAATACGTAACTAATGCACTTAAAGCGTACAGATACAGCACCCACAGGTCTCGACCAGACTCAACCCAGCTGAACATTGGGTCTATTGTTGAGCCTCTTGGTGTTAGATTTATTGTAGACCGCAGTCCTACTCAACTTATTGAGCTCACAAACTCAATTTATTAGTCTCATGGCCTATTATCACGGAACATAAAGTTGGACCTATTTTTAGCCCATATATAACCAACACGTTCTTAACTTTGTGTTCGATTGTGAGAAGAATTCGATTTAGTTGATCCCTTCTCAACCTGATCGCTTGAGTTTGAGACACACTTTAAGAGTCAAGTAAAGAACCAACTAAGCTCAGTCAACGGTCCAACTTCGATTCAAGCACAACACCATCATTCTTAATTTGTAAATATTTGTTTAAAACACTTGTATATTACTCTCCAAATTTATTTTGTAGTAATTTATTCTATTTATGCATGTGACGCCCCCAATAGTCCCACATCGGATGTGGATGGATTTGTGATTGGGTTTATATGAGACTTGGACACTAGTAATAATAACTGGGCTTAAGCATTTTGGGCTGTGGTTTGGGCCCAACAAGGTATTATTGCTAGTGGCCCGGGTCGTTACATTTGGTATCGGAGCCAATAACCAGCCGGAAGTGTGTGATGAGTCTCGGCTGAGTCTGGGTCTAGATGACAGGGCTAGCGAGACGAGTCTCACATCGCCTGGTGATCTTGGGCTTGTGTGTGTGTTTGGGCTGACGAGGACGTCAGGCCTAAACGGGGGGAGTCTGTGACGCCCCCAATAGTCCCACATCGGATGTGGATGGATTTGTGATTGGGTTTATATGAGACTTGGACACTAGTAATAATAACTGGGCTTAAGCATTTTGGGCTGTGGTTTGGGCCCAACAAGGTATTATTGCTAGTGGCCCGGGTCGTTACAATGCAATTAAAATTCTACAATTTAAATTTATTTTTAGTTTAAATTTCAAATTATACTCTATAGTATTATATTTACTATTCGTATTTTTTATTGAGCATGATTATAATACATATGATAGTTATTATTTCTTGAGCATGTATGGACCTTTAGGTTCGGTGATTTGGCACATGGCAAAATATATTTATCCTAGCTCCCTCCGGGGATATATATTTACTGGTCACCGTGACTGAAAATTTTTTCAGTCGATTTGCCCACCGACTAGAGGTGCGCTATCCGAATAATTTCGCTGGGTTGACGCAGGGTTCAAGTCAATGCGAGTATATGACAAATTTGCCAAAGGTCGATGGGCCGATGGTAGTGGTGGGTTGCCACAGTATAGCTTTGGCATGTGTTTGTGCATGATTCTTCTTTTCGATGAAACGTTTTGTCTTCATAGCGGGTTATACCTACTGAAAAATGTATATTTGGTTTCTTCCACCATCCTACTCCACAAGTGATGCGGTTGTAGATGCAGGTACGAGAGTGGCGTGAGAATGCGGCAGATAGATCTAGGAGCCAGCCGATTCAGTTATTCTTATTTCATTTCGTTCAGTGGTTAAGGTTTAGTTAATTTTTACTATATGGACATGAATTTGGATTGTATTTATCGGATTGGATATTATTTAGATATTCATTTATATTATGTGATGGACTGATTGGAGATTATTAGTTGATTAGTAAATAGTTTTGTTAAATAAATAATGTTTTGTGAATGTTATTATAATTGTTATCGTTGAATTTGTATATCGTGTAGATATGGATAAAACTGTATCTCTACGGCGGGTTTGTTTTATTCCGAAATGAAGCTGAAGAAGAAAAAAGAAAATCCTGATTTTTGCAACTCTGATTTTAAAATGATATCCAGCTAGAGCATCGAGCGTGACATGTAGCAAAATCAATCTCCTTAAAGTTTAATTCGTCCCTACCGTTCAAGCAAAATTGGTGTGCGCTCGGTTAACGAATAGCCTTTCAGAATACAATAAAGTATACATTCTAATTGTGTTTGCATATACAAAGTCGAGTCTTTGAACACCCACTCGATTAAGTTGTCAAAAAAATAGAATTAGAGTTGAGCTATTTCTGAACTCCTCTTCAGCCGTCATCACTATGGATTTATATAGACCACGAACGGATGCTTCGAAATTTTATAAATGTATATTTCATAAAATGACTTTTCATTTGATTATAACTATCAATTAGTTACAAATTTATTTTTGATTATTTGATCAATACATTTGCATAAAGAAACATACTATAAAATTACATTTTTTTTCATATTTAATCCATTCACAAATGAGTTACACCCTCGGATTAAAATTACATCTCTTCGCTAAAAAAGTAAAAAAAAATAAATAATAATAACTTTATTATTTTAAAAATGTACCTACAAAATGTACTCAAATTCACATTCACATAGTCAAAAATAATAAAATATTATCTGATCCAATCCGATTCGAATGGATTAAAATTTTACTATTATACCCGAATTCGAATTCAAAATTTCAAGTTGGATTATATTTTTTTGATTCAAATTTGGATTTGGGTTCAATAGTTTTCTTCGAATTCGGATTATTCGGATCCGAACCTAGCTCCTTTGTTTTACTCATCTGCATTTTTTTTTATTATTTTTCTTTTTTTTTCTTAAGTTTAAAAATATATTGGCAAATTCCTTTTGCTTTTAATTTTACATTTTTCTTAAATATCTGATTCACATCCCTATACGAATTCGAATATTAGATCAATATCCGCATCCGCATCCGCATCCGCATCCGCATAGAACATAAAAAGGCGGGAAAGGGCCATTTCCCGCCACAAGTTCCCACCAATTTCCCTTTCCCCTTCCCCTTCCCCTTCCGATCACTCTCCTCCCCCACCCCACAAAACCCTAACCCTAAGAACATGGCGAATGTCATAGGAGGCGAAGTCGAAGGCGTTGAAGAGCCCTCTCCGAAGCTCCAAAAGCTCGACAATGGCGGCGGCGGCGTCGTCTCCCCCACCCACCACCACCACCTCCACATCCCCTTCCTCGCCATCAAGAAGCTCTCCGAGAACGCCGTGATCCCCTCCCGCGCCTCGGCCCTCTCCGCCGGGTACGATCTCTCCAGGTATTGTTAGCCCCAAATCCCCCTCAAAACCCCCAGAATTTGAGCAATTTTCACCCTTGTTGTGCATAAAAATCTCATATTTGTTTTTGTTCCTGCTCTTTGCAGTGCGGTGGATACCAGAGTCCCCGCCCGCGGCAAAGCGCTCGTCGCCACCGACCTCGGCGTCGCCGTCCCCGAAGGGACCTACGCTCGCATCGGTGAGCGATTCTCCTCTCACTCTCTCCATGCACTCTACCTGTTTGATGAAATGCTTGAACCAATTTAGTTCAATTTTGGGTACAATTCTCTCTATGCACTCTACCTGTTTGATGAAATGCTTGAACCAATTTAGTTCAATTTTGGGTACAATTCTCTCTACGCACTCTACCTGTTTGATGAAATGCTTGAACCAATTTAGTTCAATTTTGGGTACAATTCTCTCTATGCACTCTACCTGTTTGATGAAATGCTTGAACCAATTTAGTTTAATTTTGGGTACAATTCTCTCTATGCACTCTACCTGTTTGATGAAATGCTTGAACCAATTTAGTTTAATTTTGAGTACAATTCTCTCCATGCACTCTACCTGTTTGATGAAATGCTCGAACCAATTTAGTTTAATTTTGGGTACAATTCTCTCTATGCACTCTACCTGTTTGATGAAATGCTTGAACCAATTTAGTTTAATTTTGGGTACAATTCTCTCCATGCACTCTACCTGTTTGATGAAATGCTCGAACCAATTTAGTTTAATTTTGGGTTACTTGTACGCTTGAGCTTGTGTTAATTATAAATTCGTCCCTGAATGGAGTTAAATGCACCACTGGTCTCCGACCTTTACCTGATTTCTCATTTTGGCCCCCCTTTTCTTTTATCTTTAGATATTTAATTGTATGATTAATTGCATTACCGGTCCCTAAACTTTATCTAATTTTTCACTCCGGTGAAACTTCATTTCACCATCCTTAGTGCCGTCCTCCGTGGTTAAATCGTTAAAGGAAAATTAACACAACTTTGTGAGGATGAAACTGAATCAAATCGAATCGAATTTCGGGGATTATTTTGTTACAATTTGAACTCATTGAGTCTAGAGCCGGAATCTGGATTGAAGAAACCTGGTCCTACTGATTCTATGAGGTTTGCAGCGCCGAGATCGGGGCTGGCGTGGAAGCACTCGATCGACGTCGGCGCGGGCGTGATCGACGCCGACTACCGCGGGCCGGTCGGCGTCGTTCTCTTTAACTTCTCCGATGTCGACTTCGAAGTGAAGCACGGGGACCGGATCGCGCAGATGATCGTGGAGAGGATCGTGACGCCAGAGGTCGCGGAGGTCGACGATCTCGACGCCACCGAGAGGGGCGTCGACGGGTTTGGGTCCACCGGCGTTTGATCGCCCCCTCGCTCTCAATCTCGATCTCGATCCTCTTTGTTTTGTCGGTTGGAAAAATATTAGACTATAGAGCTCTCGAATTTGCGACTTTCGGATAATGTTGCTTTAAGAAATCCTTACTTTGATTTATGTAATCAAATTTACGGTGAATTACAACTTAATCTGTCACGCATCGGATCTGAATGTTTACTCAGACACATAACAAACACGCATCGGATCTGAATGTTTACTCAGACACATAACAAATCCGCCACGTACACAAACCAACCAATTAGTGAACTTTTTTCGAGTTATAAAATACTAAAAAAAGAGTGATTAAATAAGATATGTTATCACAAAATTTTAATGTAATTTAACACACAAATTTTGCTTAGACTAGCAAAAATTATTACTTTTTTTAATATATGTACCACTTTTTAAAATTTCTCTATAGTTTGAATTTGAATTTCAACATCAAATTTAGCTCAAAGTTTGGTTTGTACAAAAACAAGATCTAACACCTTTTGTTTTCAAACAAATGCAACAAAATAGGCATCTTAAGAGATTTTATTTTTATTTGACCATTACTTGATTTTTGATTTGACATCATAAGTGGGACCATCAACAAATAGTATGTTCTTAGAGGAATAAATTATTACTTTAGTAATATAATAGTAGCCTATAAACTCAAATCCAAAATCTAATCTAAATATGGATCAAAAATAAAAATTATAATTTGAGAGCACAAATGCACTTGGTTTTTAACTTTTTTTGGGCTAGAAAATTATATTAGTTAGATATTTGACAAATAAAAAAATATCTGGCGCTTTTACTCCAGCTTGGTTTCTAAAGATAATGGCCTTTATTTGATGCTCATTTCTGCGGTGATTGTTAATGACACATATTATTGCTTCTTCGAACAGCTCTATTTTGATAAGATGCATCTAATGTAACATATTTCTCACAAAATTTACGGAGGTTGTATGCATTGGTTGTGTGGTCGCAAATCACCACCTCAACTTATCTACTCAACAAAAACTGTTCGGAGAATTTGCCAGATGTGCTCTCAAATTGTTCTAGGTTTTTATTAGCTCAACAGAAGCATTTTTAGAAAATTTGTTTAAGTACAGCTGTTTGAAAACGCACTATCTGTATTTTTTTGGCTAAAGTGGAAGTTCATAAGAATAAAAACTTACACCAACTTCTCGTCGTAGCGAAATGAAGAGAAAAAGAAATATCCGAGTTTAGGTAGCGCCACAGAGAGTGTGGAGAATTCAAAATATTTTGGTTTTAGAAATGTTAGAAGAGCATATTGAGCCGCTCAGAAAGTTCAATAAAAAAATATTTAATGTATTGTTGCATTAGCTTAATTAAGCGGTTAATTGATCTGTAATTGCCGCATATTGTGATCCTCAAAATCTATGGATTAAATGCGCTAATCACTAATTCAAAAAGTTTAAGTTGATCAACCGTTTCTAGAGCAAGTGGCAAAGAGTTTGGTGGTTGATAACCGAGGTTCCGAATTCGAAGTCTAATTATTTTACATTTTCAGCTAAAGTTTATTACAAAATAAACGAAATAGATATTATACACTTTAAGTGGATAGGAAAAACTAAACTTACCCACTTAAAGTGTATAGATATATAAGGACCTAATCCATCCACTTAAAAAGTGTTATTAATATACGGCGTTTACAGACTTCGATTGTGAATCAATCGAATCCGATATCCATAACAACGTAGGATGCCAGCTCATTTAAGCCAATGAAATCCATTGTGAATCAATCGAATCCGATATCCATAACAACGTAGGATGCCAGCTCATTTAAGCCAATGAAATCCAATAAATCTATAGACATCCCACGCGTCCTTCATTGCGCGCCAACTCTTCACCGGGCTCCATCACATAGTGTTTTTTGTTTCACTATGTATAGCACGCAAAAAGCGTGCCGCCGAGCCAAACAAGCCTCTAAGATCTGTTTTAGTATTGATTTCTTTCCCCCCAATGGCTAGTCCAAACAATAAACCAAATCGAGAAGCAACTCCAGTAAAGTTTTTTAGGGCCGGAGATAAGCGAAGTCTCCAAGTAGTTTACCGGACAAATTAATAAGTCTGGCATTACCGATGGTTTCTTGGTAACGACCAGCTAAAGCTAAAGTTCCATTAAAAAGCGTTTCCACATGGTAGAACCTCCTCAGGGAATATAAGATTTTCATGAGGCTGATCCTGAGCCGTCATCCAAGCACGAATATTTTTGATGTAAAAAGTCTCAAATTCAGGATCTTCTGCTACACGGATACCTTCGTTTAAAACCGCTGTTATCCGCTACAAGATAAACCACCGTCTTCTAGACCTTCCTGACTGATTCTGGCCAACAATAGACAATAACTTTCCCTCCAAGAATTGAAAATGCATTTATCAAAAATTTTGAAGCCCACCACTATAATAGTAGACAAAAGTAGAAGTAAAAATGAGAGTAAAATTTTACAAAACCAAAAGACAAAACAGGCAATATATTTTACCCGCTTGATGATATAGATCGAAATTGCAACTAATTGAAGTAACAATATAAAGTACAAGAAACTTGTCATAGATAAATATGTTGTTGTTTTGAGACGACGCATAAATGACTATGTTTGAATGATCAAATACAACACAATGGCGTGACACTCAATGATGCCGTGAAATCGAATACACTGGGCAATGATGAAGAATCCGTTAACGGTGTGTGAACTTACTCCACAATTTCACCGACTCCTTTTCTGCTCGCGGAAGAAGTTGAAGTCGCATGGCCAAAAGAAGTGAAACTCTTCGGAAGCATGAAGAGCGATTTGTCGTCGTGGATTCGGCCCTGGAAGGCTAGCCCTAGTGCGCACCCTAGAGCCCGCGCGACGGGGACTGCGACAGCATTTCCAACTTGAATGTACCTGATATAAAAAACAAACGTAACGAATTCAAACATAATACTAATGATAGAACATTTGAATTTATGATCACTATCCTTAAATCTGATCTATTCTATTTGAACTTTCATAAACACCGCTGCTAGAGACAGCAAAAATTATAGCCCGGAATTCAATGTATTGAATGTCTAAAATTTTTATTGCGATAAGTAAAAATAAAATTATGGACCTCAAACAAGCAATTATAGTATTTCAAAATTAAAATGAAACTAAAAAAAAAAGAAAGGAAAAAGAAACAAAATCCAATAACAATACCTTTGTTTAAGAGGGCCACAAAGCTTGTAGTAATCCGGAAAACCTTGTAGCCTTGCATTCTCCCTGATTGTTAGGACTCTATCTTGCTCCGGATGCAAAATGATCTGTTCACATATTCAATAACTTAGCATCACCAAAAAAGAATTAACTACCTATTTTCTATCATTTGAATTAAATTGCAAATACTATTACTCACCTATTAATAGTATCTTAGCTTTAATATAATTTTCTTTTTATGAATGTTTTTGTAAAAAATTATAACTTCAAAAATAGTATTCTGGAAGATAAAATTATAAAAATAGGTATAAATGGTGAATAGTTAACCATCTTTAAACAGCTTACTTTCGACCAGCGTATTTTTAACAAATAAATTTTTAAAATAAAATTTTTTATAAGGCTTATTTTTCTAAATTATTGATATGAAAAATATTTCTTATACACCCAAAATTAGATATACGATATACATTATTTCGAACTGAGTAGTGATTAAATTAATAAGTATTATGTACCGGCCGTTAAAAATTATTAAATTTCAAATCTTTCAATCGAAAAACAAATAATGTCAAAAGGTAATAAAATATAATTTTTAAAATTTTTAAATATTATAAATAATATTTAATAATATAAATTATCGAAAGCTCTGTCGTAAATGTTTTTTTTTAAAAAAAGAAAACTTATATAAGTCCGAAGTAAGGGTGTCAACGAGCCAAACACGAACGAGCTAATCCGAGCTTGTGTTCGGCTCGTTTATTAAACGAACTGAAAAATTCGATTCGTGTTTGGCTCGTTTACTAATCGAGCGATTCGATCTCGAGCTCATTTCGAGCCGAACACGAGCTGGCTCGCGAACCGCTCGTGTTCGGCTCGTTTATTAAACGAGCTGAAAAATTCGGCTCGTGTTCGACTCGTTTACTAAACGGGTGATTCGATCTCGAGCTCATTTCGAGCCGAACACGAGCTGGCTCGCGAACAGCGAGCTGAATTGCGACCTCTATTCCGAAGTTAATTAATTGTACTGATAAAAATCAAAAATTGAATAATATCCACGGTTTTGATACTGTTAAAAATATTTTATTTCGTACCTGGTTGTGAGGCTCAGCTCTTGTCACAACCGTAGGCACAGTTTCGTCCCACCACAAGCGCCCAAATGGCCTGCAACGAACGGTGTTCCAAGAAAAGTGAGTAGTTGCCGTAATAAAAAGCACTATTTGTGGGGGGAAAAAGAAGGCAAAATCCTGCAGTAGATTGAACAATCTTACTTTGGAGACTTCCCCTTTATGAATGACATGGCATAGTCCGGCACCTGCGGCCAAAAAGAAAACAAGTTAAATTTTTTTTTGTTTTTTTTTTTTTTCTTTTCAGAGGTTTCAGAAGCTTCGCCTAAACTCCTCACCCTGTGACCAAGGAACTGTTTAAATGCCCAAATAAATTACTCAATTATTTCTTATTTGATAGAATAATATATTTTATTTACCACTGAAAAAAAAACAATTTTTACTGAATAATTACTCAATTAAAATCATTTTTTTTCGAGAAGTTTCTATAAATAAAGTGGCAAAAAGAGTGTAGGGATGTCAACGGTCAGATTTTCAAAAATTCGAATTCAAATTCGACGAATTTTAAAAATTTATATTCAAATCCGAACCTGACCAAATATCTAAAACCCAAACTCGAAAATTCAAATCCAAAATAATTTTTTTTCTTTTTTTTTTTATTACAATATTTCAAAATATATTATATTAAATTTAAAATTTTAAAATATAAATTTAAATATAATATTAAATAATTATATATATCTATATTATATAATATAAAAATCAATTTGAATTCAAGTCGGATTCGAATTGGAACTAAGTACAATCAAAATTCATAACCAAATTCAAATCTGTCGAATTTTCATTTTTTATATCCATATTCGAATTCATATCCGTTTAATATCAAATAAATTCATATCATTCAAATTCGAATTCGGATAAAATTTCGAATATCCGTATTCATCGACACCCCCTTAGTAAAAGTATCATTTTTTTTTTCTTTTCTTTTTTTTTTTAAGTAAGATAATTACCAGAGGTTTTCCAGATGGCAGTAGAACCCGTTCAATTTCTGGGTCCCACTCTACAACATTGTCAGGACCGACCACAACTCCCGGGAGGTCACGGAAGTTGGCTCCCTACAAACAACACAAAAGGGCAGTTTTTTTATTTCAAAAGAAAAAAAAAAAACAAAAAAAACAAAAAAAACAAGTCTGATTATACTATTATTAAGGAGATTTAATTCAAAGATAATCTAATTCTACATTTTAAATTGTATCCTAGAGAAAAAAAAATATCATAAAGAGATTCTTGCATATATTAGTAAACATTGTGAATTTCTACAATAAAATATTTCTAACATAAAACTTCACTAGCAAAAAAAAAAAGAAAAAAAAAAGAATTGTATGTCAAATTCAATGAATAAAAAGTATAGGATTAGCCTGAAAATGTTTTTGTAGAATCATTGGTTAGAGTGAAAATGTTTCAAGCGAAAACTATCAAACTGATCAGATTTTCACAAATGATGACGAACCTTTCTCTTGGGAATTTGACAGACTCGACCGTAATCGTCGTCGTTTAATTTCAGAGGTCTATGGTCGAACAACTTACCCTTCGCGGCAGTTCTTTCGTCGCCAAATGAAAAATCCAACATATCTATGTAAAAATTGAGAGAAAATTCGAAGAATTAGAAAACTTTTGCCTCGCAGTATTGAAGTCATACCAAAACCCCCGAAATATAAAAAAAATTATCTATTCTACAACAAAACAGTTTTACCTGCTCGACTACGACGAATAAAGCGCTGAAATTCTGTTCGTGGGGGACCAGCATAGGACATCTCATCATGCTCTTCATCATTTTCAACCTACAAACAAAAATAAAGAGAAAGAAAAAAATATTAATGGTAATTTCACAAACATTTGAGGGATAATTTTACAATTCACACACTAAAACATTCAAATGGAGATCCAAGCACTAGAGCAATAACAATAAAAATTAAACCATAAGAACATAATAATTTTACGTGATTCGACTATGCCTACATCCACAGAAAAACAAGTAAAAAAACTTTCGCTATCAAATCATGAAAATTACAAAAGAGATACAAATAGAAAATATATCATTTTTTTTCAAAAATAAAGAGAAATTCCAACAATCTCTAACTCTATCTAAATGGTGCAAATAACACCTCATAAGGAATATCTCATCTCCTTCTTGATAGAGCCAAGATAAAATCAAAACTCCAAGAATTTTCTCTTTTCTCTCACTTTTTTTTCTCTCTTTATATTTTCATAATATTCTAATCACCCGTACTATAGCTTTTAAAAACTAAAACTATTAAATATATGCCGTTGGATCAAAAGAATTATGATCCAAAGGCTTACAAATAAGAGATCCAAATATATAATCAGAAAATATAAAAATAGAATATTTGACTTCACCAAATTAAATAGCCCAAATAACAAGGCCTAATATAATTACATTTTCTGATTATATATTTGGTCAACAGTAATGAATAATATATGAAAGCATAGAGAAAATGTTTGTATGATGTCAGTTGAAGAAAAATAAAAGCAATAGGGAAAATGAGTCTACCGGTGGCAGATCTGATATTGCGTCGGCAAGGAGTAATGCTTTCTTCAGAGCCCTATCTTGTGTTTCGTCATATGCAACAATATTTTGCTACAAAAATATCAACCCATGAGAGCCCGATATTTGATGGATAAGAAGTAATGTATTACTTTGCATACCTCAAACTCATTTGGTGCGCCACCCCGGACGACAACATCATGTGTAGGTAGTGGAAATTGAGGCAGAATCTGCACAACACAAAAAAATGATTAGACGACTCGAGGGAAAACTAGATGTATGTTTATAGTTAGTTTAACTATTTGATGTTGATAGCTGCAAATAGGGTGTCAACGAGCCAAACACGAGCGAGCTGGGATCGGTTCGTGTTCGGCTCGTTTAATAAACAAGCTGAACATTTATATGTATTCGAGTGATTATCGAGCCGAACACGAGCGAACTGACCCCAGCTGCTCGTGTTCGGCTCGTTTACTAAACGAGCGATTCGATCTCGAGCTCATTTGGAGCCGAACACAAGTTGGCTCGCGAACAGCGAGCTGAATTGCCATCCCTAGCTGCAAACTATCCCAAAATAGGTGTTGCCTACATAAACAGCTGACAAACCTCTGTTGGAAGTGCACCCCATAGGAAAACACGCATTCGGAATTGTGGAAGGCCATAGCACCCCGCAACCATCATGCCTAACCGAGCTTGATAATTCATCGCCACGAATCTGCTCAATGCATATCTTCCGAGAAACCCTTTTGCGAACTTCAATATGTCAACCACATTCTCCATAAGAACATATCTCGGCTTCAGATACTCCACAATATCCATAAAAACAACCATCTGTTGATTCTTCTCATCCTCAAGTGGAGCTGTATTTTTCCTAAACCTGTTGAATCCACTGATCCCTTGACATGGTGGCCCACCACAGATGACATCAACAGTGCCCTAAAATAGTACAACGAGCGAGATAACAAACAAATAATGGATAAATAACAATGGTTTTGTCGGAACAATTCCTACAAAACTAAATGAAGGTAGAAAATTACAAAAGGGAGATGAGCTTACAGGCAGAGGTAGTATATTTTTCTTGTACCCATTTCTCACAAAGCTTTCAATCTTCCCTTGGCATTTGCTAATAAGATAAAAGGAAAAGAGAATTAGAAGAAAACAGTAACTAATGACATATAGGAGACACTATGAAAATAAAAGGTCAAAATTACCTTAATCCCTCCGGTGGTTCCCATGTATCGTCGCTCGGTCCGTAACCTTTCCAGCGTACCTAACAAGGAATCGCAGAATATATAGTTAGAAAGGCTTGTTTAGTGGAGTGCTGATTGAGTAGCGCTGCTAGGGTAAGAATTAACAGCTTCTTTACAGAAACTTTTTGGCAGCCTCTCTGATCAAAAGAGAGCGATAGCTCTAATTGGAGCTCCTTGTCACGGACTTAAGCGAAATTGCTTAAGAAGTCCGTGCGGCGCGCGCCTTCCTTCGCAAAGTGAGCAAGCCTACACCGTCTCTTACTCTCTGGAAATATTGAACCATGATTGAAGAATTCCAACACCGGCGCGCAGCGGGGGCGTCTGCGCATTAGGTGGGGGAGGTTGTCAGGGGCTAAACTTTTTGTGCGAATTTTTCCTTTCCAAAACTACCAAACTCCAAAGGGGAAGAATCTCGTGAGGTTTTACTACAACAACCTAGAAGCTTCTTTTCGTATCTCGAGACATCAGACGCGGAAGCCGAAGAGTCACAAGACTGTTCAAGTTTCTAGGGTAATAAATGGAAGACTCTTGCGAGCTCGTAGCCTTCACTTTTAGCTTATCTTTGTAAGCCACTTGGCATCTTTTCATTAGATAGGTGGGCGGCGAGTGGTCTATAAAAGGTTGTGACCTCCACCCCCTTTACGAAGTAAGAAACAGTTGTAGCTTTCTAATTCCAGAAATACAATTACTCTTCTTCAAACTCTCTCTTTTGCAATTCAACTTTGGGCGAGTAGGTCCAAGTTCACAAGAGACGGTGTAAGCTTGCTCAGTTCGCGAAGGAAGGCGAGCGCCGCACGGACTTCTTAAGCAATTTCGCTTAAGTCCGTGACATCCTGCTCTTGGTCTAAAAAAGTCCCTGCCTCTGATGTTCAATAAATTTGATAAAAAAGAAGGTACCTTGAACTTCAATCCAACTTTCCCGATGTTATGGGGATCACCGTAGCATATACCGACAAGCTTTCCAACTTCGAATTCACCCTTAGGGACTTGAGAAGAATCATCCGCCTCATCATCGGAGCAACAATGTTCACCATTTTCTGATGCAGCAACTTTATACTTCTTACACAGTTTCTCCCACTCCTTGAGAAGGGCTAGGAAGTCTTCTGCTTTCTCATTCCTCACCTAAAAACAGAACACAAGTATTAGTGTGAACTTACTTTTTAATTAATAAACAGGATTATTGTTTTTTTCTTTTTTTTTGACATAATACCTCTGTTCGTGGATGATTAAGTTTGAGACTTTCGCATGCATAGCTATTTATATCGACCGCCCAGCGCTACAGAAAAATGACAACAGAGCAAAATTTAAATTGCAGGGCGTAATAGTTGTTTAGATAATCAAGATTATTAAGTTTTTCAACAATAAACTCACTGTTTGTAGATTTAATCCAGATAAAGCAGCACCCAAGCATAAACCTGTTGACATAGCACCGCAACCTGAATAAAGGTCGAGTAGTGATATCACATTCTTTTCCCCTGAGGATGCTTCCTCGGAATCAGAATGTGATTTTGCTTTTGAAGTATTTGGTGCTTCTTCAGAAGATATTGTTGATGACGTCTCACTGCCCGCTCTCTTATTTTCTGCAAAAACAATCAGAATTTACAACATTCTGATCCATCTCTAAAGCAAAGAAGGGGAAAAATTACTTGACCAACTGTATAATGATATCGTCGATGATTACCTGGTGGCAAATTCGTGAACATTGAATATGCCAACGTATAAGACATATCATAGTAAAGATCACAGTCGGGAATTGCTTTCTTTTTTGCATCCAAATCAATCTAGGAAAGGAAAAGCAAGATATATATTAGCAACACAAGAAAATTCACAAGGAGAAAAGTGTGGGTCCAAGAAATTTCATTCTTACATTTGGAGCAACACGGACAATTCTGATTTTAGACACGATGCAATCAAGAAGATTATCATTTTTCTCCTCTGACAAGAAAACTCTCTTTGGATCATGAATGGCGGCATGACTTTTGATGACCTGCAACATACACAGCATTAGTAAAACTGTCCATGACTACATTCTAGTTTCTGCAACGGTTATTCTGAACATAATTCTGCGTACTGTGTCTTCCGCTCTGAAGAACCATTGCGCTGTGAAGTACAATGTGTGATCCTTCCCTTCAAAAAACTCGACTATCCTCCCAATGTAATCAGGCTCCCCATCTCCAGCCTAGCATAGTAAGTGTAGCATATAACATATAAGTTCATTCTAAGCAATCTCTAGAAAAATGAAAAAGCTCAGCTCTGAACCAGCATGTTAAACAGTGAACAAAGAATCCAACTCATTGACTGCCAAAACTATTAGTAAGAGTTTATTACTTGAATCAAGGCACAAAACTTTTAATAGTTATTTAATCATTCAGTCAATTAATAGTACACTTATGAACTTGCTTTCTATAGATGCATATGTGGAATTAGTTACTTAACTGCCATGCATTATCCACAAAAGGCCTTAAGCAACATAGCTTATTGCAGTAAGACAAATGACTTAACAGCAATGAAGTAGCACAACATTACAAACAGGAAAGTGAAACATGGATAATGCATGTATGACACAAAATGGTAGAAGGGTTTGGATCTTGTTCATGGAGAGAAAATATTCACATTATAAATTCATTCAAAATTTCTCCACTCGATTCTACAAATTCAGAGTAAGGATATAAGAGTGGAATATACACATATCATCAATTTCATACAATAGACAAAGAATGATCCTAAATTTGAAAATACAACATCTGTTTTGCATTAATTTCATATGATATCAGAACAAGAGATCCTAAATTTGAATCATACCATGCTCCTAGCATTATTTAATTAAGTAAACATCTTAAATTTATTAAAATGTCTCGAATCTAAACATGAGAGAAAGTGTCGACGCACCTTGACGTATACATCGTCCCCAAGGTCATAAACAATGCCATCAACCTTCGCTTTCGAATAATGGCATCTTGCTTTCAAATCCTCCTCTTCATCACCCCTACAACAACATACAAAACCCATGTTCCAACATAGCAATTGAAAAAACGAAAATTTTAAAGCATCTCAGCTGATGCAGCAATGTTCCTTTTTCTTTTCGAAAATTTTACCTTTTATTGGCGACAAAAGTGGTCGACACCTATTAACAATAGGAAAACATAGATTTAGGAACTATTCATGATTCACCTCCAACATAGATACATACAAAGGTGGCTCTTTTGCGGTTTATTACCTTCTTCTTATATCTCTCCGGCCACCGCTCCTTCGCTTCCGCATCCGGTATCGGATCCCCGACAAAGCGCACTTCCGAATCGTCGTCGCCGGCGTCCGATCTATGCTTCCGCGGTTGCGCCACCCTCTTCTTCGGTGCCTCCTCTCGCGGCTCCTCTTCCTCCTCCATCTCGTCCTCATCCAACTCCTCCGCGCACTCATCGTCACCAACCACCTCCTCCTTCGCCGGCGCCTTCCGCTGCCTCTTCCCCGATCTGCGCTTCGATCCCGCACCGGTTCCCACGTCGTCCGCATCAGGATCGGCCTCTTCGGCCTCCGCCCTGGCCGGATCGGCGGGGGACGCGGCCCCCGTCTCCTCCCGCTTGCGGCGGCGCCGCGCCCGCTGCTCCGCCCCCGCCGTGGTCATCTCCGGCGAGGTCGGCGGCGGGGGGGCGGGATTCGTGGGGTTGGGAGGGGGGAGGAGAAGGGGGCGAGGGTTTCGGTGGGTGGGGTGAGGGAGAGAGAGAGAGAGAGCGCTAGGGTTTTGGTGGGGGACGAGTTTTGAATCATATATGGTGGGGTTCTTTTTATGGGGTTGGGGGGGTGATTTTTGAACGTGGGGGGATCGAGCGGGAAACGGAATTAACGGGAAAATTTAACCGGATTTGAATGTAATGTTTTGGGTGGCGTTGACGTCCGACGATTCGGTTGGACCAATCGGAAAAGTGCGCTCGCTATGTCGGAGATTACATGTTTTTTTTTTTTTTTTTTTTTTTTAAGTGTTTGGAAGAACCCGGTGTATCCGTACACTTCATGCGCCGCACACTGTATAAAACGTAGCATTGACCATGGACTTTATGGACTTTGTAGCATAGTTTAATCAAAGTTTATTCTATATTTTATATTTTATAAGGTACTCAAATGAAAAATTACAAACTAATCCACTTCAATGAAAGTAAAAAAAAAAAAATCATTCTTGGACTCCCTCAATGTATCAAATTTTAAATTTTAAATTTTAAAATTTTAAATTTTAAAGTTTAAAATTTGAATATAGATTTAAATTTTAAATTTTAAATTTTAAATTTTAAGTTTTGGGTATCAACATTTTAAAATTTAAAATTTTATAACATTCATTTTCAAAGTTTAAACTTTAAATTTTAAAATTTTAAAATTTAGAATTTTAAAATTCAAATTTAGATTTTATTTTTCAAATTTTCAATTTTTAATTTTAAATTTTAAATTTGAATTTTTCAATTTGTATATTTCAAATTTGCAATTTAAAACTTGAAATTTGAAATTTATTTTTTTTAGTTTAGATTTTGAATTTAAATTATACATTTTTTAGTTTTAAAATTTTAAAATATAAAATTAATTTCTTATTTTAAATTTTTTAAAATTTCAAATTGAGAGAAATTTCATAGAATTGTACAGTATGCATCTAAAAAATTTAAAAATTAAAATGGTAGAATTTTCTAAATTTGCAGAATTTTTTATTTCATCTAGAACAAAATTACATTTTATAAACTCCATAGACATTTATTTACTATGCATCAATTATGTCGAAAAAATTTAAAATTTAATTTCAAATTATTATTAGCAAACAAGTTTGTTGCAACCAATTTATTTTTTAGGCTAAATTACATAAAACCTCCATGTAATATCCTTTTTTTTCACTTTGCCCCCCTGTCTTTAAAAAGCCTATATTTTGCCCCTCGTAATTACCAAAATATGCATTTACCTCCCGCCGTCACCATTCCGTGAGTGAACCGTCAATTTTTTAAAAAATATTATTTGATATACCCAAAATACCCTTCAAAAATTATGAAAAATAAGCTAAAACTCATTCTCTCTCCAATATAAGGTAAGGGTATTTTCGTCAATTTATCTCATCCGTTAACGCCGTTGCCCCCTAAAGACAATTCGGTAATTACGAGGGAGCAAAATGTACGCTTTTAAAAGACAGGGAGGCAAAGTGAAAAAGCGGGATATTACATGAAGGTTTTCTATAATTTAGCCTATTTTTTATGATAAAATTTTCAAATCGACAATCGGTATCGTTGAATATGATTTAGATCACTGAAAATATCTATAAATTAAATTTCTAGTCTTTTCAACATAATTGATCTAATGATCGAAAAAATTATAAAATTTATAATTTTAATGATAAATATAAATAATTTTCTCGTTTAAAGATATAAAAAATCTAGATTAATTAAATTTTTGTTGAAAAATTCTTTAAATTTGATAATGGAGCTTACAAATTGACGATTAACATTGTTGAATATGATCTATACAACTGAAAGTATCTAAAACTTAAATTTCAAATTTTTTCGATATCATTACTTAATGATCAAAAGTTGTAAAATTTATAATTGTAATAGTAATATATATAGAAGTAGGCTGGAATATTATCGATAGCACCAGGTAATTGATGCTATCAATTTTTTAAGCTCTTGGATTAAGAAATGTGCAGTTAAGATGATAGTGGTCCTCTAGGGTTTAGTGAGTGGTTGGTTGAATAATAAAAATCGTAAAGGACTACTATAATCCCAACCGCACATATTTTCATCTAAGGGTAAAAAATTTGATAGCACCAAATGCATGGTGCTATCGATAGATAGCATAGTAGCCGGACTCAGAGAGAGCTAGGCAGGAATGCTATTAATAGTATTAAGTCATTGGTGCTATTAAGTTTTTAACCGTTGAATTAAAAAATGTGTGGTTGAGATGATAGTGGGCCCCTTGGGTTTAATGGGTGGTTGAGAAAATAGTAAAATCTAACGGATGAAAATAATCAAAGGGGTTGATCTAAGGGTAGAAAACTTAATAGCACCAAATGCATGATGCTATCGATAGCATAGTAGCCGGGCTCTCTACAGTTAGGTTGGAATGTTATTAATAACACCAAGTCATTGATGTTATTAAGTTTTTAACCGTTGAATTAAAAGATGTGTGGTTGAGATGATAGTGGGCCCCTTAGGTTTAATGGGTGGTTGAGAAAATAGTAAAATCTAACGGGTGAACATAATCAAAATGGTTAATATAATGTTAGAAAACTTGATAGCACCAAATGTTTAATTTTTAATAACAAAATTTTTATCATCATTTTTTGAGAGATATTCAGTTATAGCCCTTTATTTTTGTGTTAATTTGATTGATAAGAAAAAAATATTGAAAAAAGCAAGAAAATTAATTTTAAGATGGTTTAAATAGTCTAGCTTATATTTAACGGTGTCTATCGTCGTTTGGGAAGCTCTATCATATTTTGTGTGGTTTTTATTTTCAGTCGTTGATTTTGAACCATTTCCAGTAAATAAATAATATCGAAAGATTATAAAATTTAATTTCTAGATATTTTAAATATTCTAAATCAAGTCTAACGAATTTGATAGTCCATTCAAAAATAATAATATTAAAAATAAATTGAAAGCACAGAAAACTTCGTGCTTTTTAAAAAAGCTAAATTACAAAAAACCCTCTTGTAATATCCCGCTTTTTCAGTTTACCCCTTTGTCTTTTAAAAGCCTACATTTTGCCCCATCGTAATTACCGAATTATCTTTAGGGGGCAACGGCGTTAACGAAAGAGGTAAATTGACGAAAATGCCCTTACCTTATATTGGAGGGAAAAGGTAATAGAGGGAAGAGAAAGGAGTTTAGACTTATTTCCCGCCATTCTTGAAAGGTATTTTGGATATATCCAATAATATTTTAAAAAAAACTGACGGCTCACTCACGGAATGGTGATGGCGGGGGTAAATGCATATTTCGGTAATTACGAGAGAACAAAATATAGGCTTTTAAAAGGCAGGAGGACAAAGTGAAAAAGCGGAATATTACCGGAGAGTTTTCTGTAATTTAGAAAACCTTCCTGTAATATCCCGCTTTTTCACTTTGCCCCCCTGTCTTTTAAAAGCCTATATTTTGTCCTCTAGTAATTATCGAAATATGCATTTACCCCCGCCGTCACGATTCCGTGAGTGAGCCGTCAGTTTTTTTAAAAATATTATTGGATATACCCAAAATACCCTTCAAAAATGACAGGAAATAAGTCTAAACCCCTTTCTCTTTCCTCCATTACTTTTTCCCTCCAATATAAGATAAGGACATTTTCGTTAATTTACCTCATCCGTTAACATCGTTTCCTTCTAAAACAATTCGGTAATTACAAGGGGACAAAATATAGACTTTTAAAAGACATGAAGGCAAAATAAAAAAATAAAATATTATAAAAAAATTTTCTATAATTTAACCTTTATATTTTACCCCAAAAAAAACAAGTTGAGTGACTACAGCCAAAAGTACGGAAACTCAAAACCAAAAAAACACGCACCAATCTAAAATTTGAAAAATCTCCGTCCCGCCCTCGAACAAATTATTACGTGCACCAGTACACGACACGCCCACCACGAGAGGGGTAAAAAAATGTGTACGGAGGCCCCTCAACTACAGTCACTTCTGAAATTGCTCCCTCAACCAATTTAATTGAAATTTATTAAGTTTTTGTTGACTTAGCTTATCTAACTGGAAAATGCTATGTGTACACCCCTTTCGGGGTGTACATCATACACCCCACCCATCTAAGGGTGGGGGTGTGATGATGGGTCACTTGATGTGACCCGTAAAAAGTATCGTCACCATTAAAATGGTGGAGGTGTATGATGTACACCCCTTCGGGGTGTACAGGTAGCATTGCTCTATCTAACTAACTCAAATAAAAATATATATGAAAAAAAGATATTGAATAAATGTTAATAAAAAAATTATTGTAGTTAAGGGAGTGGGTGTTTGCGCGATATTTTGGCCGTTCGATGAATATGGTAAATTTTTCCTTTTATTTTCACAATATTCTTCTAAATTTTAAATATAATTTGTAAACCCTAGGGCTTAGGGATAAATATTTGAAAGGGTTTTTAAAAATCCATAAGCTTATTTTGATCTATCAAAAATATTTGAGATATTTTTTTGTTGTGTTTGGTTGAAGAACCAAATTTTGAGAGATAATTTTTATTGTTTTCGATTGTAGAAATATTTTCATATAAGTTAGAACAATAATAAATTTGCATTTGGATACATTTAGAAATATTCTAGAGGATATTTTTAATAGTGTTTGGATAAAAAATTTTAAATAATATTTTAAAAAATAAAATAATTAATTTTTATTAGTATATTTTATATAAAATTATTTTATGTAATAATTTATAATATAATTTTTTATGTAATAATTTAATCTATATCAGTATATTTAATTTATTTTACATAACAATTTATTTTATATAACTTATCCATAACATATGTAATGAATAAAATATAATACTAGCAATATTCTTATAATTTTAATTAATAATACTATAAATTTAAATATAAATTTTTAAAAATATAAAATATATGAAAAATAATTATATATATATATATATATATATATATATATATATATATATATATATATATATATATATATATATATATATATATATATATATATATATATATATATATATAAGATTTAAATAAAAATAAAAATATAATATCATAAATATAATATTTATATTAATATATTTATTTATATAACTATTTATTTAATAAAATAAAGAGAATAATAAAGTTGTTTTTATTTCCTCAGGACAACTTTTAACGAGCTATTCCAGAATAATCTAAAACAATAACAAAGTTGTTTTTACTGTTCCTATGAACAACTTTTAACGAATTATTTCGGAATAACCAAAAATAAAAATAACAAAGTTGTTCATAGTTTTTTTAGGCTACGTTTGATTCAGATATAAAATAAAATTGATTATTTTAAAAATAGGTATAAATTCAGAAACAAACAGAAATAAAATTAATTTTACGTTTGGAGTACAAAGCTGGAACAAATACTGTCTTAGGGATAACTTTTAACGAATTGTTCCAGAATAATTAAGGACAAACATGACAAAGTTATTCTTAGTTTTCTAGGAACAATTTTTAATGGGTAACTTGTAACGGAAATAAGTTAGAATAAAAATAACAAAGTTGTTCTTAGTTTCCACAGGAACAATATTTAATGGATTGTTTCAAAATAACTTAGAACAAAAATAATAAAGTTGTTTTTAGTTTTGTAGGAACAAATTTTAATGGGTTGTTTCAAAATGACCCAAAACAATTTCGGGCCTGTTAATTAACATTATAATAGAAATTAGTATTAAATATCAATAATCTCTCAGGCGACGTTTTAACATTTTATTTTTAAATTTAAATTATCTTTTTTATTGGAGCAAAATTTATTTCATCATATATATTTTTTTAAAGATAATAATTAGATAAGGAAATTGAAGTCTCTTGGGCATGTTACTTGCACAACTTCGCAACTCTTTTCCACTAATCATAATTTCATGTTTCTTCTGCTTTAATAAATAAATAAATAAATAAATGTTACCAACTTTTTTCTACATTATATAATTTATATAAGGGAAAAATCAACATCTATAAATTAATTATATAATGATTCGACCTACTAACAATAATAACTCGTTATGTATAAGCTAATTATGTAATGATTCGACCTACTAACAATAATAACTCATTAGATCTAAATCATCGACCTAAAATGCTTAAATTTATTACTAGTGTTCATGATTTTTTATATACTATGTGAGATTTGTCTCCTCGTCTACCTGTCACTTTATCCATCATACTCTGGCTCAGCCGAGACTCGTCACGTACTTCGGGGTGATTGGCTCTGATACCAAATATAACGTCTTCTCATCATTCAGACCTACCTGTCACTTTATCCATCATACTCTGGCTCAGCCGAGACTCGTCACGCACTTCCGGCTGATGATTGGCTCAAAATAATCGGCCCAAAATATTTAAGCCCAGTTATTATTACCCGTGTTCATGATTTATTATATACTCAATCGCAATTTTATTTTCATTCAATATGAAAATATTGAGGTGCGACAAATTTTAGCCTTATCATTGCTTTAACCAAACTAAACCATGAAAATTCAAAATTTTCAGCAAGCAAATATGTCCAAATTAAATTAATTCATACCTTTAAGAAGCTTGATTTATATAAAGATTAAAATGTATAGAATTTATACAAAGTGTAGACCATTTTGAGAAAGATTACAAAACCTTCAAAAATTTTAATTTTACTATTCAATCGTTTTATTTATTTAATATGAGCCGTTTAACAATAGTTTGATTTTATAAGTTTATTTTTATAAGTTTTAATTATTGTATTTCATACAATTCTTGTAACTATAAATATATTAAAATAAATAATCATCTTAAATTTTAAAATCAAAAATAATATTGGCTAAGTCAAATCAAACAAATTAAAAAATAAAATAATAAAATTAAAATTTAAAAAAATTAGATAGCCCACTCAAAAGTAACATTTGCTTGAGAAACAATGCCAGCCTTGTCCCACGCGTTTGATTATAAATAAAAATAACAGTTCTCATGCCATTAGTCTAAAACTATAGTTTTATTTTTTTTTTTTTTCTAAATAAATTTATTCTCACTTAAAAATAAAATTAATTAAAATAAATATAATTTTAATTAATCTAATTATTTTATTAAATAATTAATAATTAATTTATTAAATTATTAATTAATAATACTCATTTAAAATTATCTAGCAATAATTAATTAAATAAATTTAATTATTTTTTATTTAACATTTTTATACTAAATAATAAGATAAAATATTATTATTTTAAAATTATAATTATTATTATTCTTTCTATTTCGATCTATCTATTCAAATATTATTTTTTTATTTCAAAAAATAATATAATTTTCATTCAACCACAATATTAACCTTATTCTTGTTTAACATATATCAGAAATAAACAATTCTTTTTTATATTCGAATCAAATGCAGCCAAAATGACTAATAGTTCAGGTAAGTTCTGTACGTTCTTACCTTCGTATAATCACATTATTATGGTCTGAAATTAAATGAGAAATCATTAGACAACATTTAAATTATCATATACAAGCATGCCCCAACCACATTTATTAGTGGACATGGAACTGAAAAAGGAAGCACACAAAAATTGCATTTGCTTTTTCACAACAGAAAGAAAACTTAGTTCCCTCTTGTTGTCACAGAAATGAAAATCCTCATTCCTGATACCTTAACACAGCAAGGTAGAAGTCAGGCTCATCGACGAATTCCGTTACCTGGTACGAATTCTCCGTTGCGGCCTTCTCCAGAAGAGCTTTGTCGGGCAGGTCGGCGGTCACCATGTCGGGATACTGTTGCCGATGTTGTTCAACGACCTGCCTCCCTCGATCAAAGCAGATGACTACCCTCGCACCTTAACGGTAGCATAAAAGATCGTCAAAAGCAGAAATAAAGCAATGTATAGGCGGAATTGAAAGAGTTGCTTGCAGGTGTTCGACGGTTCTAAGATCGGATTGTGTCGTATAAACTGACAAGCTAACACTGGTTAACTCACTTCAGGATTTATTAGTGACATCACTCGGAAAACTTGATATGGAATTCAAAGGCGCAGCGCAAATCAGGGGCGAAAGCAAGAATCGCAGTGTCGACCACAAGTAACCAATCCGTAATCGACACTTCCGTGAATTGCAATGCACATTTGCCCGAAAATACTCTAAGACATTCGTAATTACAGACGAAGAGATAGATAAAGGTACTTCCCGACGTATCAAACCCTAAGTGCTTCCAAAGGTACTTCCCGACGTATCAAACCCTAAGTTCTTCAATTTCGAAACCATTGCTTTCGAGTCGATGATCCACACCCTCTCCTTTTTACTTCTCTTACTATTCTCTTCCCGGAAAAAGGAACATGAATCTCGCAAATGATATCTTGTTATAGGGTTCTTTATCCCTGTCACTAATAAATAACAACGTATTATTACATAAATCTTGTCGGATCGTTAGCGTTAACTATTAATTTCAAAAGCTCGAGCTATTAGAAATACACAATTAATTCACTTAAAGCGTACAGACACATCGCCCACAGGTCTTCACTAGACTCAACCATCTGAAAGTTGGTCTATTGTTGAGCTTCCTGCCGTTAGATCTATTGTGAACCGCAACCCCACTCAACTTATTAGTCTTTTGGATCTATTGTCACAGGAGACTCAACCATTTAGACGTCGGGCCTACTGTTGGGCCTCTTGCCGTTAGTTCTATTATGAACCACAGTTCTGCTCAACTTATTAATCTTCTGGATCTATTGTCACAGGGGCAGCGTGCCACTAGCTCCGATATCACTTGTCGAATCGCTGTCGCTAACCATTAATTCTAAAAGCTTGAGCGGTTAGAAATAGACAACCAATTCACTTAAAGAGTACAGATACAGCGCTTATGAGTCTCGACCGAACTCAATCCACAATGTTGGATCTATTGTTGGGCCTCTTGTAGTTAGATCTATTATGAACCGCAACCCCACTCAACTTAGCCTATTGTCACGGAACAAGAAATTGAATATATTTTTAACCCACGAATAAATAACCAACACCTAAAGAAACCAAATTGAGATGAGTTAAAATTAGATAAGTAGATGATAAGTAATTTCAGCAGCTGGGATAAATGAGCACTGCTTAAGGGGGTGTAGTGGTGTTTGAATAGAAAAGTGTTATAGCAAAGTTCATGTAGTATAATCTCTCCTAAAGAAGTAGAAGCACAACATTGATGCTTCAAATTTTTGGATCTGAGAATCTGAGCTGTAATTCCCATTTTATTCACCAAAAAGCTCGAGAAGATGATGCTGATTCTAGAATCAGAAGCAGAAGCAGGTTTATTAACAAGGAAGGAGAAAGAAGAGGAGGAATCCAAAACCTGGAGAACAGCGCGGAGCGAGAGATCCGAAGAGCTCCCCGATCGAAAGGCCCATCCCCGGGAAGTAGCAGACGAAAACGGCGTCGAACGGGGAGAACTTCGCCGGCACGGCGGCGGCGCCGCCCTGCCAACACCGGACCCGATCGTGGGCCTCCTTGATCATGGCGAGCGCGAGGAGCGACTCGTGGACGGCGACGATGAGCGCGCAGGGGCCCGCGGACTCCACCAGGGCGTCGACGAACCCCACGGCGGGCATGGCGACGAGGAGCCGCGACTCCGGCGAGAGCTCGCCGGCCGCGGCGGCGGCGGCGCGGCGGGCCTCGGCGGCGGCGTCCGGGGGGTCGAGGAAGGACCAGTCACGCTCGACGAGGTCCTCGACGGGGACGGAGGAGGAGGCGAGGGTTAGGGTTTGTGGGTGGAAGCGGGGTTTGAAGAGGAGGCGACGGGGAAGAAGCTGGATCGGGGCTGGGGTTAGGGTTAGGGTTTTGGGAAGGGTCGGTATGGAGGAGAAGCAGAGCGAAGAGACAGAGAGAGGAGGAGACATGGCGTAAGAGAGAGAGAGAGTGTGTGTGAGAGAACAGTGAAGAGCTACATTTATAGATTTTTTTTTGGCTAAATTACAGAAAACCTACTGTTATATTCCGCTTTTTCATTTTATCCATGTCATTTAAAAGTCGACAATCTGTCCCTCGTAATTACCGAATTGTCTTTAGAGGACAACGACGTTAACCGAAATAATAAATTGACGAAAATGCCATCTTTTTTTTTTTCGAAGTTTTTTTTTTTTTTTTTTTTTTTTTAGGAGATATTTTCCAAGAGTATTTTGGGTATATGAAAATATATTTTCAAAAAAACTGACGGTCAACTGACGGAATCGTGACGGTGGGAGGTTATTGCACAATTCGATAATTACGAGGGGACAGATTGTCTACTTTTAAATGACAGGAGGTAAAGTGAAAAAGCGAAATATGACAGAAAATTTTCTGTAATTTAGCCTTCTTTTTTTTTTGGTTCCTCCTAAAATACACCAAAAATCATTTTTGCCCTTAAAAATTTATTTTCCATTCAATTTTTCCACCAGCAAATACTAATAAAGGGTCTACTCCAAAATTGCATATACACGAGGGGTCTTCATACATTTGTACAAATATTAATAAAATAAAATAAAAATTAATATAAGATGATTATATCAAATGTGTACCGATCTGAACGACTAGCAATAATAACTCTTTGAACCAAACAACAACCTAAAATTAAGTTCAATTTTTATTACTAAAATCACAACTTCATTCTCCTCCAATATACTTCATTTATTCAAGTCTCATAACACAAAAACTAAAAAATATAAAAGAAAAAAAAATAAAAATATATATATATATATAAACAGGAAATAACATTAGAAAATCAAGATTTAGATCCTTCTCTCTATGATGAATAATCACTTCAAATATGCACATTTATACTCCACAAGCAGCACAAAAAAGAACAAAGGAACATCAAGTACTTGGATACACAACCACATCCTACACATCCTGACCTAAAAATTGCTCTGTACATGCCCTTGTTTTCTTGTTAGAATTGTTTAGATTCAGTGATTATGTGATTACAAGCAGGCGAAGTTACGAAGTTACGAAGTTACGAAGTTACGCAGTTTCGTGTCGTCCTGGCTCGAGGTTCGGGGGGAGGAGAATGGTGAGCCTTTCTTTGTACCGCTCGATCCGCAGTCGTCGCAGTTTGCTCAACCTGCAGAAGATTAAAGCTCAATTCTTCCGAGATTGGAAAGTTTCATAGGTGTTACTCATCCCTTCTTTCATGATTGTGTGTAATAATCTGATAAATTTTGTTTGCGGCTCGATAAATAATTATACCGTCGAAAGAAACTGGAACTCACCGAGCGCGAATCTTTTTACCACGCTTGATGTGCTCATTTAATAAATCGCGCGTGGATAGCTCTTTGGCAGAGCCTAGATGCTGCAAGACGAAATAGAATAATCACACATTTCGCACATATTACCCGAATAATACAAATTTAGAAACCATTAGGTATCGTTTGGTAACGGGATAAGCCAGAACTAGCTATTCTGGGGATAGGTATAAAGTACGGAACAAGAGCGAAAAAGCGTTTGGTTCGGTTCCAGGGATAAGAGATTTTGTGTTTGGTATGAGAATGAGGAATAAGAAGAATAAAGAGGTTGTGATGATGAGAGTGTATTGGGAAGGAAAAGAGAGAGAGGAGAGAGAGGGATTTGTGATGATGAGAGTGTATTGGAAAGGAAAAAAGAGAAAGGAGAGAGAGAGATTTGTGATGATGAGAGTGTATTGGGAAGAGAAAAAGGAGGGGAGGAGGGGTAGTTTGGTAAAAAAAAAAAAATTATAAAATAATAGATAAGAACTGTTGTTCCAGCTTATTCTACTTGTACTAGAACTACTGTACCAAATAATTCTTGGTGCGTTTGGTACAATAAGGAGGATAAACCTCTTATTCCCTATTCTAGCCCCGAAACAAACGGTGCCTTAGTATCTTACAGAATTGTCGTGGTATACGAAGAAGAAGAAGAAAAGATGAGATTACTACAATGAAACAATCTATTATCTTCGTGCCTGTCGGCATACTACCACCGCATGTATGAAATCAAAACGAGATATGTTGTATCAGTGCAATTTAGATGGCAAATCAATATTGAAAATGAGCCACTTACATTGCTTTCGCCATCCTCGTCGCCGTTCTCATCGTCCCTCAATATGCTAGCGTCAATCGTAGAAGCAGGCGAGGGTTTTGGAAGCGGCATACTGCTTCCAATGTTTGGCTGAAAATGAGCAAACGAATTAGTCACAAAAAGAATGGAAAACTAAATGATGAGAGAGGCGTCGGTCCTGAAAACAGAAATAAACATAATAAAAATTAGACACTAATTAACGAATTGTGTGAAGTTAGGAAAGGCAGTTGAGTTTGACGACTCGGATTGAAGCAAAGAGACCTCGCAAAGTACACGAAGGTGGGAAGGGAGGAGAGTTGGCACCGCAAGGCCGTTCACGTTCAGACCAAAAACACATAGCCAAACTGAGGAAGACTAAAGTATCTATATTAATGTGTATAATGTGGTCAAAAGAAAATTGAATTCCAGACGAGCCAAAAAACTGCATTAGGCAAGTAACGACTGCCGGATCGTTGGCGCTAACCATTAATTCCAAAAGCTCGAGTTGTTAGAAATACGCAACCAATTCACTTAAAGCGTACAGACACAGCGCCCACGGGTCACGACCGGACTCAACCCACCTGGACATTAGGTCTATTGTTGGGCCTCTTGCCGTTAGGTCTATTGTGGACCGCAGCCCCACTCAACTTATTGGGCTCACCCAACTCAACTTATTAGTCTCCTGGGGCAGGAAGTTGGGCCTATTTTAACCCATAAATAAATAGCCAACAACGACATCAGAAATGACAATTCGAAGCAGCTTCGGATCGATTATTTCATGAATTAGCTCAGCACCTCGGTCAAGTCAAAATCCATCAAAAATTTATAACTACAAGAATCAGTCGAGATGTCCCTCGTAGATGTGAAAGGAATTCACTGTTGCTGTGCTCAGCAACAATTTGTCTTAAATAATTGAATTTTCAGATCGCACGGCCTCTACTATGTTCAATTCTCTTGCTGTTTTGACTGTTTATCGTTCCTCAACTAAACAATCATAATATTTGATTTATCTGATCTCACATCCTCTGTTACTAATAAGATTTTTTCCAATCTTTGCAAATTTCTGTTTCTTTCGTTGATCTGATGAGAAAATAAATATTGTAAAACCAATATCAAGTACTGTTTTGTGAAGTAGTATACACAGCTGGCTTCAAATCTCAGAATGCAAGAGAACCAAGCAGTATATACAGACGGTGCAGAAAAATTCTCACTAAGGAAGGTGGACGTACGGATCAGACTTAGGGTGATTCTAGATTCGAAGTAAATAGATCTTAACATTTTTCAGAAATACCAAATAGCACCTGCAATACCAAGATTTTACTGAAACAGAAAGATGGAATGCAGGAACAACAAGCATTCAACAGAAGTTTGGTCTTTGATGTGGTAACCAAGTTTCATCTACAAAAAAGGCTTGTACGAACCTGACTCTCATGCGGCACGCCATTTCGTACCCAATCTCGACAGAGGGAATATAAGGAGGGCGACTCAGTGTCCAAAATCCGGACCTTCAAAACATCAATAAAATTATGAAGTGTAAACAACAAAAAGTATAAATAAAGAACATTTTGACATATTGACAAATGAAGTGTACGCACACAAGTTTTATTTTCTCGCAGGAAAGTAAATTGACTTTGATTAAAATAACAGATTTTATTTTCTCTGGAAATGCGAATGTTTGCCACCACTTCAGTTTAAATTGCCGGTAAAGTTGTCTCATGCATGACATTCACAACTAATAAAAGAAAGTCCATGAAGACTCTAGATATTTTACCATCCTCGACTCCAAATCTGGAAAAAACTAACCCAACCATAACTTGTTCAACATTTACTAATTTCTCTCCCCATCGTAAATCATATTTCACCGTCGTTGACTCCAAATCCGGGATAAAACTAACCCAACCATAACTAGTCTAACATTTACTAATTTTTCTTCCCAATGTAAATCAAATTTCATCATATGATCCAACATTATTGAAATTTCCACCTATTAAAGATTTAAGGAAAATATTCTCCCCTTCATTTAAGATGTTACCGCTAATAAAGTTACCAAGCATGTTTCTTTACAAACTTCCAAATTCTCGAACAAACTTCCTCTATGTAAAATAGGAATGTCTGCATAGAGAATATCAGGATCCTTCATGATACAGAAGAATAAATCAGTTCATCACTTTCAACCATCTTAAGAACATTTGCCAACTAGGGCCTAGTTTGGAAACACTTCAAATCTGGTTGGTTTGATACATGAGAGGACCGAAGAAATTTGGAAGCGCATGTTTCCCTCCTCTGATGCTAAAAAATGGTGGTGGGAACTGCTATCGGAGAAGCATCGGTAGATGATGTTTCCCAATTCTCACCATCATTTTATAGTATTTGAGGAGGTAGGTTCCAAAGCGCTCCTGGACTTTTTTGAACCCTAAAGCATCAAAGTGGGTGTTGCTTGGCTACTTCATTACCTAGCTAGGCCTAAATCTGGTCAAACAATTTCCAAGAAGCATAATTAGCTTATTCAATGCATTGTTGTCCCGACTCTAACTTTTAAAACTTTGAAAACTCGCAATGGTTTACTTACTTTTCGGTTGTGAATCGTCATCAGAGTATCTTCTCCGCTCCTATCTCTACAAGAAGTTTGACATAAATAAGTGCCTACGTCTAATAAGAAAATTCAACAGAGTAGACCAATGTCGGATCTTGCATATTACCTCTCCTTAGAGTTGCCATAATCATGAGCCGAAGATACGGTTGGCAATGGGCAAACCTAAGCAAGTAGACATACAAAATTTATCTCAACAAAATGGCCAGTGAAACAAATAAAATGGAAAGAAACAAGACATTGTCAACTTAAAAAAAAACAAAAGAAAAAAAATACACACACAACTTTCATTACTTTTCACCCTGCACGAAAGCATATATATATATATATATATATATATATATATATATCAACTCTCCTGGAAAACATCTAATCCAACGAGGAGAGAAAATCTACAATTACTTGTGTAGAATAGAATCCTATCATAATGAAATGCACCGAGATGTAGTGAAACTTAGGCTTATCATATTCCCCTACAAAAATCCAAATTCATAATGTAGACAAAAAATTGAAAAATTACAAAGAAAGGATATTTTCCCCTATAACATTTCATTACCGAAATAAACCTCTCTCCCTTTCCCAATCGAAAACCTCAGCAGGAAACAATATTTAAGAGGATTTGAAGCGCAGAATCAGAAGAAGCTACAACAAGATTAACATACGACAGAGTCCTCAAACATCTCATCCAAGCTTCAATCTTTATTAGGTGAAAATGTATAACCATCCATTCGGATTTGACTATCTAACTGTTAATTTATTTGACTCTTTAACTTCAAATTTTGAATGCATCGTTTATCGTTAAGAAATTTTTATTGCAATTAGCCTAAATTTTGTATCCGAAGGGTTATTGAATTACTTGAATTTAACAAATTGAAAGATTGAATACTAAAATCAAAATTTTGAAAGGTAGGGTAGTTGAATCGGAATGGTCTATAGTTCAGGTAAGTATTTAAACATTTTTAGCTCTTTACTAATTGAATCTACTGAAAGAGTTGAAAGAGAAGAAGAAACCTTAGAATGAGCAGCAGCAGGAACGCCCTTAGGAGGCACCGCAAGCGAAACCACGCCACTGGCGCCGCCGCCTCCTCCAGCGGCCGCGACCGGCCTAGCTATGGCGAGCGGCGGCAGGAGCTGCTGTGCCTGCATCGGCGGCGGCCTCATCGCCACCGCCGCCGCCGCCGCGGCGTGATCGGGGACGGCGTGCAGGAAGGGCCGGGCCTGGGCTGCGGGGAGGTTCATGACGGCGGTGGGGCTCGCGTTTGGGATGTAGCCGGCGGGGTTGGCGACGGTGACGGATTGGTCTGGCGGCGGCGGCGGCGGCGGCGGCAGGGCGCGAGGGGAGGGCTTGGGGGGGAAGCCGACGCCACCGAGGGCGCGGTGGTGGGAAGCGGCGGCGACGGCGACGGCGACGGGGTAGAGCTGCGGCGGCGGGGGGGGAGGATGGGGAGGGGGGGAAGGGGAGCTAGGGTTTCGGAGGGAGAGGAGAGGCGAAGGGGAGGGGCGGAGGGGGCAGGGAGAGGGAGAGGGGGAGGAGAGGTAGGGTTTGGGAGGGGGATGAACGGAGGAGGAGGAGGAGGAGGAGGAGGGAGGGGCGGCGACGGGCTCCGAGGGTGCCGCGGGGGTCGACATTGGCGCGGAGATTTTTTTTTTTCTTTTTTTTTTTTTCTATTTTTTGGTTCGGGGATTTTGAAACGCACTTGGGATTTTGAATCGATACTTATTATTATTATTATTATTATTATTATTATTAGAGCCATACTGTTATATATATATATATATATATATATATATATATATATATATATATATATATATATATATATATATATATATATATATATATATATATATATATATATATATTTATTTATTTATTTATTTATTATTATTATTATTA
Organism: Tillandsia leiboldiana; assembly: GCA_029204045.2. NCBI lineage: Eukaryota > Viridiplantae > Streptophyta > Magnoliopsida > Poales > Bromeliaceae > Tillandsia > Tillandsia leiboldiana. The sequence continues at coordinate 54,403,256 of CM055063.1, read as the reverse complement.
TTATTAGAGCAATGCTACATGTACACCCCGAAGGGGTGTACATCATACACCTCCACCATTTTAATGATGCCGATATTTTTTACGGGTCACATCGAGTGACCCATCATCACACCCCCACCCTTAGATGGGTGGGGTGTATGATGTACACCCTGAAAGGGGTGTACACATAGCATTTTCCTTATTATTATAGCTACGGTTCATCCATACTTGTTCAACGACTTAGATTTGAATATTTTTAAATTGTGACCTTCAATAACAGATCACTCTGAGTAGGTACCGATTACGAAATACCCCAAAACAGAATTATTTTGATCTTTTGCTTCAAGGGTAATTAAATAATTTTATCTTTATTTTAAAAATTTTTATTTTTGTAAATATTATAAATTTTAAAAATTTAAATTTAGTGCGAGTATTTATTTTTAGAAAGATTATAAATTTTAAATATTTCAATTTAATTATCGTTTTAAATAGTAATACTTTAATTATCTTTATTTAATATATTGTAAATAATTTTAATTTTAGAAAATTATTTTTAGAAATTAGAATTTAGAAATTAATTAATTTTTATTATCAATTTATATTTTAAATTATATTATATGATTTTATTATTTTAAAAGATCAAATTTTATTATTTAAATTTGATTTAACTTAGTTCGTATAATTCTATTTTAAAAATAAATTTAAATTATACCATATATTTCTATTAAATCAAATATTTAAGCACATTAAAATTTTATAAAATTGTAATACAAAATTAATGTTTAAATTTAAAAAATTTTAAATTTTTTTAAATAAATTAAACTCTTTAAATTAATGCCTAAATTGTAATTCTAAAACTTTTTAAATTAAACTCTTTAAATTAATATCTAAATTGTAATTCTATAATTTTTTAAATTAAACTCTTTAAATTAATACCTAAATTGTCATTCTAAAACTCTTTAAATTAAACTTTTTAAATTAATGCTTAAATTATAATTCTACACTTTTAAATTAATGTCTAAATTTTAATTCTAAATTTTTTTAATTTAAACTCTTTAAATTAATGCTTAAATTGTAATTTTAAAATTCTTTAAATTAAACTTTTTTAAATTAATGCATAAATTGTAATTCTAAAAATTTTTAAATTAAACTCTTTAAATTAATGCCTAAATTGTCATTCTAAAACTCTTTAAATTAAACTTTTAAAATTAATGCCTAAATTGTAATTCTAAAACTCTTTAAACTAATGTCTAAATTATAATTCCAAATTTTTTTAATTTAAACTATTTAAATTAATGCCTAAATTTTAATTCTAAATTTTTTTAATTTAAACTCTTTAAATTAATTCATAAATTTTAATTTTAAAATTTTTTAAATTAATGCCTAAATTGTAATTCTAAAACTTTTTAAATTAAACTTTTTAAATTAATGACTAAATTGTAATTATAAATTTCTTTAAATTAATGTCTAAATTGTAATTTTAAAATTTTTTAAATTAATACCTAAATTGTAATTCTAAATTTTTTAAAATTAATGACTAAATTAGTAGAAGATATTTTAATTAATATATATTTTTTTATTTTGTGATGTTTAATTACGAAAATACCTTTTTTATAAAGTTATTTGTTAAACTGATAATAAGTAAAATTACTTTTTTATTCTTTGTGGATCAACGGTTAAAAATATTTTTATTATTTATTAAAAAAAGTACCAAAGTATTTCTCTTATTATTATTAATTAATTTTATAGCCGAATATATAAAATAGCACATATATTTTTATAAATTTTAATTTTTTAGCTATATATAAATAGCGTGGGGTTAATATACTCTTATGAGTATAAATCCTTTTATACTCATAATTTTTTCTCCCTTGGATGAATACATGTGCGGTTCGAATGAGGGATTTAGAATTTAGTAGGTTGTTGGTGAAATAATATAAATTTTAGTAGACCACTATAATTTTAACCGCATATTTATTCATCCAATAATCAAAAATTTATAAATACGGACGGGTTTTACTCATAAAAATATAATAGGGGAATACATATAAATATATAGAATAACATATATATTTATATAAAATTTATTTTTTTATATTTATTTTTTCAAAAATATAAATCATTATTATTTTTTAACCGAATATAAGTGAAATATCATTTTTATGCTTACGAATATGTTTCTCCAAAATTTCTAACATATTGTTAAGTATAATATCTGAAAGAATAAAAAAATAAATTTACCTTACTCACTAACTAAGATTAAATATTTAATCTATGATTAATTATATTTTCCTAACGAACACTGACGATAAAAACATATATGAATAATTTAAAATTTTTGAAAAAATAAATATAAAAAATTAATATATATGTTATTCAATATGTTTATATGAAACGGTATAAAATTAATTCTATTATTATCGTATTCGATATATTTATATAGAGCTGCATGAAATTAATTAGATTATTATTATTACAATAAAGACGCAGGGGTAAATTGGACATGAGCAATACTACTCATATACCCAAAAATAAATATATATCCACCAATCACTTTGAAGTGATTTGTGAAATTCACCGCATTCCTAGATGGATGGGGTGTATATCAAAGCACCCGCTTTTGGATGTATCAAAAGCATTTTCCATTGGACATAGCCCTAAACATTTGAAAAATATCATTTTGGTCCTCAAAGTTTTCATTTTCACACTAATAGTCCCTAAACTTTTAACTAAGAATTTTACTTCAGTTCATATATATATATATATATATATATATATATATATATATATATATATATATATATATATATATATATATATATATATATATATATGAGCAATGTTATTCATACATCCAAAATTGAGTGTATGATATATATCCCATTCATTATAGAATGAGAATTTAACTACTAGTTACTTCAAACTAATTACTGAAATTCACCCACTCTGGAATGAACGAGATGTACATCGAGTCTACAAGAAGTATTTTTCAAAAAGTGATTTTTAGATAAAAAAGTATAAAACTTATCTAAAATTATGGGCCATTTGAATTTGAGCAATGCTACATGTACACCCCGAAGGGGTGTACATCATACACCTCCACCATTTTAATGGTGACGATATTTTTTACGGGTCACATCAAGTGACCCATCATCACACCCCCACCCTTGAATGGGTGGGGTGTATGATGTACACCCCGAAAGGGGTGTACACATAGCATTTTTCTTTGAATTTCACTATGGAATCTTTTTTTAAATTTGATTTTACTATCCAACATTTTAGTTTATTTAATTTGAATGAGTCTACAATACTTTGCTTTTAATTTTAAAATTATAATATGCCATTCTAGTTATTTGAGATACTTTTCTTCAATAGAATGCAACAAAATTTTTAAGATTTTATTTGGATGTGTAAATATTTTGTTTAATATTTTTTATAATATTTGGTCCATCAGGGCATATCATGTCTAGTATGGGTTACTCCGATTTTTTTTTGTTTTTAAAAATAAGATAAATTACTTTATGTCGAATATAATTAAAATGTTTTCTTGATTTAAAACTTTAAAATGTTTATAAAAGCTATAAAAATGTTTTCAAAATTTTCAAATGGTGCTTCCAACTTCATATGGACTTATGTTGGGTCCAATGAGTTGGGTCCACCTTGAGCTTTGGTTGGGCTTTCTTTTTTTCAGTCACTAAGGCTTTGTTTGGTTTGGGTACAAAGGGGATATCCCCCCTTTGTACCCAAACACTATTGAACAAAGGGGGAACTATTAGGTACAGTAGTTCCAGTACAAACAGAATAAGCTGGAATAACAGTTCTTACCCATTATTTTATAAATTTATTTTTTACCAAATTACCCCTCCTCCCCTCCTTTCTCTTTTTTCAATACACTCTCATCATCACAAATCCCTCTGTCTTCCCTCTCTCTCTCTTCTTCCCAATACACTCATCATCACAAATTTCTCTCTCCTCTCTCTTTTTTTCTTCTTCCCAATACACTCTCATCATCACAAATCCCTCTCTCTCCTCTCTCTTTTTAATTTAATTGGATATTAAATTAAATATTATTTTCGAAATTTTAGAAATTTTATTTTGATTTTGATTTTATCATAATTTTTGTAAGACTTTAAATTTTGAAATTTTATATTCGAAATTTTAACTTTAATTTAAACAAATAAAATGTTAAATTAAATATTATTTTTATAAAATATAATTTGAAATTTAATTTTGATTTTGATTATAATTTTGATTTTGATTTTGATTTTAATTTTATCTTAATTTTTATAAGGCTTTAATCCATTAATTAAAACGAAGAAAGTAAAAGTTATTATTTGAAAATTAAAAAATTTTATGTTTAAAATTTATAATTTAAAATAATATTATATAATTTTAAATTTTAAAATTTAAATGTTAAAATTTTATATTTAAAATTTTAAATTTAATTTGAGAAAAAAAATATTAAATTAAATATTATTTTTAAAAAATATAATTTGATTATGATTTTGATTTTATCTTAATTTTTTTAAAGCTTTAATTCATTAATTAAAACGAACTAATTATATTTTAACAACTTTTATCACATATTAAATCTTGAGGGTAAAAAAGTAATTTACACAACTTAACCTCTTTATTCCTCTTATTCCTCATTATCATACCAAATACAAAATCTCTTATCCCTAGAACCATCCCAAACACTTTTTTACCCTTGTTTCGTACTTTATACTTATACCTGGTACTACTAATTCTCACTAATCCCCGAACCAAACGATACCTAATAGGCATCGTTTGGAATGGGAATGGAACCGGGAATAAGGGGTTTATCCTCCTTATTCTACCAAACGCACCAAGAATTATTCGGTACAGTAGTTCTAGTACAAGCAGAATAAGCTGGAACAACAGTTCTTACATATTATTTTATAATTTATTTTTTTTACCAAACTACCCCTCCTCCCCTCCTTTTTCTCTTCCCAATACACTCTCATCATCACAAATCCCTCTCTCTCCTTTCTCTTTTTTTCTTTCCAATACACTCTCATCATCACAAATCCCTCTCTCTCCTCTCTTTCTTTTCCTTTCCAATACACTCTCATCATCACAACCTCTTTATTCTTCTTATTCCTCATTCTCATACCAAACACAAAATCTCTTATCCCTGTAATCGAACCAAACGCTTTTTCGCTCTTGTTCCGTACTTTATACCTATCCCCAGAATAGCTAGTTCTGGCTTATTCCGTTACCAAACGATACCTAAAGACTGCGTTTGGTAATGGAATAAGTAAGAACTAGCTATATCAGGAATAAGTACAAAATACGAAACTAGTGTAAAAAAATGTTTGGTATGGATTCAGGAATAAAAGAATTTGTGTTTGGTATGATAATAAAAAATAAGAGGATAAAGAGTATTAGTTGGTATAAATGATCTTTTTGTCCTTTTGCTTTATTATGTGTTAAAACGATTTAAATTGTAATTTATTTTTTTTAAATAGTTGATTGAAGCCTTTAAAAAATTAAATAAAATCAAAATTAAAATCAAAATTAAATTATATTTTATGAAAATAATATTAAATTTAAAATTTTATTTGCTCTATTTTTTAAAAATTTAAAATATTCACCAAATTTTTCATAAATTTTTAATTATAAAAAAATGGATGCCTGCAAAAGCGGCACCGATTGGGAGCACGATCGGACTGCGGGGGAGAGAAGAGGGGGAACACGATGGGACTGCGGAGGAGATGAGCTCGCAAGGATGCAGCGGACAACAATGGTGGAGGCAAGCCCTTCAGCTGGGAAGAAGGAAGAGAAGGGAGAAAGGATGCCTCAGGAAGCGAGCCAAGGGAATCCAATGGAAAAGATCAAAGTGTGGGTTTGAAGAGTGGGAATTGTTGTTCCTACTTATTCTAGTAGTACTGCAACAAGCTATACCGATTAGTTCCTGATGTGTTTGGAAAGAAAAGAGTGATATCCTTCTTATTTTTATTGTTGTACTGTTACCAAACGGAGCTCGAACTCAGAACTTTTGTTCTAATACCATAAAAACTTGAATTATCATAGAATGATGTTTTTATATTTTATTTATATTCAACACATTATGTTGTTTTTTTTTATCGATGTATATTACGCAGCCCATCCATCATTCTAGTCAATTTTTTGTGTTAATTTTCTTTTCTTACTTTCAATAGCTAATTTACAACATGTACTTCAAAGGAAATTTGTTGTCATCTTTTTTTTCTTTTTTTAGCAACTTATTTAGTGTGTGTTTTGTTTGATGCTTTCCTGTTAGTTCTAAAACTATTCTTAATGGAGGTTTTTGAAAGGTCTAAATGGTGGTTTTTGGATTAGTTAAGACAAAACATTTAAAGTGGGTTGAATTGAATTGGTAATTGTGAGAAAAATGTGGATTGTGATTTGCTTGGTTTTTTTTTTGTAATATTAATTGAGAATATTGACTTGGTGAGCATTGCAAGTAATAGCAAGTTGTTTCAAAGGGAGGAAATTTGATTAATTATGCCATGACTTTTTATTATATTTGTTGAGAATTGAAAGCCTATATTGTGATTTGGTTGGATATTTAGCATTTGAAGTGAGAGCATGTTGTTACAAGGAAGGAAATTTGGTTAATTATGCCATCACTTCTCACAAGTGAGAGCAGTCGAATTGTTGGTGTTAATAATTAATTTTAAAAATTTAAGTAATTAGAAATACATAATATATTACAACGTTCACGGGTCTTCACCGAATTCAATTTATCTGAATGTTAGATTTATTACATGTTGGGCCTCTTGCTGTTAGGTCTATGATGGACCGTAACTCCAATCAACTTATTTGACTCATCCAACTCAATTTATTAATTTTCAAAATTTATTCTTACGAAATAATAAATTAAATTTATTTTTAACCCATAAATAAATAGACAACGATTATTATCGAAGAAAAAATTTAATTAATTATGCCAAGATTTTTTATTATATCCGTGGTGAATATTAACAACAGTTATATAGAAATATTAAAGTTTTGTTTGATTTGAAAATAAAATAAAAATAGTAAAAATTATTCTGTCTAATAAAATATCTTTTAGGTAAACTAAAGATTATTTAAAATAAACTATTCTATCTTTTTCATGAAATACCATTAATTGAGAATTGAGGTGGTTAGCATTGGAAGTGAGAGGAGGTCGATTTAAAGGAAGAAAATTTTATTAATTATGTCATATCTGTGGTCAATATCAACAACAGCTGTATAGAAATAATAAAACTTTGTTTGATTGGAAAATAAAATAAAAAATATTGCAAAATTCGATACTCGCTCTGGTACCACTGAAAATTGGCAACCGGAGTCAATAAAATAAAAATTATTGAAAAATTCAGTACTCGCTCTGGTACCAAATTTTGAGAATCCACAATTCGCTCCGGTATCATAATCCACGTCGGTACCGCCAAATGTTGGAATTTCACAGCGAAACCGCCTAATGTTGAAATTTTACAGCAAAAACGTCAAATCAAATTTTTTACTATAAACCCGTCCTCTCAATATAATTGGATCTAGTACAACCACAAAGAGAAGAAAATCAATACAGAAAAAATATGCGGGTGAAATAAGATTCATTAACCAAAAAAAGAATTATACCGATTACACCGACTCCTCTTCTGCAATAGAATAGTTTCAACCCGAGTCCTCTTCTTGAATCTCTCTCACCCATCTTTCGTCTTCTATAAACCTATAAGACTATGGGTGTGACTAAATTCTAGCTCCCACCACCTTTATAAGTGTTACCACCACTATGGATGTGAATATTACTATATGGATGTGGCTAAATTCTAGCCCAAACCACCTCCATAAATATTATCACAACTGTGGGTATAACCTCCTTAACTCCATCGTCAAGTAATAGCACATATACTATATTTATAGCTTATATCAAAAACTATTCAAATCCTAGTCTAAATAGATTTTTATTCTAATTAATATTCAAATCTTAACAAACTTATCTTTTTAAAATTTAAATATTAATCTTAATCCAACTAGGATTTAACTACAAATCTAATTAAATTTTAACAAAAATAATGAAAGTTATTTTTTTTATTATATCAAATAAAATATTTTTTAATCAGAATAAAAATTACTTGAATAAATTATTTTATTTTTTGTGGAATACTTTTTTTTTTTTTTATTGCTACATCAAAATATGAAAAATAATTTTTCAAATCTCAAAGTAATTTTCGGTATATTTTAGTGATAGCCAAACTCACCCTCAGTTGATTAGTATGATATAAGAAAACTTGAATTGGTCAATTATGAGTAAACCATAGTTTAGTAGATTGTGATTAATTTGGTTGGATTTTTTATTCAACATTAATTGACAATTTAGGTGATGAGCATTGGAAGTGAGAGCAGGTGAAAATTTGCTTAATAATTATGCCATAACTTCTCTTTTTATTATAGCTTTCAATATCAAAAACAGCTGGATTGAAATATTAAGTCTCCATTTGTTCAATATCAAAAACAGCTGGATTCAAATATTAAGTCTCCATTTGTTCTCAAATAAAGCGAAAAAGAAAGTTATCCTCTTATTCTGCCAAACGATATATTTTGAATAAATTATATATATATATATATTTTTATAAATTAATATTTATTTTTTAAATTTTTTTTATTTTTAAAAGTATATATTTTATTCTTTTAAAAATTTAAGTAGGTGCATTTGGTCTCCTTTCGTCGGAGTTCTGTTAATATTTCATCAATTTCTTATAATTTATACCGAAAATATATTTGAAATGACAGAAATATATTAAAAATTATTATATTTTTTATTTATACAGTAAGTAAGGATAATAGAGTCATTTTACTCTCTTCATTAATATTGTAATTCTAAAAATATTTTTTAATATTTTAATAGAGTAAAATGTTGATTTTTGAAAGTCATGAGTGGAAAGTACAAAAGCAAATATTTATAAATTTTTTTTTTTTGTACTTTAGCCATGTATTTTTTAGTTAGAATAGTTTTGTGGAATAGTGTAGTTTTAAGTTTTAATTTCAAGGTTGATTAAGATTAAAAACTAAATTAAAGTAAATTATGTAGATATGATATATAACATACTATAATAAATTTCTTTATTATAAAAATTATTAATTATATTATATTAATACATATTATTTTTTAATGAGATTTGAGATTTTTAAATTTATAGAATATTATTTGAGATTTATAAAATATTATTTCTGTCAAATCTTACTATTTTTTGATTGTTTTGGATTTGAAATTTTAATTTCATATTTTATTAAGATTATAAATTAAATTGGAATAAACTATATAGACATGAAATATTACATGGTATAATAATTTTTTTTTATTATTGTACTTAGATATTGTAATAGGATTTGGAATTAAAAAAAACGCTTTGGAAATAAAAAAATAAATTTAAAATTTTTGAATAGCAGTGAACGATATATATATATATATATATATATATATATATATATAAGCTAAAGCCCCTAAAATTCAAGGGGTTTTTGCTTATTTACCGCAAATTTATTCTATTCTTCTAAAACAAAATCCTATCAGTAAACCTAGAAAAAAATAAAAACATTTGAAGATTTTTTTTAAAAAAATTAATAAAAGTACTTTGATCCTCCATGTGTAAACAAAATAATTTGATCTTAAAAAAACAAAATTTGTTATAATGTGACGCCCCCAATAGTTCCACATCGGATCTGGATGGAATTGTGATTGGGTTTATATGAGACATGGACACTAGTAATAATAACCGGGCTTAAGCATTTTGGGCTGTGATTTGGGCCCAACGAGTTATTATTGTTAGTCGGTCGGGTCGTTACATTTGGTATCAGAGCCAATAACCAGCCGGAAGTGTGCGGCGAGTCTCGGCTGAGTCTGGATCTAGATGACAGGACTAGCGAGACGAGTCTCACATCGCTGATGATCTTGGGCTGCTGTGTGTGTGTGTTTGGGCTGACGAGGACGTCAGGCCTAAACGGGAGAGTCTGTGACGCCCCTAATTGTCCCACATCGGATGTGGATGGAATTGTGATTGAGTTTATATGAGACATGGACACTAGTAATAATAATTGGACTTAAGCATTTTGGGTTATAATTTGAGTCCAATAAATTATTATTGTTAGTCGGCAGGATCGTTACACATAAACCTTCCAAACAACTAATATTATACATAAATTTTTATACAAATAATGCTATGCTCAACTCTCAGAGAACACGACAATAAATAATTTATCGTATACAAATATTTGGTAATAATTTTTCTGAAAACACAAATAATGCTATGCTCACTCTCAGAGAACACGACTATAAATAATTTATCGTATACAAATATTTGGTAATGATCTTTCTAACTTCCATTTACTTTTCTGCAATTACTTCTGATCTCTCCTCCACTTCCGGTTAACGGGCTTATATTTCCCATATTGATCATCGACGCCGCGAAAGCGCGAAAAAAGGTGCTCTGGCTACTGGCGAAGCTATTTACGATTGGTGCGGTGGTCGACGCCGAGAGCAGCTCCTGGTCGGACTGGAGGAGTCCGCGGTTGCTCTCAATGTTGGAATAGTAGTTCTTATCGAATGTGTCGGGTGTGGACGGGTCGAGATTGTTCAACCCGTTTAGGTTTGCATTTTGAGGGCAACTTTTCTGTAACGTAGCTAGATAGGTCGTGTCCAGGGTCGGGTCGGGTTGGGTTGTCGTCCCGAAGTTGTATAAGCGTTGGTTGAAGGACTGACATCGTGCTCGACCAAATGTGTGGGCACCTGTTCAATTGTGATCCAAAATAGTAGTACATTTAAGTCGGAGCTACCTCTTCGGTGCAAACTGATGATCAAAATTAGGCTGGAATACTATCAACCGCATTAAGTTATTGGTGCTATCAAGTTTTTAGTCGTTGGATTAAATGATGTGTGGTTAAGATGATAGTGGTCCCCTAGGGTTTACTAGGTGGTTGGTTGAATAGTAAGAATCTTAGGGGACCACTATAATCCCAACCGTATATCTTTTCATCCAACGGCTGAAAACTTGATAGCATCAATTACTTGATGCTATCGATAGTGTTCTAGTCGGACTCTCTCTTTATATATATATAAAGAGAAAAATGTTTGAGTTTAAGATTTTGCTGAGTGACTAACCTGACAAAGCGACGAGATCGGTATTGTCGAGACCGACGTTTGAGAACTTTGACTGAAGTGCGCTCACGGGATCGGTGGGTCTCGGAAGGTTGCGAGCGCTAGCCAGGTTTGCCGTCGTGCTATCCCTTCTTCCCAACAACACGCTCCATGAAGGTCCGCCGGACTGTCGACCACGTTAAGCGAATAATAATTTAGGCTAAGTTACCGATCGCGTATCTAGTTTGTGCTTGTGGAATTGTTACCATAAAATCTCACAACCTATTTAGTACACTACAATAAAATTATATTATAAAAATATATTTTTGTAGAGCAATACTATGTGTACATCCCAAATAGGGTGTACATCTTACACCCACTCCATTCTGGGATGAATATTTCTCCACTCGTCACACATCGATGTGACACTTGTCACACATCGATGTGACGAATAAAATTTACCTCACTTCAGAATGGGGTGGGTGTAAGATGTACATCCCATTTGGAATGTACATCTAGTATTTTTTATTTTTGTAACACTTTTATGTAAGTGTTCTATCTATATCTAAAAAACACTTAGCTGGAATTAAGTGTCCTATCTATATCTAAAAAACACTTAGCTGGAAATATAACATGCTACCCACTTTGTGAAATAATTAGGCTTCGAACTCGAGGCCTCTAATATCAACCATCAAATTTTTTACCACTTGCGCTATGAATAATTGATTAAATAATAATTTGCTCCAATTAATAGTATCCGATCATTCTTTTAAATTAATTTTAAACTCTTCCCTAATAAATTAATGTATAACACAGTGTTAAAACATTTAAGATGCATATAACCTGGTCAATTTTTGACTTGTCAAAAGTATTATTATAATTCACAGTTTTTAAAGTTGGCATTGAATAAATGATAACTACACATTAAGTATTACAAAATTGACTTAGTAAGAAAAAATTACGTCTAGAAACATTTGTGCTTAATTATTTCTTAAGAAAATTAATCTTTTTTTAATGCATACAAAATTAAAGATTTAATAACAAATTAATAATAAAATCACTTTGGTCACTAAATTATGCGTACGTGTTTTATATGGCTCGATCTTTTGCATGCATGCAAAAATATCTTCTCCAAGCATGCAAATTAATTCATTAATGTCTTGTTCAAAATTTACTTAATTTATACTTGGAATTAATGTTGTTTATTTTATCGAACACGCGAAAAAACAAGATAAGGACTCACCCATAATAAGGTGAAAATGTATAGAATTTTACTTTAAATTTTTGTCGATTTTGATTTTACTAGCTGATTTTTTAAAAATTTGATACCATTTGATGCGACGCAAATTTTAGACGCACTAATGATTTTAATGAAAGTACAATTGCATAAATTATATGAAACATACTGATGCATTTAAAATTTGAAATTTAAGAGTCACTAATTAAATTACTCTAATCAAAAGAATTAAAGGATTAGGTATGTAACAAAATCGAAATTCTTAAAGGTTAATTATATAGTTCAAACAAAATGAGTCATAGTTCATATATATATATGTTGAAATATTAAAAATATTATTTTCTAATAATAACTTACTCTTTCGAAGTATAACGGTTGTTTCATATAATTTTATATGATGTCAGAATATTAAAAACATCGTTTTCTAATAGCTTAAAATTTTGAAGTACAACGATTATTTCATATAATTTTACAACATGCATTTTGACCTGCGACGTCGGAAAAATATTGGAGTGACGGTGCTAGGAGATGGCTTACCAGTTGCACAGATGCTTCGGATGCGAGGGCGAGAATATCTGCGCATGAGACCACGCCAGGGCAAACATTCTCTATTGCCGCCTTGATATTGTCCACCACGGGAAACCCGCGGGCCGAATTGCTGTTCCCAGGCGCGTTCTTCTCGCTCTGTATCGTAGAGCTATCATCTAACAATAGAGATCCATCGCAACCCTATGAATTTCGTGTTTGGTTAGCGCGATAGGAAAAGACCATTAAATACTGATGAGTTACTGATTTAAGTAAAGAAGAGATTGTTATACAATAAATTTGATTAGATTCAGTGCATCTGATATTATTATTTCAAACATGAGTCTAAGGATTAATCTACGTACGTTGTTGAAAAAGATAGGAGAGACGAAGGTGAAAAAGATAACTACTTGGACAAAGCAGTCGTGGAAAAAAAGGCGGGTGAGGCTCGCGTAGATCCTAATGTCGGATTGATGTGCCTGGGTGATCACGCGGCGCACGATAGCCGACACGTTCGGGCACGTGCGACTGTAGAAGGCAGAGCTCAGTTGAGCTTCGGAGCCACGAAGCAACAGAACGACGAAGATGGTTAGAGCTGCTGAAGAAAGAGAAGTAGAACAATATTTAGACATCATTTTCTTCTCCTTCTTGTTGTTAAATGAGTACTAGTGCACTTGTGTGCTTTAGAATGAGGGTTCTAGAGGGATATTTATATAGTGAATGGTAAAGGTTTTGGGGGACCATGCAACTTAAATTGAGGGGGGTGAGATTTGAACATTCCAAGTAGGTGTTCTAGTAGCTGTGCAATGACTTTTACAACACAAAATGGGCATGGAAATGGTCTCATAGCCTCCTAATTAAGGAGGAGGATTCCTACTACTAACTAGAAATTTGTTATGTCCATGCTCTACACTATCATGTTAATTGGAGATTAAGGCAACCAACAAAGAGAGGACAGTTGACTTAAAGAGGTCAGCATCTTTGTCCTCTACCGAAAGATCAGATTGGAAAGAATTACGTTCCAAATAGTGAAAGATTGAATTAGATCGAATCATATTCGAAATGGCGAGGGACTAGCTAGATCGAGTCATATACTCGAAACCTGTAAGTACTGTGTTTATATACTTTAAATCAATTAATTACATAATTATAATAGTTCGATATTTTAGAATTAATAATTAGTGCTAACGATTTGATAAAAATCTGCACCACAAAAAAATTAATTACCTAAGTTACTTGGTTAGTATTAGGGGTGTCAATGAGCCGAACACGAGTGAGCTGGGGTCGGCTGAGCTGGCTCGCGAACAACAAATTTAATTTTCATTCCTACTATTAGGTGAAAAGTTGAAAGAAAATTAAAAAATTAAAATTTTAATCTAATAATTAAAATTTATAAAAAATTGATAGCCTAAAATCTAAATAGTAAAGTTTATATATATATATTCGAGCTATTATCGAGCCGAACATGAGCAAGCTGACCCCAGCTCGTGTTCGGCTCGTTTATTAAAGGAGCTGAAAAATTCGACTCGTATTCGGCTCGTTTACTAAACGAGCGATTCGATCTCGAGCTCATTTCGAGCCGAACACGAGTTGGCTCGCGAACAGCGAGCTGGATTGCCACCCGTAGTTAGTATTATTGTTGAAATAGATGAAATAGATGCTAGCAGAGATCATAAAAAAATCAAATAACGGCAACAAAAAAAAAAAGAAAAGAAAAAGAGTGTTGAATAAACGAATTAGTAACACTGGTCTCTGACAACTTAAGTTTTAAATTTATAGAGAATAGTAATTATTTTATATTATTTAACAATAAGTCATTAATTCGAGTCTTTACTAGTATTATTTAATGTTTTCTAATTTAACTCAAGTCCACCTCTAAAATTTAGGACAAAACAAAGGCTTGTTGAAATCAAATGTTTAAAATTGAATCATAAATCTCGAAAAATTTATGAACAATCCAAACATTTTTACACAATTAATAATCATTTCATGAATTTTTATTTTTTAAAAAAATTCCCACTTTTCAAAATTAACAAGCCATTTTGCTTTTATAGATGTTGTGCAGTACTTTAATTACCTTCCTAAATAATACAATAATTGATTATGGTGTTTTTTTATATAAAAGTTTTGCAAAATAACATGTTGAGAATAGAATGTAAATTTTGCAAACAACAATTTATTTGGTTGTAGTTATTATTTAAGGGGCTAAAGTACATATTTTTATATTAATTCCAAAGGGTTATGTATCCAACATGATATATTATAGGATAAAGTGCATTTTATTTTTCCTTTTTTTATTAATTTTTTTTTTAATTAAATATGACAGTTGTTATCAAATTAAAGTTGGATCTATCCAGAAAAATATATGAATAGCACATAGATGAGGAGTTAACTCTTTATATAACATAAATTTTTTTTTTGTTAAATAGTGAAAGTGAAAATTAAATGGAGTTTAAAAATAACTATGATATTATTTTACTCTATATATAAGGGATACTTTTATAAGTGTCGTGTGTACGTGTTGGACACGTCATAAATGTAACGATCCTAGCAATAACAATTTGTTGGGTCCATGTCTTCTTAATTATATACCCAAATACATTCACATTCGCATCCGATGTGAGACTATTGAGGTGTCATAGACTCCTCCCGTTTAGGCCTGAGGACAGTCCAAACACACACACAACAGCCCAAAGATCACCAGGCGATGTGAGACTTGTCTCGCTAGCCCTGTCATCTAAACCCAGACTCAGCCGAGACTCGCCACACACTTCCGGCTGGTTATTGGCTCTGATACCAAATGTAACGACCCGGCCCACTAGCAATAATAACTCGTTAGGCCCACACCACAGCCCAAAATGACTAAGCCCAGTTATTATTACTAGTGTCCATGTCCTTTTATATACCCAAACACATTTACATTCGCATCCGATGTGGAGCTATTGGGGTGTCACAATAATTACTGGTTCGATATAGATACATAATTCATCACGTTAAAATGAATATATATATAGTAAGACTTATGTGCTTTTAGGAATATGGAGCTTTCCATGTTTCTAAATTATTTTTAATATTAAGACTTTCGAATGGACGATCGGTTCCATTAGATATGATTTAAAATATTTGAAATATTTAGAAACTAATTTTTGTGATTTTTCGATATCATTTACCTAGTAATCGAAAGGGCTCAAAATTAACGATTAAAAATAAAAATTTCACAAAATATGCTGATATGATATTAAAATGTTAAATTAAAAATATTGATTTTGTTATATATAGTATAAAGAATTTTCTATCAAAATTTTATGTCATTTGAATATTTCTACACCGTTAAACTTGCAAACGGCCCACCACAACCATTAAAATTATTAATTTTGAGCCACTTTGATTACTTTATAAATAATATCAAAAATTTATGAAATTTAATTTCTAGATCTTTTAAATATTCTAGATCAAGTTTAACGAAGCCGATTGTCTAGTCGGAAGTCTCGATATCGAAAACAACTTGTAAGCACGAAGGTCTCCGTACTTTTAAAAACACATAAACATATATATATATATATATATATATATATATATATATATATATATATATATATATATATATATATATATATATTTTTATACATATATAATGTAAAATAATAAATATTTTAGCTTTTTGATGAATACATATATTTTTTTTGGACAATAAAAATTAATTATGTATGATAAATGTTTTAAAAAATATATATAAATTATCAATGAAAATTTTATTAATTTTTATTAGAAATATGATAATATTTTAATAAAACTAACTAACATATATAATAATAAATATATATTATTATATTAATAATATTATATTTTATAGGCATTGTTCATATTATAACCATGTTCTAATTTTTTTTAAATTATCAATTCGTGGTGTCCAAGTCGTGTGTGTGGTGTCCCGTATTTTTTATTAGTATCCGTCACGTTTAGATTTTATTAAAAAGATTGATCTACTAAAAAGAGTAAGTCCCCCGTGCATTCGAAAGTACGGAGGCTTCCGTGCTTGTAAGTTTTTTTTGATGATGAACATTCGATTCGACAATCGGCTTTATTAGACCTGATCTATACTACTAGAATTATTTAGAAACTAAATTTCATAATTGTTCGGTCTTATTTATCAAGCGATCAAAGAGTCTCAAAAATAATTATTTTAACGGTCGATGTGGCACGTCTGTAAGTTCAATAGTGTAAAATAATCCAAATTAGGTAAAATTTTACTAGAAAATTCTACTTAATATCAAGAATAAAATCAATACTTTCGATTTGAAATTTAAATCTGTTATCATTATTTTTTATAATATTTTTATTTTTCACTGTCGTTCACTAGATAAATAAAATAAAAAAATTATGAAATTTGATTTCTGGATAGTTCCAACATTATATATTATGTTTAACGAAATCGATCGCCAAATCGAATGTCCTATCACTGAAAATAATTTACAAACACAAAATTTTTTGTATTTATAAAAGTATAGGAGCCTAACTCCAACTAAAAAAGATAGGCCAAAAGTGTAGGGAACAATTCTAGTTATTTTTATTAAAAAAGTTAAAAAAATGTTGTATTATATGCGTGTGGTTGGCAAAAGTGTTACAATTAATTGAACTTAAAATGACATAATGCTACTCTTTCTTCATTGCAATAAATTGCTCCTCATCAAATGTGCATTCTCCTTATCATTTCCATTGTCATCTACATCAAAGCAATCAAGTGAAGGATAATGACTTAGGGTTTTCTATGCATAAATGCAAAGATAAGCTCGCACTAGGATTGGGGTTATTAACAAATACCAAGCACTTGATAATCGATGAACAATGCTGTTGAATATGATTACTTAGGGTTTTCTATGCATAAACGCAAAGATAAGCATGCACTAGGATTGGGGTTATTAACAAATACCAAGCACTTGATAATCGATGAACAATGCTGTTGAATATGATTACTTATGCTGCGTTTGGTTCGGATATAAGCGAAAATTGGTTATTTCGGGGATAGGTATAAGTTCAGGTACAAGTAAAAATTATAGTAATTTTGTGTTTGGTTGAGTATAAAGGTTGTACCGGAATAAGAAAAATTGTGTTTGGTAAGTTAAAGAGGAATAAGAATAATAGAGGAGATTAAAATTTATAAAATAAAATAAAAAAATTAAAAATTTTATAAATTTAAATATCTTATAATTTAAAAATTTTAATTTTTTAAAAAATAATAAGCAACAGGTGGAACAGCTGTTCCACCTGTGGGGTGGAACATCTGTTCTACCCTTATATCGGAATAACTTGGTATGAAAGGAATAGCTGTTCCCCCCACACTTAAATGCTGTTTGGATATAAAATGGGGGATAACCCCCTTATCCCCCTTATACCAGTTGCCAAACGACCCTTAATGCATAAACACAAAGATAAGCATGCACTAGGATTGGGATTATTAACAAATACCAAGCACTTGATAATCGATGAACAATGCTGTTGAATATGATTACTTAGGGTTTTCTATGCATAAATGCAAAGATAAGCATGCACTAGGATTGGGGTTATTAACAAATACCAAGCACTTGATAATCGATGAACAATGCTGCTGAATATGATTTATAGCATGATTTTTTTTTAAAATTTAAATTTTATATTTTTTTATATTATTTATCTAATATGATTAAGCGGTGAGCAATCCTGTCGAAATATGATTTATGATATGCGAATTTTCTAAAATTCAAAATCTGTGATTACTTTTTTGATATTATTTATCTGGTGATTAAGTGGTGAACAATACTGTTGCGCCTGATTTATGATATGTATGTTTTCTGCAATTCATAATTTCTAATTCTCTAATAAGGCTCTGTTTGGTTGGGGGATAAAGGGGGAATAACCCCCTTTATCCTCCAATTCTTGCCAAACAAGAGGAAAAAAAATATAGGGATAAAAGTTTAAAATATTCTTAGCTTAACGGGTTATTCTGGAATAACCCGTTAATTTCTATTCCACCTCCCCCCTGAAATAAGGTTTATACCTAGGGGCAATGAATGAATTTTTTTTTTTTTTTTTTTTTTTTTTTTTTTTTTTTTTTTTTTTTTTTACTTTAGCTTAGTTTCCTATCTGAAACTATATTTACTAAAATATACTATTTACTAATTATGTTTACTAATTTTATTTAATAAAATATGCTATAAAATATAAAAAAATATTTTATATTTTATTTACTAATTATGTTTACTAATTTTGTTTACTAATTATTATTTACTAAAATATATTATAAAATATAAAAAATTATTTTATTTAGGTAAGATATAATTTATTAACAATTAAATTGTCATTTTATTTAATTTATAATAATTAAAATTAATTTTTATATATATAAGGTAAGGATAAAATTGATATTTTGATAAAAAATCTATCATCTTTTTCTACTATTCTCCACTACCCCATAATTTTAACCAAACATAATTTTTTTTATTCCAGAGAATACCAACTTTTGAACCAAACGCAATTTAACTTTAATACTTGATTATTCCGGAATAGCAAACTATCCGAGGTATAAAAAAATTTATACCTCTTAAATTTATACCCGAACCAAACGTGGTTATCTAGTGATTAAATAGTGAATAATACGGTTGAATATGATCTATGTTATGTGAACTTTCTAAAATTTAAAATTCTTGATTTTTAGATAACGTTTATGTGGTGATTAAGTGATGAACAAAGTTGCCAAAACATATATAATTTATGATATGTGAGCTTTCAAATTCGTGATTTTTGATCAATTTTTTACCTAGTGATTAAGTAGCCACAAGTAGAGATATCAATGGGTCGGATATGGGATAGATTTTTAAAAATTGGAATTCAACCTCGACTATCAAATCCGAAACTCATATCTGAATTCGAATCTGACGGATTTTAAAAATTTATATTCAAATCCAAATTCGACTAAAAATTCAAAATTCAAATTGTAACGACGACCCACTAGCAATAATAACTCGTTAGACCCAAATCACAGTCCAAAATGTTTAAACATAGTTATTATTACTAATGTCCATGTCTCATATAAACCTAATCACAATTCCATCCACATCCGATGTGGGACTATTGGGGGCGTCACAGACTCCCTCCGTTTAGGCCTGACGTCCTCGTCAGCCCAAACACACACACAGCAGCCCAAGATCACCAGGCAATTGAGACTCGTCTCGCTAGCCCTGTCATATAGAACCAGACTCAGCTGAGACTCGCCACACACTTCCGGCTGGTTATTGGCTCTGATACCAAATGTAACGACCCGGCCTACTAGCAATAATAACTGGGATTAAACATTTTGGGTTATGTTTTGGGTCCAACGAGTTATTATTGCTAGTGGGCCGGGTCGTTACATGAATCCAAATCTAAGCTCGAAAATTCAAACCCGATATAATTATTTCTTTTTTTTTTTTTTTTTTTTTTTTTTTCTCTTTACAATATTTCAAAACATATTACTTTAAATTTAAATTTTAAAAATATAAATTTAAATATAATATTAAATATTTATATACACATATATTATATAATGTAAAATTAATTCGGGTTTGGATTAGGTTCGGATCGAGTACAGTGAAAATTCATGTCCGAAACTAAATCAGTTGGATTTTTATTTTTTTTTTATATCCGTATTCGAATTCACGTTCATTTAACATCGAATAAATTCATTCCCTTTGAATTCGAATTTGAATAAAATTTCGAATATCTGTACTCGTTGACATTCCTAGCCACAAATACATCTTATATTCACCGTCGAAAATTATTAATTTTGAGATTACTTAAACACTAGAAAAATAATGTTGAAATTGAGTTCTAGCTTCATTCTTGTCCATTTGAATGCCTCATGATCATCAAAACCAATGTAAAAGTATTGATAGCTTGGTAATTCCAAGGGTATTTTTCTCATCTCTCTCAATAAATTTAATTTTTTCTAATTATATTTTTCTTAATTTGGAAATATATAGTGTGTACTTGGACCCAACAATGCTACATTATCAAAGATGTACAACAATGATTTGATTGATAATGAATGCTTTATCCTAAGAAGGTTCCTGTTATTTTCCAAGTTCATTAATGTCAAAGACCACAACTAACATTGATATTAATTTGGACAGTGATATTAATTTAATTATTGGCGACTGATTAGATACATTACATCTGATCAAATTTATACTGCAAATATTGATTAGGTTCAATATATCTATTATTAAGGGATCACACTCACCGTATATATCGAGTAATTAACTAGAAATTCGATATAAAGTTACTATTTGAACTTGATATTTTAAAAGTTTTAATCCAATGAGAAATGTAGCAATTAATCAAGTATATATTTGCCATGTCAATGGATCAAATTCAAAGTGAATTTCTAAAAATTTGAATCCGAATCCGAATTCAATTCTGACGGATATTAATATTTCATATTCAAATATGAACACGACCAAAAGTGCAAAGTCCGAAATTCGAATCCGAAACAATATTTATTTTTCTTTACTTTATTTCAAAATATATTATAGTAAATTAATTTTTAAAATACAAATTCAAATATAACATCAAATATTTATACATATTATATAATGTAAAATTAATTCGGATTTGAATTTACGTCGGATACAGACAAAATTTATACCCGAATTCAAATTCTTCGAATTTTCATTTTTTAGGTCATATTCGAAACTATATCAGTTTAGTATCGAATAAATTTGTTCAAATCAAATTTGAAAATTTGAATTCGAATAAAATTTTGAATATTCGTAGCCATCGACTTCCCAATCTCCCATACTATGTGAGTAGGCCCAAAAGAGAGGTTGCATTAAGTTTTGCTTCTCAATATACAGTACATTTTTGGTTAGCATTTACTTCATATTATTCTCTTTAATACTATTTATATTTGTTTTTATGTGAATCCTATATTATTTCCATAACAAGTGGTAGCAATTTATTTTTAATTTTTTTTCCCATGATCTTAATACTAATAAGTAAAATAGATTTGAAATCAAATAAGTAAAATGAATTTTTGCTATATTTTTAGAATGAATCTTTTAAATTTTTTCTATTTTTAGAATAAAATCAAATTGCTGACCAGACTCTTAGTTTCTTTTAAAAAATGATTTTGAGGGTAATAATAAAGTTATTTTTTTTTTTTTTTTTGACTAAATTACATAAAACTTTTCGTTAAATACCCATTTTTTTTACTTTCTTTCTCTGATTTTTAAAAATCTATATTTTACCTCATTAAAAATTTAAGTTGATGCATTCAGGTAGCGTTTGGTTCGGAAATAAGATTTTAAATAAGGTCTTGTTCCAGTTTTATTCTCTAAAATGCGTTTGGTTTGGATGAGAACAATAGTTCTAGTCGTTCTGGAATAAGTTGATATAAGGCTGAAACTACTGTTCCAGTCTTTTTCCTGCAACAAGTTTGCTCCTACTTAAGAATAAGCTTAATTAAAGTAAATATAATTTTAATTATTGTATTAACTCTTTAATCAATATAATATTTTGACTAATCTAATTATTTTATTAACTAATTGTTTAATTATTAGATAATTAACTAATTAGTTTATTATATTATTGATAGTTAATTAAATTATTTATTAACAATACTTATCATTATTGTTAATTATTTTATTAATTAATATTTAAAATTATCTAGCAATAATTAATTAATTAAATTAAATTATTATTTAATTAATATTTTTATATTAATTAATTAAATAAAATATTATTATTTTTAAATTATAATTACTTTTAATTTTACTATTTCAATCTAACTATTCAAATACTATTTTTCTTATTTTCAGAAATAATCTAATTTTTATTCAAACGCAAAATTTATCTTATTTCTATTTGTTTCCGAATTTATATCTATTATGAAAATAAACCGTTCAAACTTATATCTGAATCAAATACAACCTTAGTCTCCTTTCCGTCCGTCTCAGAAACATATTAACAATTTCTGAGAATCAAACAAATAGGCAAAGCATATTCTGGTATAGGTTGAGAAGTTGCAAACAAGATCTTAGCTCTTGTTTTATAATTTCTAAGGCTCCGTTTGGTTCGGATATAAATTTAAGAGGTATAAATTTTTTTATAACTGGGATAGGTTGCTATTCCGAAATAATCAAATATAAAAGTTAAATTACGTTTGGTTCAAAAGTTGGTATTCTCTGGAATAAAAAAAATTATGTTTGGTTAAAATTATGGGATAGTGGAGAATAATAGAAAAAGATGATAAATTTTTTATCAAAATACCAATTTTACCCTTATCTTATATATATATATATATATATATATATATATATAAATTAATTTTAATTATTATAAATTAATTAAAATGACAATTTAATTGTTAATAAATTATATTTTACCTAAATAAAATAATTTTTTATATTTTATAGTATATTTTAGTAAATAATAATTAGTAAACAAAATTAATAAACATAATTAGTAAATAAAATATAAAATAATTTTTTATATTTTATAGCATATTTTATTAAATAAAATTAGTAAACATAATTAGTAAATAGTATATTTTAGTAAATATAGTCTCGGATAGGAAGCTAAGCTAAAGCAAAAAAAAAAAAAAAAAAAAAAATTCCATTCATTGCCCCTAGGTATAAACCTTATTCCAGGAGGAGGTGGAATAGAAATTAACGGGTTATTCCAAAATAACCCGTTAAGCTGAGAATATTTTAAACTTTTATCCCTATACCTTTTTTTCTTCTTGTTTGGCAAGAATTGAAAAATAAAGAGGGTTATTCCCTCTTTATTCCCTAACCAAACAGGGCCTAAAGCTCTTGTTTTTATTCCACTCGAAAACATACAAATAATTTGTCATACTCTTTCCAAATAGTCGATGCTGCGACATCTCCGAAATTTAGATTAATCTTATATATAAATAATATAATAGGACTAAATCTCTTAACCCGGCTATAGCAAAGAGCTAGAGTAGTTCTAAGATGGATAACCCCATGAAAAGTAGGGCGTCACAAATGCTGTACATAATATTCCACACAAATAATGCTTATTTCGAGTTTCAAAAGAAGATGAGAATAGAATCTGAACTTATACATTCAGTTCTTGTTGAGAATAATTAAGTACAAAAAATTCACACACCAATTTATTAATTAGCTATCATTAACCACCCTGCAATTCTCCCTAATCTCCCCTTGATCTCCAGTTAATGGGTTTATATTCGCCATATTGATCATCCCCGCCGCGAAATTGCTAAAGAAGGTGCTCTGGTCGCTGGCGAAGCTGTTTACGATCGGGGCGGTAGTCGACGCCGCACCTGATGCGGAGAGCAGCTCCTGGTCGGACTGCAGGAGGCCGCGATTGTTCTCGACGTTGAGGTAGTAGTTGTAGTCGAAAATGTTGGGGGTGGTCGGGTCGAGATTGTTCAAACCGTTACCGTTCCCATTTCGTGGGCAATTCTGCTGTAATTGGGCTCGGTACCCTCCGTTCAGTGTCGGGTCGGATCGACCCGTCCCGCTGAAGTTGTATAGCCTTCCGCTGAAGAACCGACAATGTGCTCGACCGAATGTGTGTGCTCCTGTAAGCAGGGACGAAGCCAGAATTTAATTACGAGGGGGGCCAAAATATATTCAAATAAAAATTTTAGTACATCATCAATTTTTTTTTAAAAAATTATTAATTAAATAATTAATATAAAAATATTAATTTTTTTTTAATTTAAAAATATTTAATATTTAATTATTTTATTTATATTATTTTATTCAAATAATTAAAAATTTTACTAAATATAATCGTAATTCAATTAGATCAATAACTTTAGCTAAAAAATCTATTAAATTTAGTATAATATTTTATTTAGTTAAATAAAATAGCTTACCAAAAATAGTTAGAAATTAAAAAATATGAAATAAAAAATTTGGAGTTAAAATATGAATTTCAAATAAGTTGTAAGTACGAGACTTCTAATATATTTTTATCTATTTAAAATGTATACAAATAAAAAAAAAAAATTATATTGGCACAAAAATAAATATTAAAAAATTGAGGGGGGGCATTATTATCTAAAAGAGAAAAAGAGATAAATTAGTATCAAGGACTATTGAGTAATATTAAAATATTGAGGGGGGTCATGGCCACCTTGGGCCCTACTATGACTTCGTCCCTGCCGGTAAGTTAAAGAAATAAATGCGATGGGTAAACTCTGGTAACCAAATGCGACTGGTTGGAGACGTCATATTATTTAGGGTTAATTGCATACATGTCCCTGCAAATATGTCGAATTACAAATATATTCCTGTAAAATTCAACTTTTCATATTTATCCCTTCAAAAATCTAAAGTTCTTCAAATATGCCCCTCTGGTTAATCCCCGTTTGGAATCTGTTTATTTTTTAACAGATTCGATATGAAATGACTTTTTTACCCCTTACAAATATATCCCTTCAAAAGCAATACCATTATACTTGTTACAAAAATGCCCCTCTTCAAAAATCATAAAATTCTATCATCAAAATAGTTCTTTTTTTTCCTTTTTGTTTTTTTTTTTTTAAGGTATAATATGGAAAGGGTAAATATGTAAATTCAATTTTTAATCTAACCAAGGTTAAGCATTTAACCTAGGGTTAAATCAACTTTTTTAACAGAGATGGACGGTAGGGGCATATTTGAATAACGTGGATTTTTGAAAGGATAAATATGAAAAGTTGAATTTTGCAGGAATATATTTACAATTCGACATATTTGCAGGGACATGTATGTAATTAACCCTATTATTTATGTGACTGCTACATTTTAAACTTTTTTGCTGAGTAACTAACCTGACAAGGCGACGAGATCGGTGTCGCTGAGTCCGACGGCGGCGAACTTCGACCGGAGTGTCTGCAGGTTGTCGAAAGGGCTCGGAAGGTTCTGGGAGCCGGTCAGGTTTGCGGTGGTGCTGTCCCTTCTTCCCAACAACAAACACCACGACGGGCCGCCGGACTGTCATCAAAAGTGTTACAGAATTCATATTTTTAAAACAAATTTCGACCAACAACGGTCGAAATATGCGACATATATATATCTAATAAAACTAATTCAACCTAAAAAAATGTGTATGAATTTCTAACAATCATCTGAATTCCATCGAACGGCAAACAAATCAGGATCGTCGAATTACTGATCACTTTTGATATCACTTATTAGTGAGTTTTTTTTTTTTAATTAAAAAATATGGTTCATTTTTTATATGAAACTATTCACATGTGAATTGCTAACACTGCTTAGACTATTACTTTCTAACTTAATTGTATTATTATTATTATTATGCTAAATTACAGAAAATTTTTCTGTAATATTTCGTTTTTTCACTTTACCTCACTGTCTTTTAAAAGTCTATATTTTGCTCCATCGTAATTACCGAATTGTCTTTAGGAGGCAACGGCGTTAACGGATGAGGTAAATTGACAAAAATGCCCTTACCTTATATTGAAGATAGAATGGGTTTTAGCTTATTTTTCGTCATTTTTTAAGAATATTTTGGGTATATCTAATAATATTTTTTAAAAAATTGACGGTTCACTCACGGAAGGGTGACGGCGGGGGTAAATATATATGGCGGGGGTAAATATATATTTCGGTAATTATGAGGGGACAAAATATAAACTTTTAAAAGACAGGGGGACAAAGTGAAAAAGCAAAATATTACAAAAAAATTTTCTGTAATTTAGTCTATTATTATTATTATTATTATTATTATTATTATTGTTTTTTACTACTAAGAAACCTTTTAGATAGATCTTGTTGGACAATAATGCGAGTTTATATTTTGTAATTTTCTTATATGAATTGCATAGAAAATCACATTGTATCATTAGAGCCAGACTTGTGTACTTTTAGAAGCACGATGATTTCTGTACTGTCCAGTCATTTTTTATATTGAAATTTTCGAATTGATGATCAGCTCCGATTGATTTGATCTAGTATATTTAAAAAATTTAAAAAATAAATTTAAAATTAATAATATTAATAATCGTGGTGAGCTATTTATATGCTTAACTTTTTTAACCTCTTAAACTTACCTACCACGCAAAATACTATAAACGGATTAAGAGATTTAAACCTATTATATTATTTATATATAGTACTAATTCTTATCACACAAAATTTGACTTTTATCATTATCAAAGAAAAGGTCAAATTATATACATGTTTTTAAGTAAACTAGCAGAGCATATAAACTACCTTAATAATTAGAACTATCAAATTGGATGAAAATATATATGGTTGAAATTATAATGGTCCCCTAAAATTTTTACTATTCAACCAACCACCTATCAAACCCTAGGAGATCACTATTATCTTAACCACACATCCTTTAATTTAAAAACTAAAAACTTGATAGCACCAATAATTTAGTGCTATCGATAATATTCCAACTTAATATTCTCTCTCTCTCTCTCTCTCTCTCTCTCTATATATATATATATATATATATATATATTAGGGGCAATTTTCTATATATCCCTAAAATTTTTTCTGTTTTTAGATTTATCTTTCTTAGAAGGCTAATATTAAACCTACCCTTCTTACGTTCCAATTTCTTTCTAAAATACCCCTGAAGTTAAGAGCTGCCGTTATCTGTGTGAAATTACCATTTTGTCCTTTCAAATATATCCTTCCATCATAACCAATTTTTCTTATATATCCTTAAAATTTTCAATAGTTTTGGTAGTATAGAGACAAAATAGGTATATCTGATAATTTTCAACTCCGATTATTATTTAACTCTAGTTTAACCCTAGTTAACTTAACACTAGTTAACTTAACAAAGGAAAACGGTAGGGGTATTTTTAATAACGGTGGAACGTATGAAGGGTATATTGGAAAGAAACAAATAAGAGGGATAAATCAAATATTTCTTCAGATTTTAGGGGTATACAGGCAATTATCTCTATATATTAAAATTCCAAAAGGAATAAAAAAAAATCTATGATATTTCAATTATTAAATTTTAGCTGTGGAAGGGATAGTTAAATTCTTTGTTTGAAGAGTAAAAATTTTAATTATTTATTAGACGGCTTGGATAAACTTGCGGTATATTATATTTTTACTTTATTATTATGTAGTTTTAAAATTTACACTTAAATCTACTCTTCTGTGTTTTAATTTTTATTTTATCAAAAAAAATTATATTAAATAAAATAATAAAGTAAAATATTTTATAAAAATTACATAATGATAAAGTAAAAATGCACTAAACCGCATATAGCAGTTAAGTGTAAGATTTTTAATCATGGAATGGTAAAATAAAAATGAGCTAAAAAACAGTAGGATGTCAATGGTCGGATTCGGAGCAAATTTTTAAATATCCGAATCCGAATTCAAATTCGACTACCAAATCCGAATCCGAATCCGAATCCGACGGACTTTAAAAATTCGTATCCAAATTCGAATCCGACCGAAAATTCAAAATTTGAACTTGAACCCGAACCCAAAAATTCAAACCTGAAATAATTATTTTTTTTTCTCTTTAAATTATTTCAAAATATATTATATTAAATTTAAATTTGTAAAATATAAATTTAATTATAATATCTAATATTTATATATGCATATATTATATAACGTAAAATTAATTCGGGTTCGGGTCGGGTTCGGATTCGGATCGAGTACAATCAAAATCTATATTCAAATTCAAATCTGTCGGATTTTTATTTTTTATATCTATATTCGAATTCATATTCGTTCGGATAAAATTTTAGGTATTCGTACCCATCGACACCCCTAAACCACAGGAAGGCAATTTGAAGTTTGTCTTAAAATATTAATTTAAACTTTCAAATTTAAGGGAGATTTTAAATTTTAAAAATTAATGCGAGAAAATGACTAACCAATTCTACTGAGGCTTCAGATGCGAGGACGAGAATATCCGCGCACGAGACCACGCCGGGGCAATCATCTTCTAATGCCTCTTTGATCGCGTCCACCACCGGAAATCCCCGTGCGGAGTTGTTGTTCGCAGGCGAGTTCTTCTCGCTCACTATCGTCGCGCTATCGTCCAACAACACAGATCCATCGCAACCCTAACAAATTCAGCAGTCAAAACAAATGTAGTACTATAAACGAAGTAAAAATAATTATTGACTGAGCAGATACATTGAATAGCAGATTTGACTAGTCGAAATGTAGTAAGCTAGAGTCATGGTACTTGGACGAAGCAGTCGTGGAAGAGAAGGCGAGTAAGGCTCGCGTAGATCCGAATGTCGGTTTCGTGCGCTTGCTCGATTACACTACGAACGATGTCGTATACATCCGGGCACGTGTCATCGTAGAAGTCGGAGCTCAGCTGAGCTTCAGTACCGCAGAGTACGAGTACAAAGAAGATGATTAGAGTTGCTGTAGAAAGCGAAGAAGATGTCGGCATTATTTCTTCTTCTTCTTGTTCTTCTTCTTGTTCTTGTTCTTCTTCTTAAGTTTTTTGTGTGTATACAAATAAAGATTCTAAGAGCATATTTGTAGTACAAAATTATTGAAAAGTGGTTTCTAGCTACTTGCATGAGTAAAATTTTACAACTATGCATGCCCCCACACTCTCACGTCAATCGAAGGGAACAAAAAAAAAAAAAAGGGGACCATCAAAAAATGATAATGTAGAGTAAATTTGTACGGTAGTCTTTGGATTTTTGAAAAATTGCAATTTGGTTACTATACATGTTATTCGGTGTAGAACCGAGAATAAAAGAGATATTTTTTTTTATTCTTTCAAACGCATCAGAAATCAATCGGTATAGTTTATTTCAGTACAACTAGAATAAATAAGAATTACTATTCTCATATCTACCGAGGCATTATCTCTCACCTTATTATTACATAATAAAGTTTGAGGGTAAAAAGATAATTTATCCCAATTAAAATTCTTTATTTCTCTTAATTTTCATTCTCATACCAAATACAAAATCTCTTATTCCTGAAATCATTCCAAATATTTTTTTACACTAGTTCCGTACTTTATACTTATTCCTGAGATAGCTAGTTCTATCTTATCCCGTTACCAAATTCTTTCGGTAGATGTGCTTTGAATTTAATTATTTGAAAAAATTAATTTGCAAAGAAAAAAGAAAATGACCGCATGGGGTGGAAACCCGTTAAGAAACCCGGACAGAATTAGATATTTAAATAACCCGTTAAAAAACATACGGATTATTTATTTATTTATTTATTTTGTCCTAGAGATGTGATAACATATTGTATTCCTCACAATATTATCATTAATTTTTTTTATGCAGTGGAGTTTTCTCCTTCTTTAATTGTCCATAATATTTTTTATAAAATATTTTTT
The DNA here is from genome assembly GCA_029204045.2 of Tillandsia leiboldiana. NCBI lineage: Eukaryota > Viridiplantae > Streptophyta > Magnoliopsida > Poales > Bromeliaceae > Tillandsia > Tillandsia leiboldiana. The sequence goes on along the minus strand of CM055063.1, from coordinate 54,373,071 downwards.
ACGTATATTTTTGTGTTATAATTGTTTACTTAATTTGTACGCTCATCGTTACAACAAATCTAGATAATCTTAGATATTTAATTAAATCAAATATGTTTATGTACAATCAATATATATACACATACACAAAATAAATTTAATTTCTACGAGGCTCTACGTAGAAAAATTGTGTCTCTTTTTCGATACTAACAAAATATTTTTTATTTTCTTTATTTTACTATGATAAACTAGTTAAGCTATACGAACTCCGTACAAAATGCACCCCACCGACAATCTAAGAACAATTTTTTAAAAAAGTTGCAAATTATTTGTACCATTAAAGAGTTAGGTACAAAAATGATCCTTTAATGAGGCTTTACTTCATAAAAACTATCTCTTGACGAATTATTTTTTATTTTTTTTTATTATAATAAATTGGTGAAACTATACTAAACTCCATAAAAAAAAAACGCTACAATCTAGCAACAATTATTCAAAAAAAGTTGCAAATTATTTGTATCTGTGTAGAGAGTTAGGTTTTGTATTGCCCTAATTAATTGAACCAATTAAACATGACATAATGCTACAACAGCTTTTTTTTTGCAACAAGTAGAGCACATCACATGCACTTTCTCTATCATTTCCATATATAGTCTACATCAAAGTTATCAAGTGAAGATAATGAATTGAGCTTTTCCATGCATGCATGGGTGGATTAAGACACCCCCCACCCACCCTTTTTTTTTTTTTTTTTTTCTTTTGCTCCACGGTTTTGGCTCGACAGTTTTTTGTTGACGATTTACTGGATGTTTTCGTCGACGGTTTTGCTCGACGGTTTTGACTTGACAGTTTTTCTTTGATGGTTTTTTTACTTGACGTTTTCGTCGACGGTTTTTGGCTTGACGGTGCAGTCCGCTGGACGGTGCAGTCCGCTCGACGCGGTTGTTTTCGTTTTTCATCAGATCAGCCTTCGCTCGGTCGTTTTTCGTCGCGGACTTCGTCAAGACAACGATTGGAACCCGTTTTCCGTCAACTGCCTCGTCGACCGTCGGACCGCGTAGGAAGTACGGTTTTTGCAACCGGAGGGATTTTTGGATACGGAGTCTTTCGTCGGTTTCTGTTTTGGAAATAGAAGGAATTTTGGGTACAGTAGTCGGGACCACTAATTTTGCCGGTTTGGGAGTAAAATGTTGATTGATGTTTTGGATCGATATTTTATTAGGCCTACCGGTGGTGTTGTTTGCTTTGGAGGATCGCGGGCGCAGTCGTTTATCTTCGTTTCAGATAGATATCTTTCTCTTGCATTTTGATTGTGGTCTCATATGTAATACGTAAGAATAAAATATTCAAATATATATATATATATATATATATATATATATATATATATATATATATATATATATATATATATATATATATATATATATATATATATATATTTTGGAATTATACTTGGTCCCCCCAATACAACATTATCAAAGTGTATGGAGGGGAGGTGACTAGAGAACCTTATCTTAAGAAGGTCGATTTTTTTTTTCTAAGTGTGACCACCAAACGAATATTGAGTCTGATCAAATTTACTATATATATAGAAATTAAAATTTATTTATGATATACTTGCATCAGATCTTATTTTTACTATACATTTGAGAAAAACTTTTACTTTTAAATGATGCTAAAATGTAGGTAATTGTCAAGCCTGCAAAATAAAGGACAGTTAGGAGTAGGGAAGGAGTAGTGAGCTCAGTAGTAACCGTAGCTTAAAGAAAAAGGGGGAAGAAGAGAAGTAGCAGGCAGCTTCGGAGATGGAGGAAGCCGGTCGAGGGGAGGAGTCTAGGGCATCCCTGCTTAGGAGTGGGCGACAAGATCTAGAGGAGCAGTAGGATCGAGAGGAGTCAGTGGGAAGCACTTAGAGTTAGTAGGGAACTCTGAGATGCCGTAGCGGGTCGGGCCAGCACCACCGGGCGGAAGATCCAACGGGCCGCAACAGGAGCGGGCCAGCATCAACCGAGCGGAGGCCCACATCAGGAAATCACTTTTACAAGCACCCCCCTCTTTATGTAGCAATTTACATTTACAGTGTTGTAATAGGGTATGAATAGAAACGCGATGTATGGAAAAGGCATGAATGAAATTACAAGCAACTTTCCCCCAAAACTTCTGTCTCTTCTCCTCAACTCCTTCCCTCAGTCTCAACTCTCTCTCTCAATTCTCTCCCAATTTCTCCCTCTTAATTCCCTCTTTCACAATCAACCCACAGTCGACAACCCATCATCCCCTACGCCATACCGGTCTCAGAGTAGTATCGTCATCGACGGTTGCGAAGAGTCCGGGTCTTTACAAACTGGTATCAGAGCGGCACGATCCCAGGGATCGGCGCGCACATCATCTACCCGCACCGGAAGGCAACAATTGAAGGCAACACCCAAAAACCGAAGGCAACATACAACCGAAGGCAACATACAACCGAAGGCAACCCCACAGCCAACCACAGGCAACACTTAAAGGCAACACCAAAAAAACCGAAGGCAACATACAACCACAGGCATCACACACCAGAGACAAGCATACAAGCATACAAAACATCACCGAGGCAACCCACGGCAGCACAACCGGCGCCGCACAGCCTATTTGGGACAGGCGCGGAAGCTCGCCAACTGTTCGAGGAAATTCCGAGGGCGGCCACTTGCCTCAGTCTTGCATCATCGGCCTCAACGCATACGAAGACACTTCCGGGCAGCAAGGCAGCTCGCATTGCAACAACAATAGTACAAAGTGGTATCAAGGCAACCTCCGCAACAGTCCCCGACCACCCAGTCAATGGACTTTCCCCAAGCGCCTCAGGCAAGCATCATAGGCGCCTTGGTGCAGTTACTGTAGCACCCTCCAGCTCCTGTTCCAAGAGAAAGTCAGGAAGAGCTAACAACAACAACAAAAAAAAAAAAAAAAAAAAAAAAAAAAAAAAAAAAAAAAAAAAAAAAAAAAAAAAAAAAGGAGAAGGCTGGGAAGAAGGAGCCAAAACCGATTCAAATTCCTACCCAAGGACAATACCATGGTAGAAGGTACCAGGATGAAGGATCTGAACGATCACGTCAATTCTCTCGAGGAGAGGCTACAAGAATTGACGACTAACTGTCAGGAGCAGTTCGGGGGGATCAACCAACGGATTGAGGAAGCTAGGAATACCGAACGGGCGCATTACGAAGCCACCCAGCTGGAGGCAGCGAAGAGGCATGAGGAGTTGTTGAGGATGCTGGCAGCTCAACAATCTCGGTTTGCCTCTGGACCCAGGGTTCCTCAAGGCGACGAAGGGCTGGAATATAACCAAGCCGGGAGCAGTTCCACGCCGCAGATCATTCGGGAGGCTAGGGGCAAAGGCATCCTGCCCACGCCAGCAAGGCTACCGGAGCTCCGCGAGGAGGACCCGGCGCAACGGTTCAACCGAGCCCCACAACAACAACCAGCCTACGTGCCGTACCCGAAACTGGATTTTCCGATGTTCAGTGGAGAGGATCCCAAGGGTTGGCTGGAGAATTGCGAACAGTATTTCGACATATACCAACTACCGCGGCAACAATGGCTAGGGATCGCCACGATGCACATATCGGGGAAGGCGAGAATATGGAAGCAAGGGTACTTTATCAACCGGCCGGGTATAGAGTGGGACGAGTTCTCGGAGGCTATATGCAAACGGTTCGCCGAGGTGGGGGAGCGGTACCTCATTCGAGATTTTAGCAATCTCCGACAAACCGGCACTGTAGAAAGGTACCAAGAGAGGTTCGAGGAACTAAGGTCTCAGCTGTTAAGCTATAATCCCCACTTGGATGAGGAATACTTCATCTCGTGCTACATAAATGGATTAAAGGAGGAGCTAGTACCGTTTATGGACATTGCTCACCCGACCACCCTCGAGTCGACATTCGAACAAGCTAAACTGCACGATCGAGCGGTGAACATGATGCAAAGGAAAAGCAAGGTGACTGCCAAGGGGCCAGGAGGGTCCTACCCACTGAACAACAGGGTGCCCTTCACCTCCAACCCTCAAGGAGTAGGGTTCGCAGCTAGGCCGAGGCCCCAAGAAGTAAGTGGTGGAGCTACCCCCCACCTGAACAACAAGCAGTTGATGGAACAGAGGAGAGCGGCGGGGCTCTGTTTCAAGTGCGGAGATAGGTATTATCAAGGGCATCAATGTAAGAACAAAACTTTGTTCAGCCTGACCGCGGCCGACGACATGCTGGAAGTCTACGACGAGGACTGCATGTTGGAAGCCGAGGAAGGAATGAAGATTGAGGAGGATGCAGATAACTCAGAAGAGGAAAGGCCCGAGGAGGTGGGGCTGTCATTCAATGCCTTGAGCGGAGAGAACCAACAACAGACCCTTAAGGTACAAGGGGAAGTGGGTAAGAAGGTACTGAAGATCCTGGTGGACACAGGGAGCACCCACAGCTTCCTGGACTTTAGGGTGGCCAAAGAAGTGAAGGCCAAGGTGGAGGCAGCCGCGCCTCTATTAGTTACGGTAGCCAACGGCCACAAGATACTAAGCAAGTTGAAGTGCCCGGGATTCACTTGGAACATGCACGACCAGCCCTACACGACCGACCTCAGAATCATAAGACTAGAGGGCTCCAGCATGGTCCTGGGAATCGACTGGTTGAAAACCTACGGCAAGGTCACCTTCAACTATGTTGACAACACAGTCACCCTCGACAAAAACGGGCGACAACTGCTACTCAAGGGGCTGACAGAAGGATCGAAGTTAAAAATGCTCACCGCAAAGGAATGGCAAACGGACTGCCAAGAAGGCGCTTGCTGCGCGATTGCGCAGATTTCCCAAATCAGCGAGGGCGAGGAGCAAATAATTCCACCCCTGATCCAACGGGTGCTGCAGCAGCACGAAGAGGTATTCTGGGAGCCGGAAGGGTTGCCCCCGGCCCGGCGACAGGACCACCGCATTCCCTTAAAGGAAGGTGCCCAAGCCATCAACTGCCGACCCTACCGCTATTCCTATGAGCAGAAGAACGAGATCGAGCGACAGGTCAAAGAAATGATAGAGGCAGCACTCATCCAACCAAGTACCAGCCCGTATGCGTCTTCGGTGCTATTGGTCAAAAAAAAGGACAAGTCGTGGAGATTCTGCGTCGACTATCGACACTTGAACCAGTCTACGGTAAGGGATAAGTACCCCATACCCTTGATTGATGACTTGCTAGACGAGTTAGGCGGCTCACAATATTTCTCCAAAATAGACTTGAGAGCGGGGTATCATCAGATTAGGATGAAACCCGAAGACGTCTACAAGACTGCCTTTCGGACCCACTCGGGCCACTACGAGTTTTTGGTCATGCCCTTCGGGCTAACCAATGCGCCGGCGACCTTCCAGTCAGTGATGAATGACATCTTCGCGGATTATCTCCGGAAGTTCGTGTTGGTTTTCTTCGACGACATCTTGGTCTACAGCCGGAGTCTAGAGGACCACGCGAAGCATCTAGACAAGGTGTTGAGCACCCTGCGAAGGCACCGTTTTTTCGCCAAGGGGTCGAAATGCTTCTTTGGACAGCAAAAGGTGGAGTATTTAGGCTACATCATCACCCCCGAGGGAACGGCGACCGACCCGGCCAAAATAGAGGCAATGATAAATTGGCCAACTCCGACTTCGCTCAAGGGCCTGCGGGGATTTCTAGGTATTACGGGATACTACCGAAGGTTCATCGAAGGATATGGGAAATTGAGCAAGCCCCTGACTGAGCTGCTAAAAAAGGATCAATTCCGATGGGGACCCGAGGCACAGATGGCCTTCGAAAACTTGAAAAGGGTAATGACGAGGGCTCCCGTGTTAGCGATGCCGGATTACACCGACACCTTCACTGTCGAGGTGGACGCGTGCGGAGTGGGCTTAGGGGCTGTGCTGTCACAAGGTGGGAGGCCGATAGCCTACATTAGCAAGGCCATAAATCAGCGGAACATGGGCCTATCAACCTACGAGAAGGAGTTTTTGGCAGTGCTACTCGCGGTTAACAAATGGAGGCACTACCTCAGCCCCCGGCGATTCATAATCAAGATGGACCATCAAAGCCTCAAACACCTCTTGGAGCAAAGGATTACCACGGCCGTGCAACAGAAGGGGATGGTCAAGCTGATGGGTCTGGATTACGAGATACACTACAAGGCCGGGAAGGAAAATAGGGCCGCCGACTCATTGTCCAGGAGGGGAATTGAAGAAGGAGTAAGTGCGGCTATATCTACGGCCGTGCCCAACTGGGTGACCGAAGTGGAGGCTAGCTACCGAGGAGATGCCCACTACGAGAAGATCATAGCCGAGCTGTTGCTTCAACCACGCCAAGAATCAGACTACACCCTGGTGCAAGGGGTATTGCGACGCAGGGGAAGGATCTGTGTGGGAAATCAGGGCGACCTGAGGAGTAGCATAATTAATCAGCTACACTCCTCGGCATTGGGGGGACACTCGGGAGCCCTACGAACGTACAAGAGAGTAAAACAGTACTTCTACTGGCCGGGGCTCAGGCAGGAGGTGGAAAGGCTCACCAAGGACTGTGAAGTCTGCTTGCAAAACAAAGTGGACAGCCGACCCTATGCCGGGTTACTACAGCCGCTGCCTATACCCACCCAGGTGTGGCAGGAGGTATCAATGGATTTCATCGAGGGGCTGCCCAAGTCCGAAGGGAAGGACACTGTGCTAGTAGTGATAGACCGACTCACCAAATATGCTCACTTCCTAGCACTGGCCCATCCTTTCACCGCGGCACAAGTAGCGAGGGCCTTCCTCGACACAGTTTATAAACTGCACGGGTTGCCCAGGAGCATTCTGACCGACAGGGACAAGGTGTTCACCAGCCAGATGTGGCAGGAATTATTCAGGCTAATGGGAGTGAAGCTACTCATGAGCAGTGCCTACCACCCCCAGACGGACGGTCAATCAGAGAGGCTCAATCGCTGTCTAGAGACATATCTAAGGTGCCTCTGCTTCCATCAACCTCGCAAATGGCACCGATGGCTAGCTACTGCCGAGTGGTGGTATAACACTAACTACCATAGCTCCCTGAGGACTACACCCTACCAAGCCCTCTATGGCCATCACCCCCCCAGCGGGATAGTGGTTAACCTGGGCCTGGAAGTGTCACCCACAGTACAGGAGTGGGGTGAGGAACAAGGGAAAATGACACAGCTCCTGAGGGAGCGGCTACTACAAGCCCAACACCGGATGAAACAAAATGCCGACAAAAAGAGAATAGATAAGGAATACATGGTCGGAGAGAGTGTATACCTGAAGCTGCAGCCCTACCGACAGGTAAGCGTGGCCGTCAGGAGCAACTTGAAGCTCTGTGCCCGCTATTTTGGGCCGTACGAGATTATGGAGAAGGTGGGGAAGGTCGCTTACCGCTTACGGATGCCGGAGGGGTCACGTATACACCCGGTGTTTCATGTGTCCCAACTGAAGAGGGCCCCTCCACCCCGCGACGCGGCCGCCACAACGCCGGAGGTTCCCCGGGTGGGGAACGACGGCCAGCTGCTCGCGAGGCCCGAGAGGATATTGGAGAGGCGCATGATAAAGAGGGGCAACAGGGCGGCCAGTCAAGTTCTGGTGAAGTGGGAGAACCTGGGCAAGGAAGCAGCGACTTGGGAGGACTACAAGTTCCTGAAGTCCCAGTTCCCCGAGTTCGATCCTTGAGGGCAAGGATCGTTCGAAGGGGGCGGGGATTGTCAAGCCTGCAAAATAAAGGACAGTTAGGAGTAGGGAAGGAGTAGTGAGCTCAGTAGTAACCGTAGCTTAAAGAAAAAGGGGGAAGAAGAGAAGTAGCAGGCAGCTTCGGAGATGGAGGAAGCCGGTCGAGGGGAGGAGTCTAGGGCATCCCTGCTTAGGAGTGGGCGACAAGATCTAGAGGAGCAGTAGGATCGAGAGGAGTCAGTGGGAAGCACTTAGAGTTAGTAGGGAACTCTGAGATGCCGTAGCGGGTCGGGCCAGCACCACCGGGCGGAAGATCCAACGGGCCGCAACAGGAGCGGGCCAGCATCAACCGAGCGGAGGCCCACATCAGGAAATCACTTTTACAAGCACCCCCCTCTTTATGTAGCAATTTACATTTACAGTGTTGTAATAGGGTATGAATAGAAACGCGATGTATGGAAAAGGCATGAATGAAATTACAAGCAACTTTCCCCCAAAACTTCTGTCTCTTCTCCTCAACTCCTTCCCTCAGTCTCAACTCTCTCTCTCAATTCTCTCCCAATTTCTCCCTCTTAATTCCCTCTTTCACAATCAACCCACAGTCGACAACCCATCATCCCCTACGCCATACCGGTCTCAGAGTAGTATCGTCATCGACGGCTGCGAAGAGTCCGGGTCTTTACAGTAATCCTCTTTAGTATTTATTCAGCAAGGATTTTTTTTAAGATACTTTAGATATTTATTCACACTCAAATTAAAGTACATGCTTAGTATAGTACAAAACACAATCACACTCACCCTTTTGAGTAAATATAATTTATCTTATCCACATCATTTCTGAGTTGAATTTTGACTTGGACATCAACCCTATCTGCAATTAATCATGAGCAATATTATCTTACACACTACAATAAAATTAGATTATAGGAATACATGTTTGTGACACTTTTGTATAAGTGTCATATCTATATTCCATTTATATCCAAAATTAGGTTATATGGACACATTACAAAAATATGTCGCTATACACCCTAGCGACGGCACATATAGCAACACTTATAATAAGTGTCGGTATTTTTATCAGCGACATTTTTTTTAGATTTTAGAAACACTTAAAAGTGTCGCTATAGCCTAATTTTGTTGTAGTGACGGTAATAAAATTATTTTATAACGATATTTTTAAGTATTTTTAAAATTTTTTAAAAAAATGTCACTGACAAAAATACCGACACTTATTATTAATATTGCTATATGTGCCGTCATTAGGATGTATAGCGACGTATGTTTGTAATGTGTCTCAAAAATGTGTCCCTATAACTTAATTTTGGATATAGATGGAATATAGATTGAACACTTATACAAAAGTGTCACAAACATATATTCCTATAATCTAATTTTGTTGTAGTGTTTATATATTTATATCAATTATCTAAATTTTATACCTTATTATTATTATTTTTTGGCTAGAATTAACTGACTTAAAATTTTATATCAAAGAATATATTTATATCAATTGTCTAAATTTTTATTTTTAGTCACTGATTAAAAAAATAATATCAAAGAATTACAAAATTTATTTTATAAATACTTTAAATATTTTAGATCAGATTAATTAACTAAGTTGGTCTTCGATTCAGAGGTTACAACATAAACAATAACTTGATAGTACGAAAATTTTCGTATTTTTTAATCTGAGTTGGTCGTCGATTCAGAGGTTACAACATAAAAAATAACTTGATAGTACGAAAATTTTCGTATTTTTTTAAGGAAAATGCTAGATGTACACCCCAAATGGGATGTACATCTTACACCCACGCCATCCTAGGGGTGGGTGAATTCCACTCGTCACATCGAGTGACGAGTGGATGAATACCCACCCTAGGATGGGTGGGTGTAGGATGTACACCCCATTTGGGGGTGTACACCTAGCACTTCTCATTTTTTAATCTGAGTTGGTCGTCGATTCAAAGGTTACAACATAAAAAATAATTTGATAGTACGAAAATTTTTGTGTTTTTTTAATCTGAGTTGGTCGTCGATTCAGAGGTTACAACATAAAAAATAACTTGATAGTACGAAAACTTTCGTGTTTTTTTAATCTGAGTTGGTCGTCGATTCAGAGGTTATAACATAAAAAATAATTTGATAGTACGAAAATTTTCGTGTTTTTTTTATCTGAGTTGGTCGTCGATTCAGAGGTTACAACATAAAAATTAACTTGATAGTACGAAAACTTTCGTTTTTTTTTAATCTGAATTGGTCGTCGATTTAGAAGTTACAACATAAAAAATAACTTGATAGTACGAAAACTTTCGTGTTTTTTTAATCTGAGTTGGTCGTCGATTAAGAGGTTACAATATAAAAAATAATTTGATAGTACGAAAACTTCTGTGTTTTTTTAATCTGAGTTGGTCGTCGATTAAGAGATTACAACATAAAAAATAATTTGATAATACGAAAACTATCGTGTTTTTTTAATCTGAGTTGGTCATCGATTCAGATGTTACAATATAAAAAATAACTTGATAGTAAGAAAACCTTCGTACTTCTAAAAAAACACGAATCGAATTCTCTCTCTCTCTCTCTATATATATATATATATATATATATATATATATATATATAAATTTTAGGAGAAAACTACATGTCACCTAACTTCAAAGATCCACAAAACATGCATGTGGCCAACTTTTGGTGCAAAACAGTGTTCCAGAACTCTCTTTATCATTAATTGGATGCTTGTGCATGCTTTCATAAATTTTCCAAATAGTGTGATAAAACTCTCTTTATCATTAATTGGATGTGTTGTGCATGCTTTTATTTTCCTAGAGTTAAAAGGAATCAATCATTACAACAAAATTAGACTATAGCGACACTTTTAAGTATTTTTAAAATTTAAAAAAAATATCGCTGACAAAAATACCGACACTTATTGTAAGTGTTGCTATATGTGCCGTCGCTAGGGTGTATAGCGACATATTTTTATAAGAGCAATGCTACATGTACACCCCGAAGGGGTGTACATCATACATCTCCACCATTTTAATGGTGGCGATATCTTTTACGGGTCACATCAAGTGACCCATCATCACACCTCCACCCTTAGATGAGTGGGGGTGTGAGATGTACACCCATTACGGGTGTACACATAGCATTTTCCTTTTTATAATGTGTCCCAAAAATGTGTCCATATAATTTAATTTTGGATATAGATGGAATATAGATAGCACACTTATATAAAAATATCACAAATATGTGTCCCTATAATCTAATTTTGTTGTAGTGAATCTCCAATAGTTAGAAAAAGAGTTTGTAAGATTCTCCGATCATCTAGTGCCGACAACGACGACAATAGTAACAATGTGCTCACGGAGGAGTAGGACAGAAACTGTGGAGAGAAATGGTCGAAAGTTCGGAAAAAATATAGCGACAACATATATGACGATATTAATAATAAGTGTCGATAATTTTATCAATAATATTTTTTTAAAATTTTTAAAATATTTTAAAAATATTGTTATTGCATAATTTTATTGTAATTATGCATGCACACTCCTTATTTTCCCTGTAGATTCGATGTTATGCATGAATTTCTTATCACCCATTAATTGCACTAAACGGCACTTTACTTTTTCTTTACTTTTCTCTCTCTTTTGGAATAACTCATGACATGCACTATCATTTTTACACTTAAATTTAAATTTGCCTTAGTGCCGTTTGGATTCGGTATAGAACCGAAAAATATGAGAGATATCTTTCTTATTCTTTCAAACGCATCAGGAATCAATCGGTATAGCTTATTCTGGTATAACTAGAATAAGTGAGAATTACTGTTCTCACTCTTTCCAACCACTCTCTTACTTTTTCCTTAAATACTCTCTCACGTCTACCGAGACATCTCTCACTTTATTATTACATAATAAAATTTGAGGATAAAAAGATAATTTACCTTAATTAAAACTTTTTATTCTTCTTATTCCTCATTCTCATACCAAACACAAAATTTCTTATCCCTGAAATCATTCCAAACGTTTTTTTACACTAGTTCCGTACTTTATACTTATTCATGAAATAACTAGTTTTGTCTTATCCCGTTATCAAACGGGCCCTTAGTAAATAACTAAATTATTATATTATTTTTTAATTTATGCGCGACAAAGATTTAAATTAAGTCAGAGAAAATTAAAATTAAAAATAAAATCAAGAGTTATGATGAAATTTAATTAATTGAAGCTCGATTCTCCAAAATTAAATTTTTTATTTTTATAGATAATATTATAATATTTTATATTAATTTGATGAGTTAAAAGGCTCAAGATGTAAAAACAAATCAAATTGGCCACATGCATGCATGATATCTTTGATTTGAAATGTCTAACGTTTCAAAATTAATTTTTAACAAAAAAACGAAAAGAATTTGTATGCATCATTAATTGAAATACATGTTACTTTATCTCGTAATTGATTCGGATACCAAATATAATGATTCGATTTACTTGAAATAATAATTCGTTGGATACAGACCGATATGCCCAAAATATTAAAGTCCAGTTATTATTATTAGTACACATGTCTCTTATATATCAAATCATAATTTTATTTCTATTCGATGTTGAACTATTAAGATGTCACCTATATAAACTATTTTACTATACTATTAATAGTACCAAATATATTATGCTAAAAAATGTATGTACAGTTAAATTAATAATAATTTTTTAGAATTTAGTGAATCATTGGTAAAAGAATATATTTAAGTGTAAAAAAAATATATTGATCAAACTCTATATTACATACAGTAAAATACTAATAAGAAAATTAAAGTATTGTACTTAGTTTTGTAAAAAATATTATATTTTTTTTATGCTTTTATCTTAGGTACCTTATATTAATTTATATACTTCCAAGGTTATGTAGCTTTTTACTCTTTCATAAAATATCTTCAGTGGAAAGGACAATTTTTAGTCACGAGAAGAGAGAATCTTTACAAGTAATGTTATTTATATATACTGTGTTTTAATATATAGGTGCATGTGAAGGTTACATCCAAAAATTTTTAGAGTTAATTTTATAAAAAAAATTATAAAAATATTAAATAGTAATTTTTTTTAATAAAATTTAAGTATTCAAATTTATTTTTTAAATTTTTTTATGATTTACAAATATATTTTTTTTCAAAATTTTATTTCGTTTATATATATTTATGCCGTTTAATTTACTATTAGTTTTTTTAACGAAAGAGGCAGAAAATAACTATTTTGTAACATCACGCCTATATATATATATATATATATATATATATATATATATATATATATATATATATATATATATATATATATATATATATATATATATATATATATATATATATATATATATATATATATATATATATATATATATAGATAATTGCCTGTATACTCCTGAAATCTGAAGAAATATCTGATTTACTTCTCTTATTTTTTTCTTTCCAATATACCCTTCATACGTTCCACCGTTATTAAAAATACCCCTACCGTTTCCCTTTGTTAAGTTAACTAGGATTAAACTAGAGTTAAATAATAATCGGAGTTGAAAACTATCAGATATACCTATTTTATCCCTATCTACCAAAACTATTGAAAATTTTAAGGGTACATAAGAAAAGTTGGTTATGGTAGAAGGGTATATTTGAAAGGGCAAAATAGTAATTTCACACAGATAACGGCAGCTCCAAACGGTACACTAACAGAATTTAACTTCAGGGGTATTTTAGAAAGAAGTTGGAACGTAAGAAGGGTAGTTTTAATATTAGCCTTCTAAGAGGGATAAATCTAAAAACAGATAAATTTTTAGGAATATATAGAAAATTGCCCCATATATATATATATATATATATATATATATATATATATATATATATATATATATATATATATATATATATATGATACTTGAATCTTATGTAAATTAAATTTTTATTGTGATGCCTTCAATAGTTCCACATCGGATGTGGATGGAATTATCATTGGGTTTATAGGAGACATAAACATTAGTAATAATAACTCGGCTTAAGTATTTTGGGCTGTGATTTGGGTCCAAAAAGTTATTATTGCTAGTGGGCCGGATCGTTACATTTGGTATCAGAGCCAATAATCAGCCGGAAGTGTGCGGCGAGTCTCGGCTGAGCCTGGGTCTAGATGACAGGGCTAGCGAGACGAGTCTCATATCGCCTGGTGATCTTGGGCTGCTGTGTGTGTTTGGGCTGACCCCAATAGTCCCACATCGGATGTGGATGAAATTGTGATTGTGTTTATATGAGATATGGATACTAGTAATAATAATTGGGCTTAAGCATTTGGGCTGTGGTTTGGACCCAACAAGTTATTATTGCTAGTTGGCCAGGTCGTTACATTTTGTATCAGAGCCAATAACCAGCCGGAAGTGTGTTACGAGTCTCGGCTGAGCCTGGGTCTAGATGACAGTGCTAGCGAGACGAGTCTCACATCGTCTGGTGATCTTGGGCTGTTGTGTGTGTGTGTTTGGGCTGACGAGGATGCCGGGCCTAAACGGGGGGAGTCTGTGACGCCTCCAATAGTCCCACATCGGATGTGGATGGAATTGTCATTGTGTTTATATGAGATATGGATACTAGTAATAATAACTGGGCTTAAGCATTTGGGCTGTGGTCTGGGCCCAACAAGTTATTATTGCTAGTGGGCCGGGTCGTTATATTTATAATTTTAAATTTTTTCTAAAACAAATATAGTTAATTCTAATATATCTCTAAATCTAAACTGATTTAATGTAGTACTCGAGAAATTTAAATTTGAATTTGAAGAATTCAAATGGGAATGTGAATGAGAAAGTGCAAAGTTAAACCTAAATGGTTGTATACCGGTGTGCAAATTGCACAGTTTTCAGAGCAATATTTCTGCCTTTCAGATCCGAGTCTAATCTCGAAAATTTGGAATCACCAGTGCGACCGTCTCGTCGAATCGATCAAAAATGGTATAGAAAGATTTTCGATCCGACGGTCAGATCGTTCAGAAATCAGCGAGGAAGCTTATGGGGCCCACAACTTAAGTTGTGAATAGTAACCCCTAATTCAAATGCCCTTTTGATCATCGACGGTCGTTTCGCCGTCTGGACCCCAGACATAGGGGTATGAGTAGTCAATTCTAGCTATTTTCGACGTTCTGAGCAGGTCCAGACATAGGGGTATGAGTAGTCAATTCTAGCTATTTTCGACGTTCTGAGCACAATGGCACTGACAGAATTCGCGTTTGGCGATCCGGATGCATCGAAGTGCGTGCGTCATATTGCAACTTACAGAACTTTATGGCCCGAGATTTTATTCGAGCGCCGTATCAAGCAAGCAAATACGCTACTTGATAGGTCTCGACGAGCCGGACGTCGTGGCGAAGTCTGTTTCGCAATTTGACGAACCGTTCGTCTCGAAATGCGTGAAATACGCCGAAAAAGTGGGTATTTTCGCAAAAATCTTAATATTTTATGGGTCAAATTTAATGTGGCTTATAAGTTGGGGTGCTGGGTGCATTTATCACCTACAGTGAGGATCTTAGTAATTATGATGAAAAGTTGATGGACCAAAATGCAAAGAAAGTGGAAAATATTGCAAAGTTAGTTCAAATAACTAACCTTGGGTGGTTACTCCTTGTAACCATAACCAGGCCATGTCCCCCCACTCTTTCCACCATCTCTGCCACGAGCCAAGCCCCGAAACTGCTCTCTTCAGTGGGTGGCTCGGAGTAAGGTGAGGAGGTACCATTTGTATAGAACTTAAGTGGAAGTTTGAGGAAGAACCATCACCCAGAGTTTTCTTGCACCCAACCTCCATCAAAGGTTCCTTCATCTTCCTCTGCATCTTCCCCGTGAGCCGCACCATCAGCCGCCGCCGAGGATTGCCGGAAAAACAAGTTTCTTGCCAGATTTTGGGTTGTAGAGGAAGAGTGATACCAAGTTGAGTTGGGTTTTCTCCCAGAGCATCCTGTGGACTTCTGCAACGTCCAGGAACCGAGCCAAAGTGATCCGGCTGCCTGCCGTGGCCGCGCGACGCTAGCCGGCTTCGTTCATCTTCTCCAACTCCGGCGAAGGTGAGGGTCTTCTTTTTCTCTCGGTTTCTTGGCCCAAGACCCATGGCAGATGCTTGTTGAAGTCTTGTGGACTTCCTCTGCCTAACCCCGAAGTTGGGAAATCGGCGATTTGCCGGCGGTGAAGTTGCACCGCCGGAGAACTGATAATTGCTCCGCCGCCGCCGCTACAGTACCTAGCCGCCGGCCACATCACCAAAACACTTCCCCACATCGAGGGAAATCTACTGGTACCTTTGCATGTGACCCATGCAGCACGGATAAAAATCCGCCATTAATGGAGCTTGGTTGGCCGCAATAATGGCGGCCGGCCATCCGGCGACCTCCGACGGCGGGATTAAGCCCAGACCTTCCTAAAAGCTTGTTAGGAAGCTGTTGGTGCTGTTGCTTGAGGCCCAGAACCCATCATTGAAGATTCACCATTTTTGAAGAAACCGAGCTTCATCTTCAACCTTGGTTTCCGGCCAACCAAGGGTGCATGGTGACCCGAGCTTCAAAAGAAATGCTCCTGCTGCCTTATAGAATAATTCCATCCATGTTGGAAGCCCCCAGATTCCAGCTATGCAAAGATGCAGCTTGGGATTGTGTAAGATTGTGTATTGTTAAATTGTGCCCACCGAGTGTTTGTTAAAATGTTACAATGAAGAAAAATTTAGTTTCAGGCTTCGAGCTGAATATGAAAGTTGCTCCATGCTGTCCCCTGAGCTTCATGCTCACTTCTGTTTCAAAAATGACTTATGGGATTGTAGCATCATGCATGTCGAGCCTTGATGGAGCAAGGTTGATCCTTAGGTTATTCCTGCAGCTTTGAGGCTGCACTAGAGTGAGCCTCCAAGTCTCCACAACATGTTGGAGGTGATGATCAACTTGGATTCAAGTTTACACAGGTAGATTTTTAGTTATAGCAATATTGGACTCTAAGTGGTTTTGTTGTCTCTTATACTGTTGCAGCAGCAATGGGGTTGCACCAGGGTGAGCCTCTGAGTCCTCTTGACTCCCTGAGCATGGTGCTCACCCCATATTTGGATTTGGTTGAGTTTGGGTGTATGTTTAGCAAGTTAGAACCTTCTAGCATAGTGTTTATGGACCCATTTATGTTCTCGGGTTCCGCGCTGCTCCCAAATGGTGAGCATGGCGTTCAGTATGTCGAGGCCCACCTACAGGTGCCCTTGGTTCAGTTTGGAGATGTGTGGTTGTGAAGTAATTGCAAAAACATGAGTTTTTGGAGGGTTTTTATGCAATTTTGGGAAACCCTAGGGGTTTAATTGCAATTGTAGCCTCATGGGCTGTTTTGGGCTGTACGCCCATGATCTCTAAACACTTTGTTGGAAATCCAATGGCTTTCGTTGAGCGGGAATCAGATTTCCGGAAAATTCCGGCAAAATCCCGGGACTTCAGCGAAGTTTTCCGTATGGCTTGTACCCACAGTGAGTTAGTGGGATGGATATGAGAGAGAGTCTATTATTGACTTGTATTTATTATTCAGGTACTAGCAGTCAGCCGCTAGCCAGTGAGCCTCCCAGCGGATTTCAGGATCACTTGTGTTGAGGTGGGTTTATCTTCGGTCCGGGCTTTATCATTTCGGCCCTATAGGTACCGTGGTAGGACGGACCCCTGTTTTGTTGATATTCTTGATCCCACAGATGAGCCTTTCGTTATGCTTATTATTTTCAGCATTGGTTGATATATCTGGTGTCACGCCCCGGAACCCGGGCTCGCCAACAGATCCGCCGTGCACACGGGATTTCCCGAGTACACGAAGCGCTGGTAACCTGCTCCGATATAATATGAATAATAAAAGAGCATAATGCAGAGCTGAAGTAGAAGAACCACATAGTATCTCATACTGGGACTAAAAATAAACTGTAATATGTACAATAATCTCCCAGCTCACATAATAATACAACCAGCTGGCGAAAACCAGACTCAAAATAAAAGGAGAATATCACAGTCTGAGTGAAGGGTACAACGTCTATCTACAGCTCTCAGTCTCCCAGGAGATCTATCTACTCAGCGATCCCCTTACCTTTATCAGCCGCTGATAGCCTAGCAGCTCCCGCAGACGACTCTGCAAAATAAAGAAGAAGAAAGAGAAAAACAATAATGGGGGTGAGAACTACCAGATAAACCAGTAGCCTCCCCTAGTGGGCAAAACCTCAACTCTGACGCACCCACTAGGACTACTAGAGGCCAGAAAGGAAAAAGTGGTAAGGCTGTAAGCAGAACTGCTGAATAAAGGGGAAACCACCACTAGCATGCCTCTAAATGCAGTGCCAAAAGGAATGACTGTATGTATGCCTCATTATCTAACATGCCTGCCTGAATAAACCCAATCTTATGTCACCAGTAAAACTGGTACTGCCTGCTGCGCCTTGCCTGCCCAAATCGGGTATGCTGGCCAATGCATAACACCGATAGGGAATGAGAGTCTCAAGGACTCAAGCCTGCCTGTAACACACTCCGGAGTGGCACTCGAGGGGAGCGACCCACACGAGTAAAAGTACCTCAGTAATAAGTATCATAAGTGTCGTAAACAGCAGGACTGGATCATGACTATGATCAAAGTGGAAAAAGCCATCCACTAAGAAACCCTGATATGATGCCATAGTACTCAATAAGTGGGAAAAACCATCCACTAAAGAAAAGCCCGATCCCCTGCTGATGCCAAAAATAAACCAGACTCAACCCCATTCTGATGCAAGGATAAACATCTGGCCGACCGCCTACAGTCCGCGGTCACCGCAACACCCCACAAGTTTTATAATCTAACATAACCTTGGCTATACTATTCCAAACCCCTGCTCATATTCGAGCGACAAGCAACTGAAAGCAAAAGAGAGCAATAAAACATGTCAAGTCTTAATATGATAGTGTAGCAATAAATAGTGGCCCTACCTGATGTCCGGGCATGCATGCAACTGTCTTTATTTTAAAAGTTGTAAAATAGTGTCAAAGATTTAAAAAGTCATTTGCATACGAGATTATAGCCTTTGTCTCAATCACAGTGTCCCAATATAAGTCATCATATCATCTGTGGAATTATATTAAATTTTAGGAGAGTTTGTCCCAGCGGTTCTCATCAATAGTCCTGTTAGTAGTCCTGTTAGTAGTCCTGTTAGTAGTCCTGTTAGTAGTCCTGTTAGTAGTCCCAATAGTTCTCATCAATTTAGTTTGTCCCAATTGTTCTCATCAATTGTCATATTAGTTTGTCCCAATTGTTCTCATCAATTGTCATATTAGTTTGTCCCAATTGTTCTCATCAATTGTCATATTAAATTTTAGGGGAGTTCCAGTAATCCCAGTGAGCTTGTCAAAAATGAGGTAAGCAACAACCGCCCACCTCGAACAGCTCAAATTACACCTCAGGTAGTCTCCTGGTTGTCCACAGTCTCCTAGAACTGCTGTCTGCCGAAAACGGTGCCCTACAGCAACACACATTGCACAGGGTGTAACTATAGTATTCATAAAAATACAGCTTTTGCTGTTTTTCAAATAGCACGAAAAGAGAGGAGTTTTTCACCTCTGTATAGTGCTCAGAAAAATCCAGAAAAATTACGGTTGCGTTCCTCGCGAAGAGTAGATCAAAATCGACTCTTTAAACGCCTCGATCTGATGCTCCTACGGCAAGATAAAAATCGGAGAATTTGACACTGTCCAGAAATTTCCACAGCAAAAAGGGGGGTCAAAGAGACCTCGGGAAACGTGCCAAAAGTACGAAATGGAGCAAAGTGATCAACACGGAAATCGAAGCCTTACCTCTTAGGAACGCGCTGTCGCAAAAATCGTCCAAAAATTCCTCCTGGTTAGCCCACAGGGAATTTTCGACGGAACTGCGACGGGAAATGGGCCGAAAAAGAAAACCGTCGCAGTGCGCCGCGTCGCAGATAACTCACTAACTGTAACTCCAAAAATTCTAAAATTCTGAGGAGAGAGAGAGGAGAGAGAGAGGAAGAATTTTCGTAGAGGGCACTTTCTCTGGTTCTCTCTCTAAAGGCTCGAAAACCGAGGTGGGAAATGAGGAGGGGTGGGGGCTGCTATTTATAATGGGCTGAGGCTCCACACCAGATCCCGGGCAGAACAGCAAACACCGGAATGGACCATCCAGGACGCGCCACGTGTTGACAAAACAGGAAACAGCCTTGTGCAATGCCACTCAGAAGACGCCACGTGTCCACGTGGAGCACGGGCCCGGTCCCCGCGCCGGGTCTTCCGGAAAATGTTGGCCAATCCGGGTGCGCCACGTGTCACAGTCCCCGTGGGCTTCTAGAAGCCGGCCAGCCAATCGGGAGCCGCCACGTGGCACGGGGGGTATTCGGTGCTCCCGGTGCACGCCAGGCCCATGGACCGCGCACCCGAGCCCCCGCCCGCGCCTGCGCCGCCGCCCTCTGCCGCTGTGCCGCCGCTGCGCCGCCGCCCGCCGCCGTGCGCCGCCGCCTGCCGCCGCTCGCCGGTCGCCGCCGGCGGCCGGAACAGTAATTCCGGCCGGCGGTTACTGTTCCGGTGAACAGTACCAAGTGTGTGAAAAAATAAAGCGAATATACCGTTTTGATCGTTTTCGCGCGCTGAGTCCAAATACGACGTCCATTTCGCCAAATTCTCATCCGAAATTTTGCCGAAAGCTCCCGGAAAATTCCATTTGCTCCGATTTTCGCACTGAGTCTATATTAAATGTCCAATTTCGATTCTACAAGCTCTGCTTCACCGAATAAGCTCCCTACAGTCACTGTTTAATGTTGTACAGTTCCTGCGGGAGTCCGGATCATCACATCCTCCCCCACTAAAAAGAGTTTCGTCCTCGAAACGAGACTAAACAATAATCCTCAGTCCGATGTCTCGAATAAGTAGGGGTGAGCATCCCTCATCTCCGACTCGAGCTCCCATGTAGCCTCGCGCTCGTCATGATTGCTCCATTGGATCTTCACATAGGGAATGGCCCGACTGCGTAATTCTTTCACCTCTCGATCCAGAACTCGCAGTGGGCGCTCTTCATACCTCAAATCCTCGCTGATCTCAAGCGATGTGAAGTCGATGACGTGCGATGGGTCGAAGATATACTTCCTCAAAGTAGAAACATGAAATACATCATGGACACCAGCAAGCCTTGGAGGAAGTGCGAGTCGGTAGGCAACTGGCCCGATACGCCCCAATACCTCAAAGGGTCCAATATATCGGGGGCTAAGTTTTCCACGAATGCCGAATCTCCTGATTCCTTTGGACGGCGAGACTTTCAGGAATACATGATCTCCAACTTGAAATTCTAAGTCTCGTCGCCGAACATCGGCATAGCTCCTCTGTCGGCTTTGGGCGGTCTGAAGATGCTTTCGAATCACCCGGACCTTCTCTTCTGCCTCTATCTTTCGAATCACCCGGACCTTCTCTTCTGCCTCTATCAAGACATCTGGTCCCAAGGTCCGCCTCTCGCCTACGTCACTCCAATAAAGTGGTGATCGACACTTGCGTCCATACAATGCTTCAAACGGAGCCATCTGAATGCTCGCTTGAAAGCTATTGTTGTACGCGAATTCAGCCAAAGATAGATGCCGAATCCACCCTCCGCCGAAATCCAGGACGCAAGCCCTCAACATGTCCTCCAGAATTTGTATCGTCCGCTCTGATTGCCCATCAGTCTGCGGATGAAAAGCTGTACTGAACCTGAGTTCAGTCCCCAAGGCTGTTTGCAAACTCTTCCAGAAATGCGAAACAAACCTCGGGTCTCTATCTGATACTATGGAGGCTGGTACTCCATGTAATCTTACTATCTCATCTAGATATAACTGGGCTAGTCGCTCAAGTGGCCACGTAGTCTGCATGGGCAGAAAGTGCGCCGACTTGGTAAGTCGATCTACAACTACCCAGATAGCGTCTGCTCCTCCCTGTGCCTTTGGCAATCCGACCACGAAATCCATCGTAATGTGGTCCCATTTCCACTCGGGAATTGGGAGACTTTGTAACTTGCCAGCTGGCACTCGATGCTCAGCTTTCACCTGCTGACAAGTTAAACACTGAGCCACAAATCTCCCAATATCCCTCTTCATGCCTTTCCACCAGAAGTGTGCCTTGAGGTCTTTATACATCTTAGTCCCACCAGGATGTATGGTATAAGGTGTATAATGGGCCTCTCGCAATATCTGCTCTCTAATCTCCACATCTATTGGCACACATGCTCGGTTTCTGTACCTCAGTATTCCCGAGGCATCTACCGAAAAGTCCCCAGACTGATCACTCGGAATATGATCTCTAATCCTGGCCAAGTGGGGGTCTTCACTCTGTTTCTCTTTGATCCTGTCCAGCAGAGTGGGCTGCACGACTAAAGATGTCAGTCTAGCAGAGACCCCAGGGGACACAACCTCTATGTCGAGCCGTCTCATCTCCTCTAATAGCGGTGCCTGGTCTGTGATCAACATAGACAAACTTTGCACCGCCCTCCTACTCAAGGCATCAGCGACCACATTAGCCTTGCCTGGGTGGTAGAGAATATCATAATCCTTTAATAGCTCTAACCACCTACGTTGCCTCAAATTCAACTCCTTCTATGTGAACAGGTATTTTAAGCTCTTGTGGTCGGTGTAGATTTCACAATGCTCCCCATATAGATAATGACGCCAAAGCTTCAGTGCAAACACTACAGCAGCAAGCTCCAAGTCATGGGTAGGGTAATTCTTCTCATAATCCTTGAGTTGCCTTGATGCGTAAGCAATTACCCTCCCTTCCTGCATCAGCACACAACCAAGTCCGCTGTGTGATGCATCACTATAGATCACATATCCTTTTCCCATAACAGGAAGGGAAAGGATAGGAGCGGTCATCAGTTTATTCTTCAGCTCCTCAAAGCTCTTTTGACAGTCCTCACTCCAGATAAACTTCACTCCCTTACGCGTCAAGCGAGTGAGGGGTGTGGAGAGCTTCGCAAAGCCTTCCACAAACCGACGGTAATACCCAGCTAAACCCATAAAGCTACGTACCTCAGAAACCGTCGTCGGTCGGGGCCAATCACGGACTGCCTCAATCTTTGCTGGGTCTACTGCCACACCTGTGGCGGAAATCACATGGCCTAAGAAGACTACCTCCCGAAGCCAAAACTCGCATTTTGCTAGCTTGGTAAACAACTTCTTCTCTCGCAGAAGTTGCAGCACAATCCTTAAGTGCTCCTCATGCTCAGCATCACTTCGGGAGTAGACCAAGATATCATCAATGAACACCACCACGAACCGGTCCAAATAAGGTCGGAAGATCCGGTTCATCAAATCCATGAACGCGGCAGGGGCATTAGTTAGCCCAAAAGGCATAACTGTGAATTCATAATGCCCGTACCGTGATCTGAATGCCGTCTTCGGAATATCTTCGGCCTTCACCTTTAACTGGTGGTAACCGGACTGCAAATCTATCTTAGAGAAGACACAAGACCCTTGCAGCTGATCAAAAAGATCATCGATGCGCGGCAAAGGGTACATGTTTTTGATGGTCACTTTATTTAATTTCCTATAGTCCACACATAATCGAAGTGACCCATCCTTCTTTTTCACGAATAGCACCGGCGCTCCCCAAGGCGACACACTCGGCCTAATAAAGCCCTTGTCCATCAAATCCTGGAGTTGCGCCTTAAGCTCTCGCAGCTCAGCCGGTGCCATCCGGTAAGGAGCCTTAGAGATTGGCGCAGTTCCTGGAACTACGTTAATCACGAACTCAATCTCCCTATCTGGCGGCATGCTAGACAGCTCAGGTGGGAAAACATCCGGGAACTCGCGGGCAATAGGGATATCCCCGAGTTCCGGCGCCGCCGTAGGCCCCTCAACAACACTAGCTAAAAAGGCTACACATCCTCGACGGATCATCAGCCTCGCTCGGGAAGTCGAAATCATAGAGGCAAAGAAAGCGCTCTGACATTCCCGATATACCAACATTTTCTGGTCTGGCTTTCTAAAAGTGACGGTCCTTGCGGCACAATCAATAGTCGCAAAATACCGAGCCAACCAGTCCATCCCGAGGACCACATCGAAGTCCTTCAGTTGACTCAGGTCCAATAGGTCTACTGGCATAATCCAGGACTCGATCTAAATCGGGCGGGGCTAACAGCACTCCTCCATGTGCAGAGTTCAATCGGGAATCTACACCTTCTGTGCACAAGGTGAGAGTCCTATTCCTAACCCTATGCAATGATGTACATTCTCTACAAATAAAAGAGATGCCCCTATAAAAATGAGGTACGAGTCCTTATGCCAGAAAGTAAATCATACCTGCCTCCACTCGATCAGCCATAGCAGAATCCCTTGCCTGCGCTAAGCCATCTTGACTGCTCAACAACGGCTGTCTCTCTCCAGAAGGGCGGGGGAATGAAACTTGATCTCCTTGAAGATCTGTCGGTGAAGCTCCCGGTCGTAGCTGGGAAGTGGTAGGGACAGATGCCGAAGTAGGTGCCACCGTTATCCCCGAAGGACACGTAACTCGCACGTGCCCGGGCTGTCCGCACTTGAAACAGCGGCCGAACCTCAAGTCACAAGCACCTGAAGTGTGCTGACCTTCGCAGAAAATGCACCTAACTATAGACTGAGGCTGCCTTACCTGCTGTTGCTGCTGCCTATGCCGCTGAGGCCTCTGTGACCTCTGCTGGGATGCGGTAGGGGCCAATGCTGAAAAAGGTGCTACTAAAACCCGAAAGGGGCACGTAGGTCGGATGTGGCCTGGCTGCCCACATCGGAAGCATCGACCCTCCCTCAAGCCACAGGTATTTGATGAATGCTGCCCCCTACAGAAAATGCATCGGACCGACGCCCGAGACTGTCGAGACTGCTGCTGCGGAGGCCTCTGCGATCTACCAGGTCCTCGTTGATCAAGACGCCCACGGCCCGTAGACTGGGGCCGCAGGGGTCGTGGTGGTCTCCCTGAACTGGCCTGTCCATCATTATCTGGGGCGGGGCGTTTCTTGTCTGGACGCTGCTCGAAAGTCCTGGCCCCTTCGTCAACCGCCAAGTCACCTCTCTGCGCCAGCAACTGCTCCAGGCGTTGGTCCTGTCGAAAGCTTCTTGCCACCAAATGGGTCACCAAGGACCGTAGTTCTCCCAGCTCAGCAGATACCGCCTGCTCGGGCTTCTCAGAAGGGGTAGAAATATCCCCGACGGAAAAATAACGACGGGGTGACATACTGTCACCAAAAGCCACAAATCAGCAAAATAAAATTCCACACGACCCAATCTAGCGAAAGTCAAAGACATTCCCCTATTTCTGTGACTTTATGTTGTCTGCAGCCAACATAACTGTTCACCAGAAATGGGGTATGTCGGTCTCTCTTCACTTACTTGGAAGAGTCAAACAAATAAATCAACGACTTTCGCAAAATGTCACGTCTCTCGCGCCCTATTATCCTAGGGTCTACCAAAAGCCTAGGGTTTCCTAAGTCCCAACTGACCTATCCCTAAGCTCTGATACCAACTTAATCTGTCACGCCCCGGAACCCGGGCTCGCCAACAGATCCGCCGTGCACACGGGATTTCCCGAGTACACGAAGCGCTGGTAACCTGCTCCGATATAATATGAATAATAAAAGAGCATAATGCAGAGCTGAAGTAGAAGAACCACATAGTATCTCATACTGGGACTAAAAATAAACTGTAATATGTACAATAATCTCCCAGCTCACATAATAATACAACCAGCTGGCGAAAACCAGACTCAAAATAAAAGGAGAATATCACAGTCTGAGTGAAGGGTACAACGTCTATCTACAGCTCTCAGTCTCCCAGGAGATCTATCTACTCAGCGATCCCCTTACCTTTATCAGCCGCTGATAGCCTAGCAGCTCCCGCAGACGACTCTGCAAAATAAAGAAGAAGAAAGAGAAAAACAATAATGGGGGTGAGAACTACCAGATAAACCAGTAGCCTCCCCTAGTGGGCAAAACCTCAACTCTGACGCACCCACTAGGACTACTAGAGGCCAGAAAGGAAAAAGTGGTAAGGCTGTAAGCAGAACTGCTGAATAAAGGGGAAACCACCATTAGCATGCCTCTAAATGCAGTGCCAAAAGGAATGACTGTATGTATGCCTCATTATCTAACATGCCTGCCTGAATAAACCCAATCTTATGTCACCAGTAAAACTGGTACTGCCTGCTGCGCCTTGCCTGCCCAAATCGGGTATGCTGGCCAATGCATAACACCGATAGGGAATGAGAGTCTCAAGGACTCAAGCCTGCCTGTAACACACTCCGGAGTGGCACTCGAGGGGAGCGACCCACACGAGTAAAAGTACCTCAGTAATAAGTATCATAAGTGTCGTAAACAGCAGGACTGGATCATGACTATGATCAAAGTGGAAAAAGCCATCCACTAAGAAACCCTGATATGATGCCATAGTACTCAATAAGTGGGAAAAAACCATCCACTAAAGAAAAGCCCGATCCCCTGCTGATGCCAAAAATAAACCAGACTCAACCCCATTCTGATGCAAGGATAAACATCTGGCCGACCGCCTACAGTCCGCGGTCACCGCAACACCCCACAAGTTTTATAATCTAACATAACCTTGGCTATACTATTCCAAACCCCTGCTCATATTCGAGCGACAAGCAACTGAAAGCAAAAGAGAGCAATAAAACATGTCAAGTCTTAATATGATAGTGTAGCAATAAATAGTGGCCCTACCTGATGTCCGGGCATGCATGCAACTGTCTTTATTTTAAAAGTTGTAAAATAGTGTCAAAGATTTAAAAAGTCATTTGCATACGAGATTATAGCCTTTGTCTCAATCACAGTGTCCCAATATAAGTCATCATATCATCTGTGGAATTATATTAAATTTTAGGAGAGTTTGTCCCAGCGGTTCTCATCAATAGTCCTGTTAGTAGTCCTGTTAGTAGTCCTGTTAGTAGTCCTGTTAGTAGTCCTGTTAGTAGTCCCAATAGTTCTCATCAATTTAGTTTGTCCCAATTGTTCTCATCAATTGTCATATTAGTTTGTCCCAATTGTTCTCATCAATTGTCATATTAGTTTGTCCCAATTGTTCTCATCAATTGTCATATTAAATTTTAGGGGAGTTCCAGTAATCCCAGTGAGCTTGTCAAAAATGAGGTAAGCAACAACCGCCCACCTCGAACAGCTCAAATTACACCTCAGGTAGTCTCCTGGTTGTCCACAGTCTCCTAGAACTGCTGTCTGCCGAAAACGGTGCACTACAGCAACACACATTGCACAGGGTGTAACTATAGTATTCATAAAAATACAGCTTTTGCTGTTTTTCAAATAGCACGAAAAGAGAGGAGTTTTTCACCTCTGTATAGTGCTCAGAAAAATCCCAGAAAAATTACGGTTGTGTTCCTCGCGAAGAGTAGATCAAAATCGACTCTTTAAACGCCTCGATCTGATGCTCCTACGCCAAGATAAAAATCGGAGAAGTTGACACTGTCCAGAAATTTCCACAGCAAAAAGGGGGGTCAAAGAGACCTCGGGAAACGTGCCAAAAGTACGAAATGGAGCAAAGTGATCAACACGGAAATCGAAGCCTTACCTCTTAGGAACGCGCTGTCGCAAAAATCGTCCAAAAATTCCTCCTGGTTAGCCCACAGGGAATTTTCGACGGAACTGCGACGGGAAATGGGCCGAAAAAGAAAACCGTCGCAGTGCGCCGCGTCGCAGATAACTCACTAACTGTAACTCCAAAAATTCTAAAATTCTGAGGAAAGAGAGAGGAGAGAGAGAGGAAGAATTTTCGTAGAGGGCACTTTCTCTGGTTCTCTCTCTAAAGGCTCGAAAACCGAGGTGGGAAATGAGGAGGGGTGGGGGCTGCTATTTATAATGGGCTGAGGCTCCACACCAGATCCCGGCAGAACAGCAAACACCGGAATGGACCATCCAGGACGCGCCACGTGTTGACAAAACAGGAAACAGCCTTGTGCAATGCCACTCAGAAGACGCCACGTGTCCACGTGGAGCACGGGCCCGGTCCCCGCGCCGGGTCTTCCGGAAAATGTTGGCCAATCCGGGTGCGCCACGTGTCACAGTCCCCGTGGGCTTCTAGAAGCCGGCCAGCCAATCGGGAGCCGCCACGTGGCACGGGGGGTATTCGGTGCTCCCGGTGCACGCCAGGCCCATGGACCGCGCACCCGAGCCCCCGCCCGCGCCTGCGCCGCCGCCCTCTGCCGCTGTGCCGCCGCTGCGCCGCCGCCCGCCGCCGTGCGCCGCCGCCTGCCGCCGCTCGCCGGTCGCCGCCGGCGGCCGGAACAGTAATTCTGGCCGGCGGTTACTGTTCCGGTGAACAGTACCAAGTGTGTGAAAAAATAAAGCGAATATACCGTTTTGATCGTTTTCGCGCGCTGAGTCCAAATACGACGTCCATTTCGCCAAATTCTCATCCGAAATTTTGCCGAAAGCTCCCGGAAAATTCCATTTGCTCCGATTTTCGCACTGAGTCTATATTAAATGTCCAATTTCGATTCTACAAGCTCTGCTTCACCGAATAAGCTCCCTACAGTCACTGTTTAATGTTGTACAGTTCCTGCGGGAGTCCGGATCATCACATCTGGTTACATGTCTTATACTCTATTCTTCACTGCATGTTTAGAATAGGAGTACTAGTTTCAGTACTTGGCATGATTTACATCAGTATCGATATCCCAGTGGGGATTCCCTCGGCTTCTCGCCGACTGTCCGGTCTACGACCGTGGATTGAGATTCAGCATTATGGTTGCTATTGAGTTTTTACTCGCTTTTTTACTATTTGCTTGCATTCCAACGCTTAATCCTTATATCTATATAGCCTTGATTTCACATGTGAGCTTCCCTTATACATTTACTTCTAGTATTAGTAGATATGTATCTGGACATATGTCATGCATGATTGGTCATCAGTTCAGTTTATTCAGCATTCCTGTTCTATACTGCATGTTAGAATAGGAGTTTCGTTTCGGTATACAGTTTCTAGTATATAGCTTCTGTTATACAGTTTCAGTTATACTGCATCAGTTGAGATTACAGCTTTCAGCATCCTGAGTGGGATTTTCCCGGCTTGTAGCCGATGGTTCGGTCATTGGACCGCGAGTTTGAGCATCAGCATTATGATTGCCAGAGCACCAGCTTTCATTCACGATCGCAGTGGGTCTGATCCCCCACAATGCCCTTTACCGGTAGTGGGGTCACATAGACCGTGAGGCCCGTGGGGTTATGATAGCAGGTTTAGGCAACAGTGGCAATTGCCTGGAGGTC